>OX104134.1:107401826-107588542 GCA_944470555.2 Heterobilharzia americana | reverse complement strand
TATGATCTGCTTGTGTCCATTGTTAGTTCGATGCTGGTAGATGCCATGTGAGATACCGTCTTTCACTATCCCTAAAGTTAATGCTGGCCAGAAACAAGGGATTGTCGAAACAAAATTTCAATAGACGATCACGGTTGTCGATTCGTTGACACTGGATTCCGCAGAAACTCACAAGATGCCTTTACGTTTTTGACTCAGCTTCCCTACTTAAGCGTTTAAGTTACGTGCCATTATGAACACATCTGAACGTTTGGGTTTCTTCAGCAAGGTTGACACCTTCTCATAGAATTCCTCTTTTGCATCATTCGAGCTGCAATCGCTGTGTGCATAGGTGATTACGAATAGCATCGTTTAGTTTTACAATCCTTCCTTGATTTACAGATTCATTCACTTGAAAAAAACATAGACGGCTGTTGACTGGTATCCAGACGAGAAGCGCACTTTTGCCGTATAGCTCAGTGCCATACACACACCAGAGAGTTCACCAGAGCTAGCCAGTGAGTCTTTGGATACTCGTAGTCTGAATTTTGAAGATTCACTACAATGGCCAGGTGAGATCAGTTTGATAAACACACTCGGGTCCTGTATACGTACCTCAGAGACACAGAGGACATCCAAAGCTCGGGATTCCACAATTCTCTCAAGCAGTTCTTTCTTCACGATTTTTCATAGAGTTAGGACGTTGAAAGGAGAATAAGAATAAGATTTCGATAGGTTTTGATCGTTGGCAATAATCGCGGAGTGAGAGGTTGGAAAAGTTGTAAAAGGTCCAATATTAGTTTCAGAACGTGAAGGCAAAGGAAGAGAGAGTTGAGGAGGACAGGTTATGTTTGATAGTGTCTTGTGTACTGCTGGAAGTGCATGGGCGGTTGATACTTCCAGCTGCCCACACCGTGGAAGGCTATTTCTTATTAAGGTGCCTGGAAGAGAAAATGACTTGTGAAACCACAGAGCGAATAGGAAATCTGCTTGGAGCCTGTCACTCGCAGCCTTCTGAGGATTGCTGGTATGAGATTTTATAGTTCTAAAGCGGGATATAGGAAACTTATATCACTAGCATCGGAAGATGGTAGGACACGGAGGGTTTTTATATTTTTGCGCCGATTATTTTTAACCCCCTCTTCTTCCCAGCAGAAAGATAGTATCAGTATGGTGCTGCTGATGATTCAGAAAATATACTTTACGGCTATCAAATCTCACTCCAGGCACAAGTAAGACTTCGACCTCGAAGTCCGATCATAGTGTAGTAATTTGCACTAAAACGTTTGCTGATTTTCATCCTACCACTATCAAGAATGCCTTTCTGTCATGGTACGACCTCGAGATGACAAGTGTTTCAACCAGTGTACTTCATTGGGTTATTGTGACATTCAGGCACGACCGCCATGTCATGGTAGCAGCTATCGGTCGTGCTTAAGTTAGAAACCAAAGTAGTAAAAATGCACTCCGTCAAAAAAGCTTACAGAAGGATGAAGAGGTGATCATTTTTAAAAATATCAGATCCTGAATAATGACTTACGTTCAAACTTCCCTTATTATTCCTTCCTTCTAGAACTGTTTATTTTAGGAGACACCACCAAAGAGTTCATAAGCAACGGTCGAGTTGTTTACACCCGTAAACACGCTTCTCACATGGATTTTCGAACCACCATGGCACACAGTATCTGCACTGTCTATTGATATTTTTAAGGCGAGGTTAGATCTCTACAGTACTAAGTAATTAGCATACTACTCTTATTTTTGGCAACTTAAACTGACTGAACGTTCTCGGAAGTCACAACTAGTGAAGCTCTTCATTTTCATGGTGCCCTATAGGTGCAGTCAATGGTTATTTGTATTTCCTGCAAGTTTGACAGATAACTTGGAATCTAGTTTCATTCTCTATTTATTTACAGTACAAAACTTTCAGCAGTTCGCCTTAGTTGACCTGTTTAGGACTCCGGTTTTGATGACTATTAGAATGCAGGATAAACTTACCTAACAACTGAAAGTAGTCAGAATCCAGATAGATGCTTCATGAGAAGTGCTGGTCTTGAATAGACCCGTGTCATCGGCAAGTAATTCCAGTTCGGTCTAATTGATTCAAAGCTCCGGTCTCGGAGACAGGATGCTGGGTAGTAGAACCGGCTATGCCTATGCCAGAAGTTGGCACTGACTAGAAATAGGTTGAAGAATACACGGAGCTGTAGAATATGGTCCTGTTTATCCGGTCTGTGGCCATCAAATCTCCACTGGTCATCTGAACTACTACCAGACGAGTGTGGATGCCCGACTCCTGCATTCTAGCTTCCAGCTAGCAATCCGATATCTGTCAACTTATCTTAGGTGAAGAGGTCACTTAAGCGATGGTAGGACTCGCCCTCAACTGCATCCAGTTTTTAGTCAGTCAGGATCCACCCAGAAATAACTAGGAGACATTGCCTAACTAATTAATTACTTATTATCCCAATTGAATCTTCTGTATTCAAGCAGCACTGACTGTTGATGAGGATCCTGTCAACTAGTGCAGCAATTGATCTGATGATGCTAGACAGTCTCCAGATAGGCGCATGGTAATGCCTGACGGGTGGAAATATTATCTGAAGAGCTTCAGTGGTATCTTGTATGTCAGGGTTTGGCACATAGTATACATCAATAACCAGGTTTTCCAGAGTTGCAACCAAACCTGTCAGTTGTCTGGTCTTCATCAAGCTACAAAAGTCAATAGCTGTCAGCTTAAGTAGTTAGTTCGGTTTCTGAGTCGCTGAATGAAATATCGGGCCAAAGGACAGCTTGTCTAAGCCACTTTTTGGCTATTCGAAACCATCCAAACATGAAGAACTTCAATCGACGATAACTGACTGTGTGAAACAAGGATAAAGTGCAACTGGAAAAATATTTAAAAAAATCCAAGTATAGTTGTCATGCCCAACGAACAATGATGGAATAGTAAACAGCACTCTTGAGTATGGTTCTTGTTATGAAGTAAATTTAATTGCTCACAAGACCGTTTACGTGGTGCATTAAAATGTTCACTGTCAGTATTATTGCATGATTTATATGGGGTGTGATACTGCCATGACGCCCGAATGGTTGTCTTATGGGACCATTATCGAAGTCTTTGATTTTACGTTATATCCACAAGCCAGTGGAGTAAAGTTGCTGCAGTCTTATTATTACTGGTTACCGAGGTAGGTTCTGATGCCACTAATTTGTCCTAGATCCTGAAGCTTATGTGCACGGCTCTTCCAAAATCACAGTCTATCAATTGTCTTTGGTAGACCGCTCATATCCACCGATCCGGCAAACAAGTAACAAACATTCGCTTTCTCTCGCATATTTCGGTGTAAATACTCCTGATATGTGGAGGCACTGAGCAGGATGTCCATACCGGAGGTTACTAACTTGTGGCCATATTAGAGAGGATGACAGTAATCACCTCACCCCGAAAAGTAGGGCATTTGAAAGACAATAAAATATATAGTGGTTTATTTTATTGACATACCATGCTGTTTGAGCAGTTCCATATGAAGAACATAAAATCAGTTCAAACTGCTTATTAGTAGTTTCATCCACACCAGTATCGGCACAATGCTTTAGGGACAAATTACCAGTGCCGGCTACTTCAGTGTGTGTAAATCAGTTTAACTGCCTACATAGGACTAAGTTAGGTAGGTCACACTCAGGAGATTTTAACATTGCGTACTCGTAAACACACCTTGGCTTGGATAAGGAGTTAGTCAGTCTGTCATTAATGCTATTATTTCCCATTTAGTAGACAGTGGAAATCAAATAAACAGATTATACCTCTTTTGTAATGTAGCTAGTACTAATGTCTACGGGATTTTCATTAGGTCCTATTTTTGGAGATATGTTTCTCGCGATATTAGAACAAAGCTCTTTGAAAAAAATCTCCAATCCTGCTGTTGTACTGCCGATACTCTTTTCAGTCTTTAATAAATGTTTGTGCAGGAACCTAATATTAAGTCATTTCAACAGCGTTCATCCCTAACTATATATCATTTATGAAAGTAAAATCAGTGGTCATACAATTTCTCAGTGTTAGTGAAAAGAAAGGATAGTTCCATAAATCGAAGTATATACAGAAAACCAATAACTGAGGTACACTTCCTCAGCTCCATATCGATGAAATAAAAACGCAACATAACCAGATGGCTAGCGTTTAGAGTTAGATGATGTTAGTTGGTTGGAGGCAATCTGCAGGAAGCCCTGGACCTAGGTTTCATGCTTTTTGGCACTCGTCAGCAAGGCATATCTGCAACCTCGACGGAACTGATGTCCTAGCTTCCTAGCTTGGTCGCCACATTGCAAATATGATCCATAGGAGTCGGCCTGCACTCAGGACTAGACAACATGAAATAGGTTGCACTAGCGTGACCAATCAGTACATGTAAACCAGTCCTACAGGAGGTCAGTCGCGGCCAGAACAGCTCAGTGGTAAAGTCGCTGACTACAGCACTGGGTGACACGGGTTTGAATCTCAGGCAGGACATCAGTTCCGTCGAGGTCGCAAATACGCCTTGCTGACGAGTGCCAAGAGCACGAAACCTAGATCCATGGCTTCCTGCCGATTGCTTCCAACCAACTAACATCTACTAATGTGCACCACGATGCTCAACTTCCTAGCTTGGTTGCCACATTGTAAATATGATCTATAGGATCCAGTCTGTACTCAGGACTAGACAAAAATGAAGCTGGTTGCACCTATGTGACCAATCAATACAAAGTTAGATCAATTCGTTTCAAAGAGTGTGAAGAAAGGACTACTGTGCATCCATGAAAATGAATGTACTGAGTTTATGAAAAC
Organism: Heterobilharzia americana; assembly: GCA_944470555.2. Taxonomy (NCBI): domain Eukaryota; kingdom Metazoa; phylum Platyhelminthes; class Trematoda; order Strigeidida; family Schistosomatidae; genus Heterobilharzia; species Heterobilharzia americana. Next base: position 107,583,735 of record OX104134.1, on the reverse strand, counting down.
AAACAGAGCTTACGTTAATCTCAGAAGTTGGTGAATGACACCAATACAGAAACCTCTCTTTCTGCGACTAAAAGGCAAGGGGAATATTCTTAATTATATTCTGTTACACAGTCAAACTCAAGCAGAAAATGGAAAGTTTACTTAGATCTCGTTCACACATATTTAAGTAATTGGTTGATGTCAATCCGAAACTGAGAGATACCCTTCCTAATCTTAGTTCCTTATGTTGCATATGTCAGTTTAACTAACCCTATTTGACAAGTTACGTATAGTGCATGACTAGGTGGGTGTCTCTTGGGATACAAGAACAGTTGCCAGACTGATTTCGAAAACGTGAAGTCAAAGTCATGAAACGTTACATCATAGCACACTTAGTAGACACACAGTATCCCACAGATGTTATTTTATCCTTTGATATCATATATTGTGTTATCAAAACAATAACACGTTCAGCTTGCCAACGTTTGCTGAATATAGCTGAAGCCGTAGCTTTAAGATTTATTGAACCTGAACTCCTCATTTAGAAGGAAGGCATTCAGCCTCTATTCCTCACTTGGCCTTCAGTAAACTAAAGGCTTTTCCTATTTTCCCCGTTTTCCTTATTTTTATTTCCTTACTTCACCACTACATTCTCTATCTGCATGCAGTTTATTGTAAGATTAATACATCTAAAAGGGATAAACTGATCTGTTTACAGTCTCTTACAATCTATTTTGAAAATATATTTGCCTTAAACTTGGCCTGTTTTCCCACTGAGTGATTCCGTTTTATTTTCATTTTAGCTGATTTATTAGATGCATCATACACAGTGTAACAGTTTTCAAGATTTTTATTATCTATCATCAAATACATAATACTATTTCACTGTGTGAATACATCTAATAAATCAAATGAAGCAGAACTGCATTCTACCATATTTCACTTTTATAATATGGGGCTTATTAAAAGAATATTCCTCATTCACGTTCCATAAACTGTTTCGACCTTTCTAATTATATTACTGTCATCTAAATCAATTATTTTAGAGTATGGTGATCCAAATATTAAATGATGGATGGTTCTGTGTTATATTCGACTGTCTGGCTGTTTATTTTGCTTCTGTCTATATACGGAGGTGAACGCTTCCTGAAGTAAGGCCTAATCATGTTGGAAACCAGAGGTTAAATAATTCTGGTGATATGGCCCGAAATGTATCACAATGATGCAAACATCTCCACTGTTTGTCATCTTTAGCACTTTGATCATCTTGACTAACCTCTTTTCCCTTGTTCTTCCTATTCTAACATACTTCCGTCTGCTTAAGTATTATTTTTCGTTACCCAATTCTTCTTCGTTCGCTGTTTGGAAGTGAGGTGATATAGTTTGTCGTACTGCTGTACAACGTTACACCCTGATATTTTTCCCCCTCATCTGGGATGATAAAGTAAAGCCTTTGTTGATAAAAATCTTACTAGCATCTTTTATTATGGCATACCAAACTTCACTTTTTGTAAAACTGTTTAAAAGAAAACATACTTCATGTTTAGCGCGTGGTCCGGTTCCATACTGCCACATATCTAGAGATAAGGTAGCTTTGGACTTTGTCTCCAAAGTTTCCTCTGTATCCTCTTGTCCACGTTGAGTTAAACCAAATCGTTCAGCCATGCCTGCTCCTTCACGAGCAGCATTTGGTGCTGCAGACTGAGGAATACTTCGAGGAGCAATTTTCATGCCAGTGTCCGACTGCGGTAAAGAATTCGATGCGGACTTTACCCCAAAAATTACTGCCATTTGTGTGCCTGAATGATCTATTCTATCAGTTTCATCATCAAAATAAGGCTGGGATTTATGAGAAGTTTGAATTTCTGCTGGCTTACTCATAAGACCACTTTTGCTGAAAAGCACAAGAAGATAGAAATGCATATTTCAAATATTCGGATTAAATTGATTGAACACTCTTATGTTAGATGATTAGAGATGAAGTGGAAACCTGGTTCACCACAGGATTTGAACCACCAGCCTCAAAGTTGATGGCAACTGATCCACGAGACCTTTCTACCAATTTGAACCTCTCAGCAACCCAGCTTTTTCTTTTATCTTCAAATGACACTTTTTATCTTATATACTAGTTTGTCAAAACACAGCTATCTGAGATAGTTTGACTAGCATTCACATTCAGCGATAATTTCCTAATAGGTTTTAAAGTTACATGTAAAATTTAACACCAACGTTTAAAAACTTTATGATCGGTTGAATTAAATTTCAAGTATCTGTAGTGAGGGAAGTATTAGAGGCGATGACAAAAACTGAAAAATCATGCTAGAGTTTCTGTAACCTTGATAATCAATCATTGTGCTAAGGTTTTGTGTGGTAAGTACTAGACTGGCTCAAAGTTTCTCGACCTTACAACCAACAAAACTTTTTGGTGGATTATACATACACATGGATTTGAAGATATGAACAAAGAACCAACACGTTGCCTAGGTATAGGTAGTAATATGGTCTTGTATTTTTCCAACTTCACCTATTAGAGAGGTTCTATCAGCTTTGTTGAGGTGTTTTTCTAACGGTTGTTTCATAAAAAGATAGAGATCTTGATGAGTATTTGTCTACTTAAATTATATTGAGTGTCGACAAGATATCGAATGACCTGTAAAATAATTAAAAAATACTACTTTACAGTGGACTCTCTTTTCACATTTGCTTGTTTATAGTTAATTAACGTTATTGACTTAGGAGTGTTACAAGCCTTTTATCGACCATAGACATCTTCGAAGCATTACTCTCCCAGTCGGAGTAGACATCCAGGTCACGATTGACCTCCCGTACAACCACAACGGGAGTTGATATCTTGAAATAGTAGTCGGATTTTCAAATTACATTAAATTGCTGAGCTATAATGGTAGGAACACTCGCTCCTTTGTGGTCATACCGTACCAGAAGGGCTTCTTAAATAGTGGTAAGAAAAGGATATATCGTTTCAGTGTAAATTACTACGCTATGATGGGGGCTATTGGTGAAGTAGTACGCTTGGCTGGATGGTGTTTGACAATAGTAAGGTGTTATACATGAATTGCAAGAGGTTGTCTTCTCTATGGAGGAGTGTATTTAGAGTAGGTCAACCCTGAAAATAGCATACCACTGCATGTCCTGCAGTCTTCTGGTGCCGGCTGTGGGGCTTTTTCTTGTCTAGTGGTATAGTATTGAAAATCTAACTTCAAACTATTTAAAAAGACGGGTGTGACTCGTTTCAAGCGGATGTTCGTTGGGCATTTAGGTCATTTACCACTACCACCGAGATGATATCTTTTTCAGGCACCTCAAGGAGAAGCAAATTACCACTATATTAGAAGCCGAAAAGTGTCAACCGCCATCATAGCTCTGTAAGCCCTCGAATTCCTTCAGATCTTCATTGACCTTTCACGCCTTACTCCCTCTCTCTCTCTCTTTCTCTCTCTCTCTCTCTCTCTCTCTCTTTCTCTCTCTCTCTCTCTCTCTCTCTCTCTGTTAATAAGTAGGCATTCTCTTGAATTTCTTCTGACTGTGCAATCTTTGATAACGTTGACTTGACAAAAACAGCATTTTAGGTCTACTTAAACCATTTTCTAAAGTACACGTCGAAGCTTTCAGTGTCTGCACCCTACTTAATAAAGCCTAGATAGTCAACTGGCTAAAATTCTGGCATTTCGAGGCGAAGCGATGTTTTTGTAAGACACGCATGCATGAATTAAATGAGGTTATTCACTCAACCCCATCCGATCGATATGTTTAGTATGAGAAATTCACTCTTCAAGTTTCCGGAGATTCTATGGTTGGTCCTGGTCTTGCAGGCGTCAGTATATCTTTATATATATATATATATATATATATATATATATATATATATATATATATATATATCTTTATATGCTGCGTTAGAAAATGTACTGCTCGACTGGATAGTGGCTGACAGTCGCTCGTATATTATTCGACTAAGTGGTGCAGTGAGGACTAAAAACCTGAGACATGGAGAGAAACATTGCCTGACTTGGCATCCACCAACCCCAACTCAAAGGTGGATACTACATTTCTATCAGCTATCTCTACAGAAAATTGGTGGAAGATTGCTGTTGCTCCTGTAGCACACAATTGGAAAGTGATCAATTGTTGATTATAGCAGATGTATGTCTACAGCTACAGCTGCAGCTGTAAGACCATTCTGAACGCAACTCTATGATGAGTATATGAAAACTACTTTCAAAGAGAAATTGATTGAGGAGTTATCAAAATAGGACAATGAAGCCTGATGTTATCTCCAACGTTCTGTTAAACTAGCGTTAAACGATTTCAGCATCCCTCGGAAAACGTCACTGGGTCACAGCAGTTTCTTCTGAAATAATGGATACACATTAACATATTCCTGCAGGCTTCAAACACGATGAACATCAGAAGTGGCCCACGTGTAGACTGGCAAAGAGTTTACTCAATGAGTATGAGAAGTCGTGGGAAGCAAAGGCCGACAGGATGAAAAAGGGAGCCGTGATAGTTAACAGTAAACAGTTATTTAAACTGATCAAGGAAACTGAGACATAAGTGACGGAGATTACTGAGAAAATAACAAAGGAGGATGAGTCTGTAAATCATTCGCAGGAAAGACAACAGAAATAGTGCGTGCAACACTTTGGAGGACATTTCAACTTGCTCTCAGTTACTATTCCGGTACCTAGTATTGAGTGTCACATGGTGTATTGTAATCAAATGTGATTCCATTACTAATTGTTCAGCCTTTGAGAAGGGGAAGAAATTCTCTAGTGAAGATTACAAAGAAACCACTCTGACAAGCACTGTATCTTAGATTCTATAATTATTGGATATTTAAGTAAAGCCTGGAAACAGCAACCCCTTGAAAATCAAGCAGGCTTCAGACTTTGATGTGAATATATCAATAATATAAGAGCAAAACTTGAACATTGTGGCAGAATATAATTCCATTTTATACCAAGATGATATGAGTATGTACAATAAATTAGGTCTGAAGCCTAATCCACTAAATAATACGTTTCCACTGTGTAATACATCTGACAAATCAATTAGAATGGAATTGATGTGGAAGTGTCAGCACTCTTCACTAGGGGTCGGCAGAAGGGAGGCATTTCACTTCATTGACTTAGACGTTTTATAAGAGTCTCTCACTGAAATGAATAATGTGCAAGTATATTTCCATTCTAATGGGTCTGTATTCGAACACATGTGACGTGTCAAACCTACAGTGAGTTACCAAGTGAGTCGTGTACTTCAATCGGTATCCGTCAAGGATGTTCACTTTCCCTATTCTTATTTAACTGTCACACATGTGCTCATGAAGATCTTGCCGTCTTCATTTGATCTACGAGGATTGACTTTTTCACATAAGACTTCAAAGTATATCTACAGTGTGTGCATGATAAAGTTTAGTTTGTTGACTATCCCAGCAAATTCCAGAGTCTTCCAGATGTTCTAAGTATCAAGTTGAGAATTTTATGCACTTAGTCGCATTTATGAAATTGGTGAAAGTAAGAGCAAAAAATTCAGGAGAATAAATAATGTGACAACTTTATTTCTTCATGTTCCCGTCAGTTGCTAAAAACCTATAAAACATTTAATACGTGATCACAATAGAAATTCAACAGGAATTCAGTTAGTGGATAAGTTCAATATCTAAGGGTTTAGTAGGACTCAAAGCAAAACTAGTGGAAGTGAAGAAAATAAGTCATTGTACTGCTTTATACTCAAATGTGATAAATTACAAAGTTTTCTGCAAACAAGACTACTTGTTAATTATTATAAAAGACTGTAAAACCTCCACACGGTCTGTTTTATCTACTAAGCGGCTAGTTATGGCACTGTGAGACTACAGGATGCCTGGTGCTGTAGGCATTTCATTATATGTCCACTAGACCTGAGTTAAATCTTTCTTTCTGTCATTTCGACTTACTCTGACAGATGCACGTGTATTCATGTACAAAACTGGAGCTAACATTAGAGGGATACCCGATCATTTTCAAATACACCAGTGTCAAAGTTGTTCAAAACCCAGAGATCAACCTAGTAGCAGGATGCTTTCAGACCGTTACATTTTTGTCTTGATTTCACTTTTTATGTAATATGATCACCTATATAATTAGGCGGAACGAAGACTAACCTTTTGTTGGCTGTGACTTTCTTTGATTTATTATACTCCGTTCTATCACATTTGTTGCAGGATGTTTAGGAATAGCCGTTTTCCTTCAGGCATTCTTCAGTTATCAATAGTTTACCTTCCAAATTATCAGTTGAATATATTATCTTCGCTTTATAGATCAGTGCTCTAACCATTGTTCGTTTATAAATAACTGGACAGAATTAGTTGAAATTCACGTCGAAACCATTCCATGTATCCTTTCTGTGAATAGATCTTTTGAGCAAACCATCTGTTCTACTTTCAATGCTAATATCTAAATAGTTGAATCTACCATCATGTTCATCTTTTATTATGAAATCGATGTTCTTGTGGGAATTACTGAAGGATCTGAGTCAATGAGATGTAAACCACAAGTTGTCTCACAACACAAATGTATCCCCTAAATGTTTGGAGTAAATTTCAGCTCCTACAGTTGTACACTTTAGCTTCATTAGTTCAAGACATTATATAAATTTATCTATCTATAGAGGACTTGATAGGCTATCAGTAGATACCATATCAATTTGATGATCTATTAAATTGAGGCCGAACGTTAGTAAAATTTATTCCAATTCATATATTCGTAAAGAAAGTCGATCAAGATACTAGCGGATGATTTCCATGATTTTTTGGAGAGGTACTCTTGTGAATAATGATAATATTTCAAAAGACATTATATATTTTTTAGGGACGCTCAGTTAGTTTAACATTTTAACAAATTGAAAAGAATTTATTAGGATGTATTTGGTAAGATGTCGGCGAACAGATTCCAACTTTTTGTCAGCCAGTGACCAACTTCATTGTACAGCGAATCAATCCTTGACAATATGGGTTCTAGTTTGGGGGTTTGTAAAGACTTATTGATTTTTAGGTAGTATTTATCGTGGACTGACATAAGTTGGTGAACTATTGAAAACCCTGGAGCATTAAACAGCTATTTTGTCCTAGTATGACTTTTTTATTTCCGTATCTTTTCAAGGTAATACATGTATGTTCGATGAGTACCTCAAAGTTTGAGATAACCGTGTGCAGAATACTGTATCAGCTTGTTCTTCAGGAGTTTTCCAAGCAGTTTTGTGACATCTTGTTGCATCTGTCACATCGTCCTTCCAGTTGTCAGTTTTGAATCTCAAAGTGTTATCGAGAATCGACTCACTTTCGCAACATAATCATGCATGTCCAGTAGCTCAACACCTAAACCACCATCTGGTCGTTAGATCACTACGTTGTCATTCTTTCTGAGATTTGTAATCTTTCCCTGGTGTTCTTTCAAGATTTTCGATAGTGACATAAGGTGTTGATCAGCGATATCAGCAAGTCTGCACTTGAACTATTTACTTTTGTCCTCACTTCCTGAATGTAGGTCAGTCAGCTGGGAAGATTAATTTTCAGACTGAGTCTATGTATCAGTTCTGTTCGCGTTTTTTCCTCACATATTTAACCTAAGATCAAGTGAGAGAGCTTCACTATCATTTTGATCTAGCTTAACACGACGCATGATAAGTGTATTTTACAGTTTATCTTTAACCAAGATCTTTGACAGAATCTTAGAGACTCTCTCGCAATTTTAGTGAAGTTGATAGGTTTCAATCATCAATCAATGTTCAAAGCGCTGACCAGTTTGTTGGAAGAGCGGGAGTTTGTTCTCAGTTCCGTCACAAGTAAATTTCTTGATTCACTGTGAAATTTACGAATACATCAAATGGTTCACGTCTAGTATATGACTGGGAAACTAGCCGCTATAAGTGGAAGGTCAGAGAACGCTTCAGGCATTTGATTACCATCGTCTTCCTAGTACTCACCATATGTTGTTGGACCTCTACGTCAGTGATATATACGATAAACTTATAGTCAGGTAACAAGTTTGGGAACATTTATCAACTGAGACAGATGGGACCGTGATATCCTTGTCTTGTCATCATCTTCCTCACCTCACAATATTAGCTTAGCTATGTTTGGTTTAGACTGGAAGATGGTTAGAGGTGACCAAATCAGGAGTAAGGCAAAGGAAAACAGTGGTTGGAAATTACAGATAATATAGCTAAGAAACCATTTTAGTAGCGCAGATGCATTCATGTATAATATTCATCATAATCGTTACACCAAATCTCCTTAATGTTTCATCCCTTCTCATCTCTTTCAGGTGCTTTTGATAATTCATTTTCCTAAACAAAATTCAGATAACTTGTAATTTGAATTTGATGAAAAATAGTTAGCTTTGATGTAACCAGCCTATACAATAAAAATCTAATTAACACGGCTTCAGAGGCAGTTAAGAATGAGCCCAGCTCTGAGCAGTAACTTACACTTAGAACCAATATACCAAATTGAAGAAATCAACATTGGAGTAAAATTACGTTTGACTTCTACGGTCTTCAACTTTCAAAGAAAAATATACAAAAAAGGGATCTATCATATGATCATCAATATCTCGAATAGCGGAAGACATATTCATGGATAGTTGCGAACAAATAGCTCTTAGGATATCCGTTTCTGTTCCTAAAATGTGGGCATGATATGTGAATGACACATTTATGGTGTCAAAGTCAGAACACATCGGTAAAGTTTTGATACGAAAATTTAGTTGCTGATGTTTTCCAGTTTAATTAAGAATTAGGGAGTAATAATGGAGAACTAGGCAACCTGGATCGTAGAATAAAAAGGAGATAACATGGGATCTTAGATACTAGTGTCTGCAGAAAAACTACTCATTCCAATTGGTGCATAGACTCTAGGCTATCTAATCCCATGTCAGCTTAAATAGTTTTAGTGAAATGTTTAAGTAGTGTAGCAAAATGTTTCAGCAGTAAAGGAGAAAATCTACACTAAGAAATAAGACATAAAATAAACCCAAATACCTAATAATTATCCTCATAAAGTAATACAGAAATGTATGAGAAATTGTAAGAAAAAGATGAGAAGCACAAACACAGATGACTTCGATAATAATAGTGGCAACATCAAGCAACGTGAATCCTAAGCCTCCATGGTTTTACCGTATAAGGAAGATACCTCAGAAAGTTTATGTAAGATTCTTAACAAATCTGGGATTAAGATGGCCTGTAAGTCTACGAACTAACCAAGAAACAAGCTTTGTAAATAAAAAGATCTCATAGAGCCTACTAGACAAAATAATTTAGTTTGTCGAATTCCAGGCAACGATGATGGGGTAGAGTACATAGGTCAAAGTAGTCAAACGGGGTCAGCTGAATAACAAAGTACAAAATGATAAACTGTAGTAACCTGAGGAACCTATGAAAAAACTCAGTTATTACAATGTGTGTAATCACAAACAACCACACAAAAAGATGGGATAGGGAGATAGTCCATAAAACTAACTTATTAGGTTAGAGGGAAAGATTCGTTACTCAAGCTTCGTTTATTCAGTCGACATCGAACATACGCTAGAGAAATAACTCAACACACACTCCAGATGTTTGAAAAATTCTATTAACTATGTGAAAAATGAAGAGGGAGGTGAAATAGCACTGTAAAAATAGGACATGAAACCTCTAAGGTCACCTTTGATGTGAATATAGACAATAAATTCTATTCGAAACGGCATTCAATGAACAATACTGTTTCACTGTACAAAATATTAAATGAACAATCTAATATATCAGAAAGTAGGTTGTTAGCAGCTGAAAAGAGACCGATGAAAGAAAATAATGTCATGTTATTCTGCCCAAACCGTTACTCCGGCTCTTCTCAAGCTCACTAGTCAAAAGATTTGGGTGAAAACCCTAGGTGTATAATAGATGGGTACTTTGCAATATTGGTCAATGAACCGATTGCATGACTTCATACCGAAATGACTGATTCCCCACAGTTTTCATAGATTACTGTGATAACAATTAAATGTAAAGATTAAAAAAGTGAACAAATTGTTTACCATGACCATCCTTGATTTAAAATTTGTTCCATAGAGCTGGCTTCTTTAATTCTATCACGTTGCCAATTTGCATAGGCTTCGTTTGATGGAACAGACCGAAGTGGGTTGTGTGGTTCATCAATAGGTGTCTGATCCTCCTTTGAATTAAGTAAGATGCTAACACCAACACCTTTTTTCCCCTTCTGTAAGCTATTCAAGGCCTGAAATATATTGGAAAATAGAGAAACACCTGCTTGTTCGTAAAGAGAAGTGAATACTACTACTACACCTCTAGAGGTGATATACATTACTAGATGTTTTCTCATCCTATCATTTAAGAGAGCCTTGTTTGACAGAGACATCACAGTGTGAGTAGGTGATGATAAAAATAGGAAGAAAACTTGAGTCCGGACGCGAAACAAACCAAAGAGCTCAGTACTACTGAACTAATATCATTCAAACCATTATATTAAAAGCGCATCCTGGATTCCCCTACTAGCCATTATCCGTCATTAATATGAAACATTGCACAGTCCATTCACTCCTCTGTGTGTTAGATAAAACTCTCCGTGTGTGATTTGTAATTCAAACTAGTTTAGTATTTGGTTCCCCCGTTTCAGTTCGTCAGGCATCAGACCCGTAACCCAGAGTTCACTGGTTTCGGTCCTTTTGCAACTGTGATTCGTTTTGTGACTTCAGTCATCATCAGTATAAAGAAAAATTAGTAGGTAATTATAAGAACAGAAATCTTTTGTATATTCTTAGGTGAATACTTAAAAATGATGTAGTTATTAAAAAAATAGACAGAATTGGGATTTGTGAAAACGCCCTTCACTTGCAGTTGCTGTGAAGTATTCATGTTTTCATGTGCTGACTGTATTTTACATTTATGAGAAATAATCACTACTCTTCCTAGAGTAGTTTCTTTCTTTCCTGTTTTAACTGTTTACTCTAACTGTATCATTTTATAGAGCAAATGTACTTGTCAAATCTTAGTGAGACAGAGAAATAAATTCTTAACATTTCCCCACCTCCAGGAAGCCTCTTTTTCAGAGAATAAAACCTGTACTACTTATCATGTATGAACAGTGTTATCTGATATGTCTCCACTTACTATTTAAAAATGTAATATCTTGTACAGGTTTTATTCTCTAAAGAAGCAGCTTTGACAAGATTGTGATAGGTCAGAAATGTATTTTTCTATCTCACTGAGATTTAACAAATATATATTTTTCTATAAACCATGCACCCAACTTCCAAATTACCCAATTTGATCCTAAAGTTTGGCATATTATTCTATTTTATATTATTTGAGTGTAAATTAAGCCTTAAATAACTCTGCGACAACAAGATTTAAACGGTTATTATCAAGCTTATGGAGGTAAATGGCAGGTTTCATACTTTTTGGCACTCATCAATTCAGTGTATCTGTGACCTCAAAGGGTTTGATGTTCACTCAAAGATTCAAACCTGCATCATCCAATGCTGCGGTCAAATACCTTCAAACTGAGCTTTTTGGACCGTCACTAACCTCAAGTAGGACTTGAAGACAAACAGTGACTGGTTACGTTATGTCAATCAAAGTGCACCGCAATGTTTGGTCACACTACTGTTAAACGAGCGATGGAATTCGGTTAGTATTTAGGACTGGATAACATGACAAACTATTCCTCAGTGACCAGTTAAGTATATTGCTGGTAATCCTCTTAGATTTTGTTTTCCAGCACAACTAGGAGTAAGAAGCCCAGCAGATGCCTTTTGTCACTTTCAGTGATGTTACATCTCATTGCTTGGGTACGTTATCATCCCTAGACACGCTATGATCGTAATAATTAGTGCACAGAAACGTTTTGCACATATCTCTTATGTCTTGTAAAAGTTAGATAGTTTCATACAAAAGTCATTCAGTCACTATGTACACGATACACATGTGGTTGGGGGAACTGGTTTACATGAACTGAATTCAAAAAAGATTCATTGGAAAGGGAAGAACTGACTTCAAGTACTGGGAATATGAGTTAGGTACTGTCAAAGAAAAAGGATAACGATGGCGATAGTAAAGTTGAGGTTAAAAAGCGAAGTGGATTAAAATTAACCAAAAACGTTTAGTTTTACGGCAAAAGTAGAGAAAGACGTTTCACAAAATACTTTTGAATACAAAGTCTAAGCTTTCGATCATAGGTGGCCAGGGATTGAGTTATGCATGAATGTTTAAAACGTACACTTCTGAATTTTTTTATAGATGAATCACAAGGAGCTGAATGATATGATTCCGTTAAGTACTCACATATAGACGAAGCTATTGTTCATCGCTCATATTTGGTTGGCCAAAACCAGTAGTGTTTGGCAACCTTTTTCTGCAGGACCCGATTACCGTGTATAATGTAGCCAGCTCCATAGGAGTATGTCAATTTCAGGATATACGTAGATGCTTCACACACTGTCGAATCACAGAAGAGTTCAAGAATATCAAATGTAGACTAGCGGAATAGGGAGTATTCTCAATGGTTTTTGACGGTTGGGTTCCCAGCACTTCAGTTACGGCATCCATTTTCAATTACAAATTCATGATAAAATCTTGTTAAGAACAATAATTGGATGAGGGACAATTTGTTTCTTTAGATTTCTGTCAGCAAATCTTACATGATATCCATTATCCAATTATATTCTAAAAGCTTTAATTTGATCATCAGCTGCATTTTTTGAGAAAGTTTTCAGAAAACTGGAAAGCAGCCAATGAATGAGATTTGTTTTGAACCTAGAAATATTCAGTTGGTAAAGTTGGTGAACGTTTTGTTCAGGTTAGCTGGAGATCGACTGACCTCTGCAGCAAACCATCATCCCTTCTGTGAATTCCTTTCCAGAAATGTGAAAGCAAAACGATGAGTTTCTTGTTGACAAGTAGGTAGACAGTCGAGTGGTGCACAAAATCCATAAGATGAAGTTTATTACGATGAGCTTTCTCTGAAGTTTTCAAGGAAGCCCCTGCTCTAACAATCGCCAAACTATCTTGCGATAATACGGATTAAGATATACCATCCTGCTGCACTTTTTGTTTGCAGGCTGTTTTTCAAGTTAATAAATAAGAAAAATTGTATGAAGACCTAAAATTTGGTGATTTTCTTAAGGTAACAAAATGCCATTCCATAGTGACGCGCTTAAATCATCGACGTGTAGAAACCCAGGTGGCGCGGTGAAGTGGTTTGTTAACTATAGATACCGACGAGTTTACCTGTGCGTTGAATCGGCTGCAGATCTGTGAATATTTGCTTGCCCGTTTACGAATGGAGCCCAGCTGCCCAACGTGCTTGCCTATATCTCTGGTATGGTTTACAGGTTAGTGATAAGGTTCAGTGTCTTTGATTACGACTGGATTAGGACTGAACGCAAATAGGCCTGAATCTCCTCTAGTCTTGAAGTAATAATCTTACCTACTCCCTAAGTGGCTGTACGAGCCTAGATCTTCATTTTGGTGTTCACACAGGACAGAACATGCTTAGCTTGGCCTATTAGGTTTGATGTTATGCGAGAGTGATGACCGAAACTATGACCCAAATCCCAGGTTGTAGGAGTTGACTTGTTATCTAACTGTGGTATGGGCCTGAGGGTACTGTATCGTTTAATGACAACTTTAAATCTTGAAAGGGAGACCAATGTTCGAGCAGATTTCAACCAGCGAGACGTTGGATCCTGTCCTGTCTGATATAATGATTTGAGACCCTGATACTCATTCATTGCCCATATCTGCTGAACTCCGGTCTTGCCACTAAAAGCAATTTACAGAAAGTAAATAAACAAAATAAACAACACAGCTGATTTCACAACAAACCATGGCCGAAAATGTCAGAAATTCACAAATCCCCAGAGTAAGGAAAAAGGCTTAGGACTAACAAACGTTCAACGGAAGAAAGAGCACTAGATGAATAGCTGAGGACAATACAACCATAAAACTGAAAAGATGCCAATATACTAGAAGGTTCAAATGATGACCAAAAATGACTTCTACAGAACTAAACAGGTTTATATGCAGATGAAGCAGCATTCTGAAAAAAATTATGCCACCTATAAATAATGAAGCCGCAACTCTAAAAAGATACAATGATAACATGAGAATTGGTAATTAAAGTGAAGTAGATAAAGAATCAACTCTTTTGTAGCACCATGTCATTGGGTCGACTAAGCAGTTTATCAACCTAGCAGGTCTCTTCAATACTAAGTGAAGTATAATCCACATACCTTCTATACAGATTATTTATTTCAGCGGCTTATTCTGGTAAGTTTCTATGCAGATGTCAACCAAGAAAGGGTTTAATGGAGACACCATTTGTTTGATTTTAAATCCAATCATCAAATCTGGACCGTGCATTAAAAGTGTGTCTTAATGCCAGCTTCTTTATGTTGTACCACTTCATACACTCAAGTGACTACTTTATTCGACTTCAGCACTACTGTTTGACCATCTCAAGAAGTAACGATTGTCACATTACTCACGCTTGTATTAGGGACAAGAAGCCGAAACTCATTACTCATTATGTCCGATACTGAAAGGTTTTAGGACTTAGGATTCAAATACCGGAGGTTATATCATTTTCTTTGAGGAAACAGAGCACTTTAATGACTAGTTTTAAACATCGAACTAAATTTCACCATTCTAGTTTTATTCCACCCTACTTGCAAAGTTAAAAAAAGCCTCTTTGAACAATTTGCTAATTCACTCACCTACATTATACTGATCTTTGTTCCTTATCACAATGTAATTGGATGGTCATATAGGTCACCTTCTGTACCAAAACTTGAATATCAACCTGAAAACCTAATGCCAGAGACATACACTTTTAAGGGATCTTCCTGGCAAGACGGAAACGTTGATGAATGATACAAAATATATGTTTGTTTTATTATTTGTTCCAATATACTACGCCGGGATTACGCAAGTAAAATATACATTAAACAATGATACACATTTCGTTGTAACTATGATTGCGATGTATAGCTTTTAAAAATGATTTGTTGAAAAGAAAATTTTCTTCGGTGAATTGTCTTTTACTAACTTCTTTTTACCTAATGGGACCATTTCGATGGCTAATTCCAAAATTTCCGAGTAGCAGGTAAATGTTTTACATCCAGTACCTCTGAGCTATTGCAATAAGGCTTGTTTGTTCAAACTTATTTTCTTCAAAAAGACATTCTGAATTAGTCTTTCATGGTTATACTTTTGAGCTGTTAGAATAATCCCACTACAAGACAAGGTATTTCTACTATGCACCTCATCTAGAATGGTCAATTAAATTTTGATAAAAAACTGCCATCATATTTATTTCTTATACATGATAACTGTTTTATGTTTATGGTAAGCACACTAAGAACTTATCATACGAGTCATGAATTATATGTTTTCCTTGCTGTTGAATGAACTAAGTGTAACTGAATAGTTAGTAGAATCAAATTTGAATTATGAACGATCACGTACGAGATTAAACTTAACCACTTGCAACTAATGAACAGAGGCTTCATTATACAGATATAATAAAGTTATTTAACATTGTATGTAAATATCTGTCAACTTCATTCAGATAGATCATATTCAATAACACAACAAAGATTAGAAAGTTTTATTTTGGAAATAAGCAGCTCACTTTGGCTTATGGTTTACTGCTAAGGTGTGCACCTCAGTAATAAACTACAACTTCAGTACTCCTAACTCGAACTTCCTATCTAAAGTACAAAAACCAAACTTTTCCGAGTTTATTACCCAATACTAAACTCTATATACTTAAAAGCTTTAACTTAGCTTTTGAAATTGACATTCTAAACCCTAACGCCCATTTATTGCTTATCTAAGAATTGTCCTCTTGCGAACTTGACAGTGGCAGAGGCCAGTCACTAATTATTTGTACTTGTAATATACCCACAAATAAGAGACCAAGGAAGAACACGATAGCGTAGTCAAATGGAATAGTGTATTTGCGAGGTAGCGGCAAAATACCAATGCGTTCCAACTAGCTAGCTAGAGGACCGATTACGAGCAGTGCAACGTAACACGATAACATACCAAATAGCATGGATGCTTGACTATGCGCCTTCAGCTTAGTGAGTCAGATAAAAAGTAGGAAGGTCAGAATTAATGCTGAATCTCTTCGAACCCTAGGCTACTGATTTTTGAAGAATTATGTGACGCTACACTTAGATAGGAATAACTGAAGAACAGTAAGGAATATCTGTAATCGTAACCTGTAAGGCCTTTAGCAAATTCTCA
Source organism: Heterobilharzia americana (assembly GCA_944470555.2). Taxonomy (NCBI): domain Eukaryota; kingdom Metazoa; phylum Platyhelminthes; class Trematoda; order Strigeidida; family Schistosomatidae; genus Heterobilharzia; species Heterobilharzia americana. The sequence goes on along the minus strand of OX104134.1, from coordinate 107,567,451 downwards.
TTTTTAGTACCAAGGACTCCAAAACAAAACGAATTCTGCTTTGTTCCACCTAAGATCTATATTTGCACTTAAAGTCATTGTTTCTTGAGAGTAATGGAGTCGAAGAGTTTTCCAAGTACACTGCTAGAATTTGTTGGTCATTTAATGATTAAATCGGTGGTTTGCAGCGGATGGAAGGCTTCAAATTATTTTTCACCACAAATTAAAATCAACTAAACAATCATTGAAAATCTATCACCAATAGATAACTGTTTCGTCCTAGTTCCGAACACCTCAGCAGTTCTCAATCACATAATAATTTTTCTAGGATGAAGGCAAAATGTCAATAATTACAATAGTAGTTGAAAAAGCTAAAAACAAAAAAGAAACAAACCTCTCCTCGTGGACAACGTATATGCACATCTTTTTGACATTCAATAAATGACTCTTCTTTGCTAATTTCTTTCAAACACAAACTACCCAATCCACGTATTCGATTTTCTAAACTTTCTTCACCTCTTAGTAGGATACTAGGTCGCTGAATTGGATTAGCTTTTACTGTGTTAGGGCGCAGTATTCTAAAAAAAATATATAAAAGAAAATGATGGAGAGGATATAATGGCTGAATTATAAATGAATTACTTGTCTGTTGAGCCTGAATGCGCATGTAAGTCAGACATATACAGATTCGTGTAGCGGTAGTGACCTATAACTGTTTCATGACATCAATGATAACGTTAATCCCACCTTAAGGAAAATTGTACATAGGCATAAATTCTGACTCATTATCCACGACTTACCTTTCACATTTCGATGAAAAGGTCTTATAAATGTTGGCAGTTGACTGTTGTATCATTCATAATCCCGATAAATCTCAACAGAAGTAAATGCAAGGTGACCTAGTTGTTCAGTTAAGACAATATATAACCAGCGAAGTCAAATGTCACTGTATTTACTTATTCATTCAAAGTAAACATTTTCACATATATTTGCTTTAATAAGTTAAGATAAACATTTTAAAATCTTGGTTTGAACACTGTCGTAAGAGTCAAAACTGGGAACTGTATTAGTGTATATTTGATTCTATGTGGATTTATTTGTCAAAAATATCACGCAATGAAAAAATGTTATAAAGTGCATAAAATTACGAACAAAAATTTCCGTGGTGGACAATATTTGTAGCTTACGTTGTAGATTTTCGGACTACGCTTTTGTTTGGGTTGGGTTTCTGGCTGACGAATTTTTTAATGTGATGATAGAGGCTATCATGAGCGTTTCATAAGCAGAGACAAATTGGCTGTTAGTAAATATTCATAAAATGTCACTTTACTTTAGTTCAGTTTGACTGGTTATTTTCGATGAGTTCAAGAGCTGTGTGGATATTATGCCCTCAGCTTTAGTTTAGACAGTTTAGGATGCACGTGTACATTTCAATGATATGATATAATATAATAACATCACACAAACCAGTCTTCGATATTTCTGTAATTCACTAATCAAAAGAGTTTACGCTAGTATACAAACAGGAGATCCGGATGTACTTCACCCTATCGTATATCGGTGGGTTATTTTAAATACTTTATCATTAAAAGAAAATTTGCATCTCAGCATAGGAATTGAAACTGCCTTAGCGCTTCTTCTAGTAGCAGTAGAAGTATTATTATTATTATTATTATTATTATTATTATTATTATTATTATTATTATTATTATTATTATTATAACATTAGTATTGGTAATATTGGTGGCAGTGTTTAACGTTCAGTTATCGAGGTAGAGATGTTATAAAATTCAAGTACGTAGAAGAAAAACTTCATCATCCGACACTTAAATCTGCTTGTGACACAATAAACTGTTTGCTTTCAATTCAGTGGTAATTATTTGCAGCTCAGAAGTAGTCGATTTTCTGTCACTATAAAAGCGGTAATCGAAAGTGAGGTCAGCTACAGTGCCCAAAAAGATTCAAGCTCAACAAAAGTCCAAGAAAACTGAACAATGTGTGGTTGAACGCTTTGAAATTACTGTCCTGAGTTGGATCACTTGGTAATCTGTGTATGTGCTCACACGGTACTATAACGTTTCATTCTAAATGTTACCACTGTTAAATCACTTTTTCTCTAGTCGAAACAATTTAATCTTCCTTACACTTTACAAAAATGGTTTAATAGCCAACATAGCCAACATATGAGATATGCAGACAACGAGTGTATTTACTACAAAAGTTAGTCAAGTGAGTTAAATGACCGACATAAATAAAACCTGAACTATCCTGAAACAGAGTACTATGGATGTGTATTTAGCCTATAAATTGGCTACAGTCCACTATATGAAGCACATAATTCGAACAAAACTGGGGTATGAAGCTGTGAAATATCAGGTTAATCTAAGTCTATCCGTTTGGTATTTGAGTGGTAGACTAAACAGCGAAATCGAGAAAGACCATCCTGTATATGACAAAACGATGTATCACCAAGAGAATAAGGGGTAATATTAGTCACAATAGAGTACTGGATACTGTAGCTGTCGAGTCACTCAAAGAATTCACAAACCTCAAGTAGCAGTGAAGCGGCATGAAATTTCATCCCCAGCTTAACAATGCACAAATTCGAATGATAGAATATGAAAATCCTACAGAAGACGGGTCCTAAAGCTGCAAATGAATTTCTGTGGAAGCTTGACGTTCAAAAACATTTTGGTGTTAGATGTTACGAGTCAATCGGTAGGAAAATGTGAATCCAGGAACTTGATCGATTGACTTCGATCAGCACACAGTACTAGATAGCCAGATCCACTCACAAACCACTGGTGATCAAATCGTGTTGTTAATCAACAGACACTTGGATACAGACTATCTACAGTCTACTTGAGATGAGGGCAATATTCCATCAAATAGTTGAAAACTGACCAGAGAAATCAATTTTCAAGCATAATTTTTGTGATTTTTTTAATTTTCCGTTGCTATAAAGGGCCGAATTGCTCGACATCTGTTGGCAGATGAACTCCTTAAAAGGATTCCCCTGTACTTCCGGATACTCATGTTGTGTTGATACTGGTGACTAGCAGAGGAATTTCACTTCATTCCATTTGGGACTAGTCAGCTGGATGTACCTGCACCCCACTGAGTGATATTACCAATACTGAGACTTAATCCCAGTACCCATCACTTCAAACACGAGAGTGTTATCTAGTAAGCCACTGGGGCACGATAGCCACCTCTTGTCCAATGGGTATCAACTGTTGTTACGATGTTTGTAATTTCCCTTTGCATTAGAGGCGGCTATCGTGCCCCAGTGGCTTAGTAGATAACGCTCTAGCGTTTGAAGCGATGGGTACGAGGTTTGGGTCTCAGTGCGAACGGCATTACTCACTAGGGTGCAGGTACATCCAGCTGACAAGTCCTAGACAGAATGAAACTTGCGTCCTGGATTCCCCCACTAGCCACCAATATCAATTTAACCACAATGTTATTGAGATACTAAACAGTTTCACCTCAACAACGATTCTCTTACAGTGTAACCCAATGAAATTTAAGGTCAAAGAGGTGGAGATGTGACCGATTTCTCTTCCTAAACTCACAGCTGGATAGTACTCGGGGTCGATGAAAACATCACTTAATTATTCTTGTGACACTTGACTATGACTCATTTCTTTATGAAGTTAGTACTGATGACTTCGAAATGTCTGTTTCAAAATATAAGTTCCGGCAGGATATTAAAGCATTTTCATCTTTGGACAGAATTTAAAAGGTTTTCCATGAAGCAGTTTCAGGTCCCCGTGCATAATCAAATATGACCTAATGAGCTAATATTGAACTTACTGAGCCATTTGTGATATTTCCGATGAGTCTGAATCATCTTCATTGGTCGTCCCTTTCTTCGCCTTTCTCCACGGTATGTTCGAAATAGTTGAGTTCCTACTAGGAAATACATTCGATTGACGGTTACGTCTAGCATTTTCTAAAGCTTCATCTAAGCGTAATCTTATAGAAGGTGGTGGTAAAGCTTGGCAACTAGCAGTGTTGCGCTCCTTTTTTATTGAATAGGATTTTGTCACTTTTGTTTCAGTTTCCCGCACAGGGCGTAAATTCTCAACTGATTCCAGGAGGTACATCATCTGACTTAAAATATTTTAGAAAAATTATTAAGTAGTTTACACCAACCATGGTGAGATATTGAAATGCTAACTGCTTAAATGTATATAGAAAAGAAACATGAATTTAAAATCATTTACTGCACTCTGTCAGTTAACACTAGGTGGGTTTGATTCGTGAAAATGTGTGATGACTTAGGCGGTTTAAATCAGTATTGTATGGTATTTCATGTCTGCCTACAAAAACCCGGTACTAAATACATTCCATTATAGCTTGGTCTGATGCTCAGTCGTAGCAGAATTGAACCTCGTAGCTTGTCGGTGTGTACAGTAGGGCTTCTTAAAGTGACTAATTACTAGTCAAGCAGCTAATTAACCGCTTCTCTGACTGTAAGGTTGGAAGGAAAAAATTAAACCCTCCGTTTAGTATGAGTTCCCTCAGATTTATAGGTTTACCGTGCTACTGAGTGCTAACAAGTGCGAAACATTAGTTCAGCATTTCCCTTTGGTCCCCTTTGAAAATGACGCATAAAATTTTCACTATACTTGAAGTACACAGATAGTTGAGAATTTTCCTGTTTTGACTGTAAGTTACATGTTCAGTAAGATATGGTGAAAAGATGTGTTTTTTGAAGAAACTTCATATGTGTTTTAGCTTTATTTGTTGAGCTAAGTGATTGAAAATTTTATAATTTGATAGATATTTAGCCTACACATGATAAATCTGAAAATATGTACGTTTTAAATCGTTAAACTGCATGCACCTGTTTGTTTTAGATACGTTATAAGTTGATAGTGTTTAAGAGCTATAAACTAGTAAACTGTTGTATAAGTATCTAAGTTGTTCTATCTTCCTTGCTACAATTAAATACTAGTGGTACATTGGATACATAAAAGAAAATCAAAAATTTCTCTCCTACGCGTTTTGTTCTTTTCAGTTAACCAACTGGTTAAAGCCACATAATTGGCTTTGATTGAGGATTTTTAATGACCAGCTGACTGCAGTAACTTGAAACCCTTGAATAATTCCATTGGTCTAATGACTGTTTATTTGGAGCACATACCTTACACTTTTCACGTAATCCCATTAGGTGTCTTTAGTTACCCGAGAGCGTGTAATTTTAAGCTTCAACATTTCCTCATAAAATAAGTTCTTAGATAATATTAAGAACTCAGTGGTACCAACCAATAATGATTTCGATTAAAAATCAGTAAATTTGTTAGTATTTCTCTCTATAAACTAGAGGGCACTAAATGAAGGGGAAATCGAGTTTCATATAGTCGAGGAAATAAATTAGCCTGACATTACCTATTAGTGTGTTGTTAAATATGGTCACTTTTATCTTCGTCTAGTAGTTCCAAATGAAACAATATGCTTGCTGTGGAATCAATTTAAACAGATAACTGTAACAAATATTTACCGGTTAGAGTTACCTACCTATGTAGAACTTTGCTTCAAAAGAGATTCTATCTAAGGAATCCAATAGTCAGAAAAAATGCATATCTTAGAGATTTTTGGATTTACTCGGTAATCAGAACATTAAGAGTTCAGCAATGGATTTAAACTACTTCAAATACTGAAATATTTTTTGAAGTAAGCAAGAATCGAAACACTAAAATGATTTTAAAATTTTTGTTTTAGTGAATCTCAGTTATTTTTCTACTTCCTTCAACAACAAAACATCACCATTGAACATTTAATGAGAATATATATTTGTTTCGCTCGGTATTTTCTGAGCTCAGAGAACACCAAAGCATCATTATTCTCACCCTGAGCTACAAATATTTTCTACCGCTTCATATTTATGAAGCTTACTAATCAAACAAATCAGCTGTCATAGACAGGATATGACTGTTTATTTCCGTTGCTTTAATATATATATATATATATATATATATGCACTTGTTTTCATGATTATAAACAAAGCAACTGTGTCATAAAATGATAAGATGATTGAAAATGTATTATTGTTCACTGGTAATGTCCATTTAACAATTCGTTAAAGTTTAATTACGAGTATATTCTTAACAGAGATAGCTTAAGGGTCCAGTAGGGGAATATTTAAGCTGTGGTTGATTTTCAGATCACATTGAGGAAAACTTGTTTTAGACAAACATACAAAGATATGGCTTCAGTTACTGAAGTCTTTAACTGCTGGTATTTACCATGTGGAGAGGTGTGATATGCTTGGTTAGACAGGGTCTGTGAGGTGGTGGAAATCAATAGTTTCAGATTTTGTATGAAGTATAAGGGAGGAACATTGAAAACGTTACTTAGGACTATCAACTAGGCTGGAGTCAGGATGACATTCAAAACTAGAAATTCAGTCAGCGATAAAATTTGTTAGCTTAAGGATCCAATAGACCAGATTAAGAAAAATAATTTGATCCACCGAATTCCACCCAATGACAGAGATAAAGTACATAGGCCAAACTAACCGATCAGTATCAGTTAGATTATCGGAACATAGGAGTTTAGCTAAACGTAACGTGTCAGACCCTAACAAAATCAACAACCTAGAAAAATCCCAGCTATTGCAATGCATGGGTTAAAACACAATAGCACAATTAAGTGAGATAAGACCACTGCATTTAAGTTCAGTTTATTTCGATGGAGAGAAAGATTGATTACTGAATCTTTTTTTATCAATCAACACCCAGTACATGCAATAGGAATGACGCAGTACTCACACCGGAGATATGTAAAATTTTACTACCACCATAAACAAAGAATATGACGTGATAGCACCATAAAATTTAGATGTCAAAATTTGTGTGGTTATGCTGATATGATTAATAGAAAAAAAATTGTGCTCGAAAAGTCATCAGATAAATAACATTGTATCACCATGTTCCATATCAAAGACAAGTAGGGATGTGATTCTAGAATAGTTTTAAGATGACTTAGGGGCTTCTTTTGTGGTGAGTACAGGTTGAAAGAATTTGGTAGATGTCACCAATGGAAACAATTTTCTGGTAGTGAACACAACTTTTGGAGAATTATCATCTGCAGTGTAGTTTAACGGCCTAATCTACAATTCCACTATTACTAATTACTGATATTACATTTTCATGTAGAATCGATTTTGATGGCGTAGTCGAAAAAAACATCTTGTTTTCCAATTATTGTCCTGATGAAGGCACTAGAACCCCTGAAAGTTTTAATATATACTTACAAATATCTTCTGATCAAGAGTTTACGAGAATTTCTGTTCCCACTGCTTTTTCTTCCCAGCGACAGGTCTCTTGATGTAGGTTATCCGCTTGGAAAAGGTTTAGAAATACATATGATGGGGTAACGTCACTGTTTATTCAGTGGTCACTTTCTCGGAAACCTCATCATAGATCGACTTCAATTGACAGGTAAGCCTAAAAGTTATAAAAATGGAGAAAATGCCTATGAGATGAATTCATGGCTACAAGCAGTGAAGTGTTTGGCCTTTAATCTTGTAACGCAAGAGGAAAATTTTAATATATCATCAGTATACGCCTCACAGCATTTGAAGGGTCGGTTATTGGGCAACTCTTCGAGGTGCCTTAAACTCCTGTTCTGTCATATATGGGAGAGGACTAAAAAGGGAGGGAATCCCTGTCTTTTTTCATTTGGGGAAGTAAAATATGTGGCAAAATAGGATAGTGATGAAAAGCCCCATGTGGACGTGGTATTTATTGGCCTTGGTAAAGCTTTTGACAAGGTATGACACATGACTCTCGCGCGCTTGGTACTGACAGTAAGGTTTATGCGTGATTTAGGGAATACTTACATGAGAGAGGGTAAAACGTGGGAGTAAATTTAATGCTGTGCAAGCGTAACCTCTCACTAGTGGTGTTTTCCAAGGCACTATTTTTGAAGCATTATCCTTCCATCTTCACGTCTAATAAAATACCTGAGATGCTTGAGTCATCATTACTAAACTAGTGATAGGTTTTTCCCATCTTCCATAGTCCATCCTGTCTTGAAAATGACTCCTTGCTAAGCCACATATGTAACTGGAGTAGAAGCTACAGATGCCTAATCTTTGGGGATCTGAATGCTCCATATATAAAGTGAATGGAGCTAATAGTCTCAGCATCGGGAAGTTCCTTCGAAAATGACTTACTTTTGACAGTATTAGGATCTGCTTTAGTTCAAAATGCAACGTGTGCAACAAGTTACGATTATGAAGACAAGCTATTGTTATAAGATTTAGCTTTAACCCACCAATGTGAAGACATTTTGAATCTACGATACTTCCCTCCATTAGCTAACGGCGATTATGTAGTGCTAACCTTCGATTTTGGACTAATGAGTTTGGTTATGATACTGCTTCCCTTAGACCTAATGTATGATGTGCAGATATCTCAAGTATAAGGGATTGTGCAGTCAGTAAGGATTGGACCGTCGACAAAGACTCATCAATTGAGGGAGCATGGAATAGGTTTAGGACTCTATCTAAAGGGGGTAACGACGCTATTTATTCCATGTTCGACCCCATACAGTTCTTCACATCGCCTTCCGTGGTTAATTGAAGACACTCAGAAACTATTAAGAGGAAACATTTACTGGGCTTGTTTATAGAAACTGGACTGGAAACATTTAAGACTGGGTATTGTAAAATCCGTAACCCCTGGAAAACTTTGATCATACATTCTCAAATGTCCTATGAGAAACAACTTGTAAGGGATTGCCATAATTGTCCTAAAAAACTTCTGGCATTCATCAGAAGGAGGACTAAAAGAAAATGTGGAATTCCGTCCCTGGCAACGGATGAAAAGTCCGATAGTCAGGTGAAATCTAATCTGTCTAAAGCTAAATATCTATCGGATTATTTTGGTGAAGTCTCTCCTGTAGATCATGACGACGAGATGCTCAATAGTGGTGTCAGCACTGCTCCACTAATAGCTACGGTGTTCACAACAAAGGGAAGAGTCTTACGGTTGCTCATTAATCTTAAACCTGGAAAATCCTAGGGTCCAAATGAGTTATATCTCAAACCGTTATATTCTCTAGTGGACACTTTTGCTCACTCAGTCACGGATCTTCTCAATATGTTTTTAACCCAGACTTGCCTCCCTAGAGACTGGAAAGATGCCATAATCAGCCCAGTTTTAAGGCCAGTAGTTGCTTGTTGGTGTCTAACTATCGCCCTGTGAGTTTAACTAGCATAGTTGTTAAGATTTTAGAAAACGTAATTCGTGGTAAGGTACTTAAATATATTGAATCACTCAATCTTTTGGCACTACAGCAACACGGTTTTCGTAATGGGTACTCCTGTTTAACTAACCTCCTTATCGCAAGAGGGGAATGAGTTGCAGCCTTTAATTGCAAGCTGACAGTAGATTCCATGTTTGTAGACTCCAGTAAGGCATTTGACAAAGTGTTGCATGTGAAATTACTACGAAAGCTCTCTTCTTTTGGGTTTGGTGCTTCACTACAAGACTGGATTACGGACTTTCTGTGCCACAGAAGGCAAAGGATGAGAGTAAATGGGATGCTGTCCGAGTGGAAACATGTGATGAGTGGAGTTCCTCAAGGAAAAATCCTGAATCCACTACTTTCCTGACTATATATCAACGAATTACTGCAAATGCTCAACTCTTTGATACTGCTAATCGCCGATGATGTAAAGATTTGGAGAGCCATACGCAGTGATGGTGATAAGTATGCATTTCAAGCAGCTGTAGATGAAATAATAATTCGGACCAAACATTGGTGCCCAGAAACCAACTCTAACAAAAGTGTAATAATGCAAATTGGTCATAGCAATTAATTCCAGTATTCCGTTGATGGTACATCACTACTCCCAGTCTTTGAACTAAGAGATTTGGGTGTAATCAGTCATGATCTGAAAACCTCAGCAAACTGTAATGCAGGTGCAGCAAAGGTCTTCCGTGGATGACGGTCCGTCCGCAGAGCTTTCAAAAGTTTTGATCAGGATGTGTTCAGAATACTCTATTCTAGTTACTTTGGACCTCACTTGGAATACTGCATGTAAGCGGCCAGCTTATGCCTGAAAAGGATGCTGACATACTCGAGCGTGTTCAACGAGTAGGTACTAAGTTTTTGGCAGGCCTTCTGAATCTGTCGTATGAGGAACGACTAGGTTAGCTAAACTTATTCCCACTGTCTTAATGTAGGAAACGGGATGATCTCACACTGGCATTTCGTAACCTTAGTAATGACTTTGGTAGTGGTACGTCCTATCTTTTATCCCCTTCTAAGACTGACTATCTCCGAGGGCATCATAAGAAAACTCAAAAACCGCTATAGAATCAACTTAGTGTGAATCTGCGTTTCTCCCATAGTGTACTCAAAGACTGGAACTCCTTACCTCAGCAAGTAACACCAGTACCTTCTTTCAACGCATTCAAAGAGAAACCAGATCTTTAAAGAGGTATCTTCTGCAAGAATTACTACAGCTAAACTGGCCTACTATCCATATAACTGAAAACTGAAAAACTACATAGAAATAGTTATTGCAATAAAGCCAACACGATATAAGGGTAAAGCCGCAAACCGTCTATTCTTACCTTTGTTTTAAGCTAAGTTTTTAACGCAAATTCACCTCAAACATGCTCGTTTGGCCACTGGAAATTGTTGACTGGGCTCATTCCTGGATTTTCGTCCAGTTTTGAAAACCAGGTTTCAAAAAGAACATATCGAAAGGCAAAAATCACTGAAATGTTGATAAAAATTTTCAATCTTTAGTTTTGCACCGTTTTTTATGCCATAAAGGACACAATTTTAGGGTTTCACGAAATCAACGAACTAACCCAAGTTTAAAAAACAACGTATACTCTGTCACTAAGCTTCAATTATTTAAACACAATAGCCAAGGACATGGAATTGTTCGAGTTACTTCATCTTCAGTAAACAGACCAACTAAATCGTGTGCTTATGCCAACTATGTTAATGAGAATCTTTATCTACATCCCTTTCCAAACTGAACGCATTCATCAAAATTTGATAACTCTTTGTGATGTGGCAATAGGAGAAAGGTAATGATGACCATGCATATTAGTGTCAATGACGTTTGCGGAAAACCTTTTCTTTGTATGTGTTTCACAGGCGTTGCCCATGGAGCACTATCTAGATGGAGGCCTGAAGTATCTGTAGCAGCTAACAGTTCTGCGAGAGAATCGCCTAAAATTCCAACATTTTTGACAAAACTCAAAACTCATAATTTAACTGTCTTGTTGACTTAAGGGCATACAATTAATCAACCACTCCACTAGACAGGTTCCTTTGTTATGCTAAGAATCCTTGTTCATGAACTCACAACTGGCTAGTTTATGTGTCGGTATATTGGTACTAAACGCTAAGCATTCTTTTCCTGCTGGTTTTCGACACTGTTATTTTAAACATATTGCAAAAAAACTCGAGACATCTCATGAAAGCTTTGAAGGTTCTAAGCAAGGACCACAGGATCAGAAAGTTTCTAGAACCTGACGCTGTATAGTGTGCTGATGTTTTATCTTAGTGGTTGATTGTTACCTCCATGTCCATTGAATTCGGTTACTTTGGGCAGTATAATGGTGCCAACTAACTGGTCGTTTGAATTACCGTGACCTTGACACACGGTAAAACTCTTGGTGGCATCACTTACTGCACACCAACCAGTGGGACGACCTGCTAAAGCATACGGGTCGTCGCGTAGGGGCAGCCTGCCCTCACTACCATGAACGGGTCTCCAGAGTTCAACATCCAGTACAAACTTAAGGGTAGAATACCTAGTCTTACTGAGCAAAAACTTCAGGTGGAGTGGGAAGAAAAGCGGAACCAAGGCTGTGCCTTGTATTATTAGTCCCTTGGGTTCCTAATGGAACATAGGGCTTCAGTAGCACGTGTCCATTCCACTCTGTTCTCTGAAATCTTTTGAACCTGGCTCCACGACAAACCACAAGCTCTTATTTCCTCCTCACCCGATCTTCTGCATGCCACTCTCGGACGTCCAGCTCGTCGCTTCCCATGGGGATTCCACTCGAGTGACTGGCCTGACGCGTGATGTCTCCAGTCGGCCTTCTCAGTGTATGCCCTATCCATCTCCATGATCTGCATGATCCAGTCGACCACAATCAGGAATATCATGGAGGATAGTAGGCAACCTTGTTTCACTCTCGTCTTCACTTCAAAAGCATCACTGAGCTTCCCATTGTCAACTACTTGGCATGTGATGTCTTCATATAGTTGTTGAATGAGGCTGATAAAGGTTTATGGTATGCCGTAGTAACGAAGCAGTTTCCAAATTACCTCTCGGTCGACACTGTCAAAGGCCTTCTCAAGTCGATAAAGTTGAGGTAGAGGGTTTACTGCCATTCTATACTCTGTTCTATGATGATGCGAAGCGTTACAATTTGGTCTGCACATGATTTTTACTTCCTGAAGCCTGCCTGCCTGCCTGTTCCGGTGGTAGTTTTGAATCCAGTGCATCCTTTAGCCTCTCCAGGATGATGCGGCTTAACATTTTGCTTGCATTGGGTGGACAGGAGAGTGATTCCACACCAGTTCTTGCAAACACTGAGGTCTCCCTTCTTCGGGAGTTTGACAAGGTAACCCTTCTTCTCACCGACTAGTAGGTACCTTCTCTTCCTTTCACACCTTCTGCAATAGTGGTGTGAGCATGTCCGCTGTTGTCTCTGCATCTGTTTTCAGTGCTTCTGGAGGGATCCCATCTGGTCCTGCTGCTCTCCTTCATTTCAGTAGCTTTATGGCATTCAGGACTTCCATTTTCGTTGGGGATTTATGTTCACTTGTAGTTCTGTGGCTGGGTTGCTGGTGGTATTTGTGGAAGAAGTGCAGGTGGTGGTCGATTCAGGAGCTTCTTGAAGTGGTCGGCACATTGTTTCCTTTGTTTCTCTTCTTTCGTAATTAAATTTCCCTCATCATCTTTTATTGGTTTCGTCTATGCTGTGTTGACCTCTTCCCAGACAGCAAGTAACCTGGTTATTTGATATAGTGTTGTCAGGTTTCTGTCTCTCCTACCTGCAGCCTGTTCTGCTCACTTGCCAGTGTTTCATAGAAGTGTCTTTTGTCTTTCCGTGCACTCTTCTTCACTTCTTTCTCCAGTGTTTTATACATCGTGTTCAGTTCCTCTTCTCGTTGTGCATCCATGCACTGGTTTATCTTCTGTTTCACCATCCTCCTCTCCCTCCTCTATCAGCTTCCAGGTATCCGTCGAGATCCATTCGTTATCTTCTTTCTTCTTCCCTCCTACCCAACACGGTTATGCAGGTTTCTCTCCACATCTCTTTTAAAAACTTCCAGTGTTCTTGCACACAGATTTCTTCAAGGATGTTCCTCGATATCCCCCATTTTGTTTTGATGGCTGGCTGCCGTGAAGATTTCCTCTGTAGTTTCATCCTACAGTTTCCAAGTGTCGTACTTGAACCCTGTTCTATCATCAGCTTCCTTGAACTGAGGGCTTTCAACTTGATTTGGAATGTCCCTTGCACTAGATAGTGGTGTGAACCTACATCTGCTCCTCTTCTTGACCTTGTGTCAAGTAGACCGCCTCTCCATTTTCTTGAGATTAGGATAAAGTCGATTTGATTTTTAGTGTGTCCTAGTGTCTGGTGAAATCCATGTGGCTTTGTGGATATCCTTGTGCTTGAACACACTGCCTCCAATCACCAAATCGTTGAATGCACAGAATTCTGTAAACGATTGTCCATTCTCGTTCATTTCACCTACCGCTTCTCAGCCCGTGGTTAGTTCTCTTCCCGTGTTGTCCACTCCCAGTTTGGTATTCATGTCGCCCATTAGAATTTTGATATCACCAACTGGCGTCTTGTCCAGTGTTGATTGAAGTTGTCTGTAGAATTCCTCCTTTTTCTCTTCATCTGCATTATTTGTAGGTGCATAGCATTGTATGATTGTGACCTTCCGTCCTTTGAGTTGAATCTTGCTGTCATGATCCTGGAGGAGATTGGTTCCCACTGCATGAGAGCCTTCGATGCTCTTGAGGATATCATGATAGCCGAATCTCAGTGTGCTCGTGGTTGTCGTCTGGGTGACAATATCGGAGTAGATTATTGATTCTCCTCTCCAGTTGACAGTTTGGAGAGTCCACTCCCATTCCATCTGCTTTCGCAAATTCCAAGCACTTCAATGTGATACCTCTTCATCTCGTTTGCAATCTGGGCTGCCTTGCTGGGTTAAAACATCGTGCAGACATTCCATGTCTCCACGTTTACTTTCGCTTTCATCGAGAGAGAGAAGACACACCGGCCAATTAACTTCCCGAAGGCTTTCACCAACTGGTGTCATTTCGGCTCTCCGATTCCAGCGAGGAATAATTTTGTTATTATTTTTTATATATCGTTTGTGCTTTGAAGTTTCTTTAGCGGTTAGATTTGTTTTCTGGGGTAGGGTTGCTAGCCCTATGCCCAACCTTCCCTCTTTACCCGGGCTTAGGACCGGCTAGTAAGTAGTGAACTAGTTAGCCAGGCGAGGTTCTGTGCCTTGTAGCGCTCCAATTTTCATCGGTTTTCTCAAAGGCGAAACTCCGCTTACCTCTGCTCTTTACCTTATAATATGAGTAAAATCTCTTACTCAGTTCCTAATCTGTCATTCCCTGAGGACAATCATTACTGCTCGATTGCCGAAATTCAAGCCGAACTCACATCTCGTCAGCTGGTAGGGGTTGAACACCAGAAGTTGACGGTGTAAACGCCAGTTGAACTCTGTAGTCCTTCCTTTTATTTCAGCACTGCTGGTCCATCAGTACCAAACAACTTTAAGACAGTTGAGAGTAAAGTTGGGGAATGAGGTCTATTCCATCTCATTCCTGCTTAAAGTACAAAAACAGGAAGTTATAGGCAAGTGCTTTATTGGCGGACAGACACACTTTTACATTAACCTAGCAGGAAGAAACGTACCCGGCAATGATTAACAACAAATGATGTAAACTGAAACAGATGCATAGCTTTCGTTGGGTTTCGGCTCATCTATGTTTATTGCACTTATGTAGATATGAGGGTGATAATTTTGAAACACGACTGGATATAGATTTTTAAATTCTGTCGATAGGACTAACCTTTAATTTCCGTTCAACTGGTCAGCAATTGAATAAATGGCATTATAGCCCTTTAACGATCCAAAATCTTTCCGGATTACGAAGGATGGGGATGAAGGAATTTAGCCAGATTACAATAGCCTGCTGTGCAGTGACACAACAGAAGCTCTGGTTTTCAACATCAGTATTCTCTTTGGGTCTTAAGTCCGTAGGCCTTCCCCCATTTTTAAGTACATTTCTGTTTGATTTGGGTTCTTAGGTCTCATCTGGGTCACATGTTCGATGAAATTTGTTAAGACTAGAGCCGTACCTCTTTTCAGTTTTCCACGGTATTTCGTGTCGGTTTATTTTCTCCCCTCAGCATATGTTCTCATCACAGCATCCGCCAGACGGAGACGTGTAAACTGTGGGACTGTCATCAACCTTTTCAGGCTGGTACGGTGTGCGACGCCTGCGATGTTTAGGTTGGTGACGCCTACGCAAGTTTAACGCAACTTGAGTACTCTTAACAAAGCAAGCCTGGGGACAAGTGGTATTACCGCTTGCGAAGATACGAATTGAAAGGTGCCCTTCATAGCATCAAGTTTTCTAGCGGATATCAGAAAAAAGCTGATGGCGAAGCGAAAAACGGTATCAGGGAAATGAAAATCTCGGACCCAGGGCCCGACAACGTGAACATTATAGCTCTGAAATTGACTGGTGGAAAGGTGGCTTAAGTAACCACCTTGACTAGAGTCGTGATGCGCCCCAGTTGCGCAGTGACATCGACAACCCTGCTATCTTTCGGCAAGATTTAACTGTTTGCCTATGATGCAGAAAATGAAAGGGTCATATCATGTAAGGGTTTCAAGAAAGAGTATGGACGTTCGCCGTACATAACAAAAGCGTTCGGTTTTTGATCCCAGTCAAAACCGTCACGTCTTGGAAGGAGGACGGCTCCATGAAGGTGGAGGAACATGGCAGCATGGAAATCAAGGTGGCTAATTTTATGTCTGCAGTGAAGTCGGATCGTTAACAGCCTAGGCGAGCCACTGGCGGGCTTGTCAGAGTGGTAAATGAGTTACCCGCAAACACGGTCGAATCAGGATAAAAAACCAAGGCAATGGGGTGATGGCACTTGGAAAAGCGTATCACCACCAGCAGTGATTCTTTGTAATTATATGCCCAAAGGATAGTCCTAATTTCCTACACAGCTTTCAAGATAAGAACAACAAAATTCTGTGGTTAAACACATGCGGAAGACCTAAACAGGATCATTCGCGGCCAGCGGCCGCAACTTGGATCTCATACAGTTTCGGTTTACCAAATAAGGTCAAGCCCCGGCTCTTAAAGTTGGCACTTTCCAACTGGTACTATTTAAGGGATGTGCTGTTAATACCCTACGCGCTAAAATTTGAAGAAGAAGCAAAGATGCTATCAGGTATCACACACTCCGAGAGAATGGTTATAAAGAAACTGTTGGGTGGCAGTCACGAGGCATACATTATGTAAAAGGGCTTGACGATGCAAGGAATGCTGGAAAACTCAGGTGCCCAAGACATCCGCTGCCATTTCCGTAGGTGAAAATTTTTGGGAATAACATAATATATACGATCCTTCAAATTAAAGCGATTGAGTTATTTAGCCAGCATTACTTTTTTTGAGCAAGAAACTGTTAAGCTGCTTCCTCTTTCTTTTGAGCGATGATTTTACATATTCATTAGATGTGACTATCATTTCTGCCTGACAGCTTAAATGCATTGCAAAAATTCTAAATTTAGATTGAAGTGCAGCATTTGTGTGCAGTGTGAAGTTTCCTTTTTTCAGACTTGAGGCTTCCACTACCTGAAATGGAAAGTACGCGACAAAATTTTTCTGTGGTAGGAAATATTACCGAGGGTTTTCCACAACTAGTTGTCATAACTATATCCTTAAAAATGATATACGCCTACAAACTCAAGAATAAATTATGATTATGATTATTTATAGGGAGCCACCCACTGATGTACAGCCTAACAACCACCTGAGAGAGGCAGTCACTTGCTGTCTTTGGCTGAGGCACGTGCATGATCCAATTTCCAGGGATTTCAGCCTGCAGAAGGTTAACTCAGGAGACCGTACATTTGGTGGGAGTGATGATATTTTTATGATACGTTCCTTCAACCTGATAGGGGAACCAGGACTTACGGACAATATGTGGTCAGTAACGCGATACAGGGAAATTCAAACCTCATCACACTTGGACTGCATCTTCGCAACTGAAGGCTTCTCCACCGACAACTTAGCAGTCTCCCCTCCGCTCAGCAGCAGTGTTATCGGCTTCCAACCTGCCTTTGAAACCAAAGTAGTCTGATTTTTCAGTGAGTGCCGTTGAAACTGTAGGTGACTGAACACTTCAGCCCCTTAGGAGGCGCTAGAACCTGAGTTGGGAAGTTTACCACGCGCGACGGGACGTACACACCTACTGGAGACCTATACTTAACGAAATCACGCACTCCATAATCGAGGCAGTTCCGCTTTTGCTGCCGAAGCGCTCCAAGCCACCGAAAGTAACAAGCAACTCTACTCGTGAACTACCTAGGCTAGAAAGTAGCTATTTGACTAGGCACAGGCAGAATGGCAACGAACACATATATGGTCTGTTTAACGTAACAAGATAAACTTGAACGGAGGGGCTGAGAGCCTATCAATTGCTGCATCAAGTTAGGCCTATGAACATGTTTCTTTCGCTGTGCTGCATTCTTCCGACTTCTTAAAGCGACAGTATCCCAACGCGTAGGGTCTAATATAATTGGTCGGCTCCATAATTTTT
Organism: Heterobilharzia americana; assembly: GCA_944470555.2. NCBI lineage: Eukaryota > Metazoa > Platyhelminthes > Trematoda > Strigeidida > Schistosomatidae > Heterobilharzia > Heterobilharzia americana. Next base: position 107,549,599 of record OX104134.1, on the reverse strand, counting down.
TGCGAGTTAGGAACAACAAATATCGTCGGATGAACCATATTCACTTCATGTGCTCTAGATCTTCCACATATGCACCAAATTTGAAGTGGTAAACAGCAAGACGTCGGCGTCAAACATCAGTCATTAGATACATTTCGGCATCAAACAACGCCAGATACATCTTTCAAACCCAAACATCAAAACATATAACTGGAAATAGAGATGAATGACAATGCCCAGGGCCTAAACAGCCAATGCGGGAAACAAGTTACGACAAGGCAGACTCCAAAAATAAACATTAAGCACAAAGCGAGATGTGGCGTAGCAGTAGTAAAGGAATGTGATTACAGCTCAAGATGGTGGGAATTCTGATGGAAAGGGGAGAACAACAAATGTGACGGGCAAGGTTTGTGAAATAATGGTGGGGAAATGGAATGGGATAATGGGCTAAAGCAGATCGATGATGGGAATGTGAATAATTTTTGAAAGTACTTTGTAAGACAGTAAGATGAAAGGAAAAATGGGAAATAAAGTTGCAGGAAAAGAATGACTTGCCAAGGCAATGCAAGGTGGGCCAAAAACTCCTTTTGCGCACATAAATCTGGTTTCAATCAACGGGTTGCTTCTGCATAAGGTAGCAGTCTACTATTTCTTTGTCTGTTGGTTACCCTAAAAGCCATGTTTGAGTCGACGGTATGACCTGCATCGAGTATATGCTTTCCAATGGCGCTATTTGGTGGTCTTACAACTCTCGGTGACGGGTTATGCGGTACATGTTCGGAGATTCTTTAAGTGAGGATCCCCTCCACTCGCCCGGTATACATGCTGCTGCAAGCATAGGTGAACAAATAAATACATTCGGAGGTAACATGAGAAGGTCTCACATCTAAGTTAGTTTCTCTGATCATGTTCTTCGCGCTGTAAACAAAGGTTAATTTCGCAGCCGTATAAATTTGGGCGTTCCACGCATTCAGTCGGCAGTTGGGGTTTGATGGGTAGACAAGTAGTGACAATGGAGCAGCGGAACTTATGGTTGATCAGTACTCAAAAACCTTTTCACCACCAGCCATCTGCACAGGAGCCTATGAATATCCTGGCAACCAAGTAGGACTCCTGTTCATTGACCTAAGCGTTGAGCTAGTACGGAACAAACTGTTATCTCCAACGAACGATACCTAAACGCAGCCGTAAATTATCCGAGCAGAAGTTTTAAGGGAAAGAGTATCACTTACAGTTCCGTGTTGTCGAGACTACATGCATGGCGCGCATAATGTTTTCGATGCACCACTTTTCATGTCTCAGGACAAAATGTAAACGCATTATTGATCGCCCAGTGTTGAAGTTGCGCTCAGTTTTCAAGCGTTAAGCCACCATCTTCCCGACTTCAAATTTCTGTCCATAATTTCACGTTGTTGGGAGAAAGAAGGATTTTAGCAGAAACCTATTGAAGCAGGTCGTTTATGCGTGCTGTCAATGACCTCTGAGCACCCCTACTGGGAGATTCTGTTTCTCCCCATGTGAAAACTTACTTGGACGCAATAATAATATTTTTTCTTAAATTCACGGGTACAAATCGTTTTCATGGATATTTTATTACATTTAGTGGTGAAAAATCTTTGGTAATGTCGCTTGCCATCTCTTATTCATCCCAGGTGGTGGTAATCCATGGGCTAAAAGAAAGATTTCACACCATGTACAAATGCTGCACATTAGGTCACATATTGACCTTTGCGTTCATTCGCAGGTATAATAAGGTTGTTTGGAAGAAATGAAAATCGTGTTCCATGACTGTGTGAATAAATATACAGGCGGTCACGTAGGCATGAGGACAACCAGTCGATGAGTGGTGTTTTTATCGCTGCTAATTTCGACCTAACAACAATGGCAGTGGTGAATAACAAGACCAAAGGTCTCGGAAAAGTCTAGATAAATAACATCAGCTCTACCCTGGCGGTCGACAATACTGGCCGTTCTATGACTACAGTGAGCGGGTTAGTGGCTCAAGAGTACCCTTTCCCCAGCCCGTGTTGTTGGGGCGTGAACAAGTTAATCATCATAAGATGATCCCTCAGCACATCATAAGTTAACGACCCCATTACTTTCGAAGGCACGGATAAGAGCGTCACTAATCTCTACATCCTCGGGTATTTTCGTTGACCTACTTTGAAGATTGGTGTGGTGTGACTCTACCTCCAAAGATTGCGCACTACCTCGAATTTTAGAAACTTGAAAAAACTTTGCTTAGGATTCATTATGAAGACCACCAAAATTTTTCTCAAGGACTAGCTACTTCACCCCAAACGGAAATTAGACGGACAAGCTGGCGATGTGTCCGCTGGTTCACCTGTCTCACTCATAGTACCAAACCTATTTATGAGTGAATTCGAAGAACAGTGTCTTCGCATACTTTCCAAAAGCGAAAACTTGGCTGACGCGTGTTTATGACATGTTTTGGGTTTTAAAACCTGACTCTTGCATGGCATTCTTAGATGCGCTGAATTTTAAACCACTCAGTACCAAGTTCAGCTCATAAAAATGGAATATTTGTGAGCTGGCCTCCCTTGATTGTCTTGTCAAGCAGAAAAAAAGCACTCGGGCATAGACATTTTTGGGAAAGCAACACATTCGAGGAAGTGTTTCAATTCACCACATCCAATCAGTGCGAGATCTCCCGTTGCCTCCAGTCTTTCAAGGAGAGCATAAACCCTGTAAAGGGATGAAAATGAACGGGTTAAAGAACTATGAAACTTGAACAGAATTCTTTAAAGGAACAATTATCTGATGAATTTCATCCTCAAAACAAAGTTAAACGGAATGATAAAATTGCTTCTAAATCCTAGGCCTCAACAATGGACACTAAACACAGGAAATACGCTTCGGACGAGATTAGGAGACTACCCAACAAACGCAAAGCCAGAGTGTTGTATAGATCACCAAACAAGTCACAGATCACCCTAGTCCAGGTGAAGGAAGAGATCCTTCTGGATTCATGGCCTAACTGTGTTTACAAAGGAAGGTGCTCAGACCACGGTACAATATACGTGGAACTGACTCCACGTGAAATGGAAACCAGGGAAAATGAACGCCGAGGGGCCTCTATCCGAACTCCTGGGAATCCAGCACAGCTAAAAAGGCCTAGAAACGTTTCAGCCACCGCTCTGCCTAACGTGATTTCAACTCACCAGGTCGATCTTGATGCCATCGGAATTATTCAAAAAAACTCTTAGAAACTATGAAAAAACATCTCATAGCAGAATCTATTCACGAAAAGTGGGGCCAAAGTTGTATAAACAGAAATGAAGGAAAGAAACATAACCTGACCTGGTTTCAACCCACCTCCACATACACATATTATCAAAACATGAAGGTATGCAAATCTTTATCCTGTAATTCTTGCAGCTCATACATAGTTAAGTATATGTAGATGTCATCTTTATTCAACAATTCGACTGCACAAAATCATTCATCGAAGAGAACATATAGCGAGCTATCATACATATTGTAAATTCCAGCTTGCTATAAAGTTAATAAATGTGATAGCGCTAAATAGTAAGGTGTCAGCTAAACAAATTTGTCGTGTTTTACATTCCTTGGGAGATATAAAAGCAAACATATTGAAGGACTTGGTCAACTTGAAGATCATCATGTGGCACAGCCTGAGGATCACAGTTTGGTCCGCTTCCTTTCTCACTTTTTGTGAATTTTCTCCTGCTGGATCTCTCCTCTACCGTTCTTGTTTACTCTGCCGATGTCGAATCTTAGAGTTGTGATGCCCAACAGAGTATGACGATCTTAGTTTGCTTGCAGTGTGAGAGCGTCGTAATGGACTGGAGTTTAACCTGGATAAAGGCCGAACAGTATTTTTATGACCTCTAGAGAAGCAGAAAGTATCTTGTTGCCCCGTCGTACGCGCCTTCTCACACCACCGCGGAGAAATGCCTGGGGCTAGTACCGACTGAGTGGTTGGACTCTAGTTCCAGTAATCCAGGAGATGCTCCAACAGCCTACGCTACACTAACTTTTGTGCTCACACACCTAGCAGCCCTCACCTAGGAACTATCCTTGAAAATCTACAAGGCATATATGCTATCTCATTTAGAGGCCTAAGAAGTCATTGATCACTGTACCTGTAAAGAAATATGAGGTCTCCGGAACATGTCCAGAAGGGAACCACGAAGGGCTTCATAAGAGTGCGGTAAAAATCCCATGAGAATAGAGCAAAACAGTCACCTCAATATGCCAACTTTCCTGCGCTCCCAACCTTGTCACTAACTCGACTCAAGCCTGTAATTCCCTGTCAGACGTCTTGCCCTTTTAGTTACCATAACCCACCAATATCATTTCTATCTCTATCCTAATTATCCCTGCCGTGATTTACTATCCTTACCCCTCTCTCTGACTCTCTGTGATTTTGCCCATTTACTAGGGTTCTCGTTTTGAATGCTTGCTTTCTCGCCTACCTATCTACCTGAGTGTCCCCTTCCCTTCTGTTCTACTGGTACAATGAAGATGAACAGATATAGTTATTTGCTGAGGTTAGATTTTGGCTGATAAACCTCCATTGGCATAAATTTAGAAATCAAAATGTTAATTATTCCAAATTGATGCGAATAATAGTATCTAAGCGTGAGTTTGATACGATTGTCAAACAAAACCCAAATTGAGGAAAAAACTCAATTTGGACATCTGTTTATACAACTACAAGTAAAACAGCTATTGGGGACATATATGTTAAAATTTACCACAAATGACTTTTATAACAGAAAAGTTCCTGCTAGGATATAAATAAATAACATACAACAAACTGGAATTTGTAGACATTCAGTAAAGATTACACTGCAAAATACTAAAGAAACTAATGCAGCAAGCGTGTAACAATCCAGTTATATAGGTGATACACTTCCATCTTATGCATGCATGAAAAACACAACAGTTAAAATACAGGTAGCTAACATGAGCGCTGTAAAGAATACACAAGTGTAATTGCGATTTATATTTTCAAACAATCCTGACTACATATGCAAACAGCAATCGTTATAACAGTGCTGTAAAGCAGCGGGCGTGAATAATCGTAATCATAACGACAACCATTTTGACAGGTGCTACATAGCTTGATTAACAACAGAACACTGAAAGACAACTTATCAAGACACTCACTTACAGGCTTGTTCACTCACTGTTTCGGAAGATAAAAGCACCGAATACAAGAGTATGAAAGCAAAGGTAATACCATATCTTTTTGGAATTAAGCGAGTTAGAATAATCATTTTATCTTTCAGTGCAACACGATATCCACATAAAAGAATCAGTGTACTACTACGCTATGAATGACAGATATTCCACTGTACTCAAACTTATTATGTATATGATAAAATTCTTTATGAGAAGCACGGCTCAAACCAACAGTGTATAAAATAACAAACTAAAGGTTTACAGCTTTTTTCTAACCCCACTTTATAGACTACATACTATTCTTCATTAGGATTATGCAACATACCAGTGAATAGTATGGACAGATTTGAGATATCGACAGCATCAGTCAATACATTCGACTGAGCAGACGGGAATGATCTACACACGTGATGCAGTTTCTATAGTTGAAGATCGAGTTCAATAGGATATACAGAAGCAGTGTTTAAACTATTGTAATCCAACTGGCTGACTTATCAAGACTGGGACTCTTGGGCCGAAAATATTGCAACGTATAGAGTTGACTTTGAGAACTCTAGTATCAACTGCGCTAGCACCATAGATGTCTGGTAAAAAAAATGTTTGACTTTGATAACCTTGAAAATGAAGTGGAATATAAACAAAGCAGCGCTTAGTAGGAAACAATTTTTTATCATGCACAGAAATTAATCCGACAAATTATTACGCTAAATATTCTTCTCATTAGAAGTTAGAATGAAAGTCGAAAACTACTTCAAGAGGCCAATGTAATTTCTGCACGGATACAAAAGGTCTGATTAGCTTCCGCCAACTTACGCCATTTGTGGTGCCACTTCAAAATCCGATTTCCGATTAAGGATTGGATGTACTGCATTTCACTTTGCTCTGTTCTACTATGTGGTAGTAGACAAGGCTTCAGGTATTCTACATCCGTTGCCTTTTTAGCATAGGTTGTAGTGTGGTGTCACTACACCAGTAATGCAGAAGTTAACTGTAAAGTATTGGTAAGAAGAGGAAATTCACTTGATGAGATTTTGAACCTTTATCCGCTCAGGTGGTTGGGATGTGTGCTACGCATGTCTATTCACAGACTGGCTCGTCGCGCAATGTTGACTGAAGTAGGTTTAGGCTGAAAAAGCGTTAGAGGTGGCCAGACTAAAACATGGTATCTCTCCGTTAAGTCCTTGACTGTTGTTCTTTGCTATATAGGGAGATGCAGACTATCCGTTTCGGAACCAGGGGATAACATAAATTGGCGATTAGAGACTCTAGGTGACATGGCTAAAAATCCATGTCATTGGGCGAAGATGTATCCACAGTTTATTTTCATCTTGACCTCTTTGCTGAATTCAGTATTTTCGCCTTTCTCCTTCCTCTATTATTACTATCTACTTCTTTTGATTGAATTTTTCTTTCTCTCTTCGTTCTTCATCTTATGGCTTTGTTACTTGTTGTCCTGATATGAGGTGTGGCTTCTTGAACTGTTACACAGTAATACCTGGCCCTATGTTGATGTTGCTTATGGTGATCGACGGGTAGAATGCACGAAAACACTAACATTTAAGCAACTGTACCACTGGTATGATGATTACTCGCTTATATAACATACTGAACCCCTGCACCTACTGAACAGAGAGTGATACGATAATTTTGTGCATGATTAATGGGAAAATCTTGTGCATACGCACACTTATTGTTTGTTTTCTCGTCTCTAAATCAAGATTATGAGATAAATATATTCTATTTGCAGCTCGTTAAAGTATTTGCCCAACAGACCACAGTATAATTAGATAAACTGATACAAAGGTCGTACATATAAAGACTGACTTCACTTGCTTTCAAAGTATTAAGACATGGTTTTAGCGAACAAACATTTTTGTTCGCTGAAACCACGTCTTGTCTTATCAATCATGAATTTATCTTTTCAACATATTTCTGTGCTTTATTTATCATTAGATGAGTAACTGCTAAAAGTAATATTGGTTTTGATGACTATTTAATTTTGGTATAATTGCTTGTATTATACCATTGTTGATTAGACCGAATTGATCGGTCTCTGTTGGCATATGGCTTCCTGTGCGGATGCCTCGATATTACCTGTGTTCTTATTATAGTAAAGATGAATATTGGCTGACAGTGGAATCCAGGATGTGCATTTCATCCTATTTGGGACTCATCAGCTGGATGTACCTGTCTCCCACTGAGTGATGTTATTCCCACCAGGATTGGAACTCTGGAGCTATCGCTTTAAGCGTTGCACTAGAAGTGGCTATCGTGGCACGGTGGTCTAGTGGATGACGCTCTGATGTTTGAATCGGTAGACCGAATCCCGATGGAAACAATATCACTTACTGGGAGACAGGGACATCCAGCTGACGAGTCCCGAATAAGACGAAATGCGCATCCTGGATTCTACTGCTAGCCACTATCCATCTTTACTATTTAATTTTGCCCTGTAATTTTTCGGTCGAAAATGATGACAACTTTCCTTCAGCAGTAATCTAAAGAATTTACATCTCCAAGGAAGATATTTCAATTTTCGTTCAGTATGCTTTATTTCAAGCGTCTGATATCTAGAACTGTAATGATACTTTGATATAGTTGTGATTATTTTATATAAAAAGTCGCTTTCAAAGTTGAAAATCTATGTTTCAGTGTGAAGAAGGGAGAGTCAGTGGAGCACTAATTCTCTCTAGATGATCTGGTAAATGTTAGCCATTTAACCGCCCCATCCCACTGTCGCAGTCAACAGACGCCAGAAAACAACCAAGTCTATTCAACAAAGACCAACTGACTGATGATTAGCTCATTACGGAAATATTCAATTTTGAAGACGTGACAGTCGTTGAGAACAACTAAGATGAAGATGACGAAAATAAATAAATGAACTATCATAAAACAACACTGAGGTAATTGGATGGACTGATTAAATGGTAAGTAATAATGTACGCTGATTAAAATAGCTTTTGTCTATTCCCGTTATGTGTGACATATTGCTGACTAGGGAACGATCGTGCCAAACAACGGTGCGCTTTCCCCTATATTATGATTGTGAAACTCAGTTATTAAAAGCAAGTGTTGTTGTGAATATCCCCCAACACTTATACACATATACGAGGAGAAGATGGGACTTCAGAAACACTGAAGGTTACAGGATAAGCGCACATAAAACATACTTGTATCTTTAATAGAGAGAGAACTTATTCGAAGATTATGCATGCAGTTCAATGAGTTACAGTATGCATGAATAGGCAGGAGATATTTGAAGATAGTCTAGTATCACAGATAAATATTAGTTAAGAAAAAGAATGAAAAACAAGTTGTGGTGAACAGTTGCTTCATGCAATTTCAGTTCTTCACAAGAGTGAGCACCATCGGCCTCAGGAATTAGGGGTTTTAGAGTGAGCATTTGCGGGTTAAACTACTGAGCTGAAATATAATGACATAAGCTAACAAGTAGATAATACTGACCACCATAGATTACAAAGTTGATAGTGCCATTTGTTGTTCTTTAAAAAGGTTTGTTGAAGAAAGAACTTTTCACCAAAACAGTGAAAACAAACTAGAGATATCAAAGAGTTAGAGGCGTATGAATAAGTAGGTCATCCAATTCCTTTGCAGCGTAGTTAAATGCCAGACTGAGCGGTATATTGTTTTTTCATGATAACTTATGAGCAGCTGTTACTTTGTGTCTGATGTATTGGAGGTGAATCATACTTTAGTGTAGGCACAAGGCAGTGAATTTACTTTTTAAACAACCATCACTCCTGTAATCAGTGGTGTCTGTCAGCTATCATGTATAGCTAAAATATGCCTCTTTGGAACGGTATTTTATTGTGACAATAGTGAAGCTACTGATCATTCATTATCAATACTACAGTAGCATTTAAAGTATCGTAAGACAGCCATCAAGAAAGAAATAAAATAAGATATTCTACAAGTTACTTTTGGTTTTCTGCCGTAGTTTTACGGATGCCAGGAATTTATGCCAAGAGACTTCATTTAAGATAAGTGACAGTTCATGATGTAAATCAAATCACGTTATCTATTGTTTCAGAAGTCAAGAATAGTTTATCATTTCGAAAATGATGCATTTCATATATGCAAATCTCCTATCTGAAGGTTTTTATGTTTTCTTTTAAAGTTATTTATCTATATCTGACAGTTTAGTCTTCTGCTAAACCGACCAATCAGCTACTATTCATTTGAATACGCCTACTAACTACGTTTTTTGGTTTTCTTATCATAATTTCATAATAAGCAATGTTTTAAAATGGACATCACATTTGCAATCGAACTAGGCTTCTTAGTTAAGTATTATAGATATTAGTTTTCATACTATCCAAAATTGTTTATGAAACGTGAGTCGTTAAAGAAAGCAACTTAAACAGTATTGGTTAGCAATCGATACAGACTAAGTAAGTAAATTAGATTATTTTATTTCGTTATAAAATAGCTTCATCAGTATTTATTACCTGATATTGCTTATAACCATCACTTATGCTTGCCCGAAACAAATTTCTGCCTCCTCTGTACTACCAGGGCTCCAATTGATTTACTACTGAGACACATAATCAGTCAGTCAACCAATCAAAAATGTGATAATATATGTTTTGGAATATTGGAAAACAAAAGATATCATTTTATATAGGGGAGGCTTACTTTACACTCATTGTAGAGGTTCTTCGTCTGTGTAAATTCGTACTATTCCAAAATGCAATGCTTGATTTGCGTTCAGTTACATCAATATTAGCCAGTGAACCAATAAATTTATCACCCGTCTCTGGTACATCCATGTCCATTTCTGCAATGCCACCCTCAGATGCAAACTTACTCCAGTCTGGGAGTATAATGTCTGTTGTATTCCAGAATGCATCACGTACGAGATCCGGATGTTCATGATGCATTCCATCAACAATAAGGTACGACACCTGTTGAGAAAAACAAGGAAATTAGTTTCAAAAACTTTATACGTGATTAGTTCGCAATAAAATGGTAAAATACCAATGATAATAACACGATGACTATATGACCATCTTAAAATAGATCCTATCAGCAACTTTGATCATATATACATATATATATATATAGCTGACTGCGCCAAATGGCAAGAAAGAATGGAAATCCTTTTTTGCTAACTACAAAACAACCAACCCGACGAATAAAGCGTCCGAGGTTCTAGGTTTCATAACCTTTGAAGGCTTTAGTGAAACTCGAGAACAGCGAATCTGCGAAAATCAGGGAGGTTTGAAATCTGATCGCAGGTGTATTGATCAGATGCTTAATTACCGCCAGGTTTCGGAAAGCCGGCACGCTTAATAGTATCTGGCATTAGCTGTACTTCTTGATCTGAAAGCAGCATTCAGTTACATTGATCGACGGGTCTTGTGGCAGCGACTGTTAATGGAAGTGCTCCTTAGTAAGCATATCACTTTGTTGAAGGCTGTGTATCCAAACACGCGTTGGTTAGGTGCCAAAGTTGAGTGGTATTTGTCAAGGGTGTACACTCTCGATTATTATTTTTCGTTTTTCTAGACATGCTTCTAGAAATTTCTTTCTCCTCATCTGACTTTACAGGGATTGACCTTGTTGCAGCAGACTCTTTAGTTGACCTATAGTACGATATAATCCTTTTGAATGATGTCGGCAAAAGGTGATCCTATTGACACGTTCAGTCGAAATTTGAGAATGTTTGGGATTTATTCATCACTATTCAAATGCAAACTGCTGCTTCAGGATGTATCTGAGTTTTTACCTTGCCTGAAATTGGGCAGTAAACCAGGTGAATGCGTTGACAGCTTACTTTTCTTGGGAATTCAGATCAGCGGTGATGCATCGGTGGCTAAAGAAATCCTACTTATGACATCAGTGAGATATCCCATTATCAACTAAGGGTAGAGTAAACTGCACAGAGAATCTTTCTTTTATATTTATGGATCCAAAATATAACTAGTAGAGATAGACACACAAGAAGGCTGCATGTATTCAACTACAGATATCTTCGTTGCAAAATCTGAGTATTGTGGAACAGCCATGCAAGAAATGCTGAGGCTAGACGTAGAGTCTTGAGTAAAAAGATAAGTCATTTCAGGGAGTCATAAAGCTTCATTGACTAAGTTACCTGAGATACGTGTTGCATATGCCTAGTCATCATTCACTCAGACTCAGACAGGGAAAAATCGAAAGGTGGTGAGATCAAAATGTGGTATCAGTTCATGAATTCCCTTAAAGTTGAAGTGAATTATGTAGGCTTACAAGTTGTGATTCACAAAACAGCCTAAATTAATGGTTGGAAACTGTAAGCGATATAGCTGAGTATTGATCGTAATGATGCAGATCCATCCATGCCTTTGCGTCATCTTAACCCTTATATCAAACTTCGTTATTTGCTTTATTGCCTCTTGTTTTCATACAGTGACTTTTTATAACGTTTAAAATATTATTTCTGCCTTTCGTCTTGCTACCGTAGACTGTGTTTGTGCAAAATGTACCAAACCGAATCGTTATGCAGTAATGTTAGGTTATATGTTGATAATAAATGACTGACAAGTTTGAGAAATATAAAATTTCGATTAGTGTAGTGGTAAGACTGAATTATTTATAAGAGTACCAAAGGACATCATATATAATTATTACTTCATATTATCAATATCAAGAGAGTGTTTGAATTATCTAACGGACCAACTATAACTTCAGTATATCAGTGGTAAATTATCTGATAACAGGGGCTGTTCAGACCTCTCGGTCTCAAACATCAACCGGTATGTGTCAAAAAGAATGAAAAATAGATCAAGCGATGCATCTCGTCATTTGACTTCAGCCTTTGAAAATAACCATAGAGTTAAAAGATAAGAGGTTCTTTCTTTCTGGTTCACCATAGACCATAAGTATGACTACCAGAGAATAAATTCCATCTGGCTTAGTTTGAGAAATATACTGTTAGCCGACTGAACTTTGTTTTTACTGTGTAAGATAGAATGCCTATGCTAGATTGGAAATGACCATCTACTTGAAGCAATATAAAAATGACCTCTACCAACAGGTTTATGAAGTGAAACATGAAAGATCAACTACTGAGTAGCCTACTCAAAATAGACAGGAAAAAAACATAAACATCAAAGACAACTTCAATTTTAGTTAGTGGTATTTTTGCTCAATATGTTTCGAGAGTGACTTTGCCAACTAGCAGCATATTCTATTCCTGACTACGTTAAATATCACCCTTTCTATGAACACTCATCAGGTAAGTTATTTGGGATATGTTCAGTATTTCAAACTATAATCCATCACCATTTCGTTCGAGTCATACTGAAAAAGATACAGGATCGATGTATGAAGTTTCTTATTGTTTTTCTAAGCCAAGTAAAAAATTGAAGTTTGCTAGCTGAGTTCATCGGCTCAAACTATAAGGGATCTGGCTCAAAATAAAAAACAGTGATTCCGGTTGGTTCACGTTTATCTTTATTTACTTTCTTATTTGTTTGATAGCCGTAACGGCATTCATGTCATTATTCTCATCCTACCGTCTTTCATGTTGGTAAATTTTACTTAGATATACCACCTGGATGAGTAACACCTTGGATTTATGTACAGTTGAGCTAATTTCACTGTCGGCAGCATCTATCCATCTGTGTTCTCTTTACATTCGATAATGCAAAAAGTAATGAAACTATAATAGATCGATAATCAAATTGAGAGTACTTACCAGTAGACTCGTTTATTAGTCTTTGAGCCACACCTTTTTTACCATCTCACACAATAACTTTTTAACCACCTAAAACTTGGTAGGTGAAGTAAGATTCAAATTCATAACCTTCTATACAAAAGCACAAGTCACGAGCTCGAATCAGTTTAAACGAACAAACTAGCACATTAAATATTTTCTTACTTCAAAACACGTCCTGAAGCATATATAATGTAAAGCCCACAATTTATAGGATAAAACGCATCAAAAAGGGATAGGTTGTTTACATGACACTTAAGGTCAACGGAAGAATAAGAAAAACATTTAAAGGTCAGTAGAGAAGAAAATAAGCAAAGGACTTATCGATTTTTAGCCGAAATTAACACGAAATTAAAATTGATTGTAACTGAAGAGAAATATACAGTGTATATCCATTTACTGGGAAGTTTTTATCGAGATTTGAAGTCAAGCATACCTTACTTAAGTATGTGCACACAAATACAAAGATGTAAAAATATCCTTTTCTAAATTTTTTTTAAACTTACACCTGTTTACATCCATTTTTACATTATATTGTATTAGATGTTTTGTTGTATTGTTTGGAAGCACACAACATGTTGAACTGTTGGGAGGCTGTATCACTTCACGAGAAAGTACTTTTGATTTTCAGGGTTAATAATCACCAGTGTCTCATGAAACCAAAACAACGCATGTAGAATGTGCTGTAATCCATAGTGTTGAATATTTTCATCATTTTCAACAATATACTAATCATGATTTAGTTAAGTGAAGTATGGATATCTTACCGAAACCTGCTTCGTAAAAAAGGTCACTCTGAAAGGTATTCCGTTATAAAGTGTCAGTAATATCATTTTATAAATGGCGTTTAAAAGATGATAATAATAAGGTATTCTCTAATCGCAGAGAGGAGTTAGAAAATGAAAAAACACCTAGTCTTCGTCATTGGCTGTAAACTTTCAAAGAAGTACAAATCTTCCCGATCAAGATCTATTAGTCCCAGTAAAACTATAACATTCAAAATTCCTGTTGATAAGAAGTTACACCAAAGCAAACAGCTTATACAAGCCATGAAAAGGAGTTTCGAAATACAGAAACAATCCCATAAAATAAGCAGTGGTTAACATACACCCACTTCGAGATATGCTTCATAGTGTAATCAACAGAAAGTGACAGTGTAAAAAGAAAGCATACTCAACTACATAGCTTAACCGTTAATAAACAGTCAACAGATCGAAATTAGTGCAGGAGATTGTTAGTCACAGTTCAAAGATCCAGGCTGAGATGTCAATAATTTTCCCACAGAGCTTAGAAAAATGAATTCACTAGTTATCAAAATGCATGCCTTTATCTGACTAAACTGGTGATTTTTGCAATATAACAGGTAGATTAGTTATCACAACTTGAGGACAGAGACAGCTAATAAAGCGAAACAGATTTGTGTCAATAATCAATAAAGTTTAGCAATCTGAGGAACCATATCATCTTCAAATCTACACCTCACTCAAATATCTTTCATCTAGTGATTTCATAATACTTCTTTATTGCCCAAGATGCGTCTACTCTTTATATAGTCTCGGCTATTTCACTTTTAAATACTCCATCACATAATCTTAGCGTACAAATTAACCAATCAAGTGAGCAGTGTACTTGTTCTTTGACAAAAAATTAGGTAGTTTTTCATCATTGCCAAACAGGCTTCATAGGATTAATGCCACTCTTCAATTAGGTGAATTCATTATTGCATAAAACTACTTTATTCTCTATTCTTAACCACACCATGTCCATGATATCACTCAGGAAGGAGAGAGAGAGAGAGAGCACGAGTTTCCACAAAGTCTTAGACATGATTCACCGACAGTTTTCAGCTATTATTAAAATAACATGAACAAAATAATTGGTACAGTTCACGGTGACTCATTCATTTTTGTGGTCGAATTCTGTAAATGAATGAAGATAATCTAAATAAAACTGAAGAAACTGTTTAATCTCCAGCAGATATCTTCTATGAATTATTATTGGAAGTCGCCAGTGACTTTAAAAATCACTCGTGCAACCAAGTTGTTCACACTATTTTTTCTTGTATAGTGATTCTTCATGAAATAAAGAAACGCAATCGGATAAACACATCAGTTGTTAGGGTAGCCTTTTGAATCACCTGAAATCATGATGGAAGAGATGTGATAACCAACTGAAATTTTACAATACTTTCAAAACAATCTCATTTAATGTTGATATACAGATAAATTACATTTCCTCATGTCCAAAAATTATGTCAAACCTTTATATGTACAAAAAAACGTATTATGCACTTCATTATTGTGATGGATATGAAGCAAGCTACAATGATATATAAGTTGTAATGAATTCATTGTATTTAAGAAAAATAGACAACAACAGTGCAGAATTCCTATTGACCAAATGAAGTTTTGAATATTAAAACGTTGCACTTTACCGAGAAATAACAAGGCTATCAGTAAACCTTTTAAACGAAAAAAAGCCTTCATGTTCTGCAGCAATAAACTCTATTGTTTTCTAGAAAATTCTCCGTCTTCTTCTTGGCTGTCAGATTACATAAAAAGGTGAAATTGGTTGAGTTAAATGTTGAAACTAAGGTGTATGAATTGATCAGGAAAATGAATGATTCTTAATACTTGTAGCTCACACTAGGGATGTTATCAAGAAAGTAGTTCTTGAGTTTAAGTTGTCAGTGGTCATTTGAATGAAATACTGCCCACCAATGCTTATAATGATGTCTAGCTAGTCATCAAAATGTCACTAACTATAAATATCATATCAAAAGCTGTTTTATTCAGGAAACAGACACATCATTAGTGATTTTAGATCAGGAAAAATATATTATTTTAAAATTAGGTCCTATTTATTGATTACTAAACCTGTTGTAAAGTCTATTTTCTTAGTGGAAAAGTGGATGGAACTGTACTGCTTAAAAATGTTTGTATCCCAGCATAGTGTATGAAACGGAGGAAATAATACTTTGAACTGATGAACTACCAGCCACGGAATTGACATTTTATGGATTTAGGTGTATATGTTTTCGAAGTTAAAGTTTTCAAGGTTGCTCAAACCTCGACAGCTGGAGCGGAGAGTGGTCACTTCTAGTTCGAAAGTTAGGTGCTAAAACAAACGAACCAATGATAACTTGGTGCACGTCTTTCAAGTGACCATATTGGCCACCACTATCGTCAGATACTGAGATACAAGTTAGACTTAGCGAAGTTATATTTCTGTACAATTAGTCACCTGTCTGCATTCAATACTGGTATATAAGTTGTACATTTAATATCAAAATACCAATCTACTAATGAGGAGTTAATAAAAAGCAATAAAAAACTTTAGGGTGTTCATGAAGACAAAAGATGAAAAAAACTAAGATAATAAATATTGAACAAGACAGGTATAGCGCTTTCAAATTACTCAACACGTCACAAATGGATAGTTCTCGGACTGGATGAAGTTTTTGTTATGATAGTGAGATTACTAGCAAAGTAAGAAAAAATACGAGGGATTATAGGTTGAACAAGGAGAAATATCATTTGCAAATACTTTGGTTTAATTCAACAAACAGTAAGAAGATTGATGGTTAAAAAAGGTTTATTGAAAGTACTTCCTCTGAACGTATAGGGTTATGGTTTGATAAGGTGAGTGGAATCAGTTTCTGCCGTCTGCGGCAGACAGATGCGTAAAACATAGGGGAAATTCGATGGTGGTTGAGTACGGGATGAATAAAGACAGTCAGTAGAATGCCTTTTATGATTTAGGTTGACACAAGTCGTCCCGTTGTTATTTGTAATCAGTACTTTCAAATGGCATTGGCATTTTGAGAGTAATATTAAAACACAGACAATAATTATAACCATGGTATGTAGATAATTTGCGAACGATGGTCGTTGTTTAGTTCCTTCCGCTTTTATATGCAGTGACTTATACTTCTATCTACAGAAATTAAACTCTATTTGAGGTGAAAACTGCGGCTATAGATGCTTCGATAGCAACATCGATATTTGTAGCAGTGATGAAAAGCATTTCTTCAAGGTGTTTATAAATAATAAACTGACTTTAAAGTGATAGGAAGCGACCTAAATGGAGATCACCATTCTAAGCCATCAACCATTTAGGTAAACATTTTGAATTTCAACCTTGTTTCATGTTACTGTTTGGGCGGGGAAAATCTTAGTGAACAATTTTATCCTTCAGCTGACCAGTGAAAATAATTATCTAATTTCTGAAGAAAAACTGCACACAAATGATGTTTTTTTTGTCTAATAAGGTGTTTGCTTTATAGTCAAAGGTTGGCCTTTGTCTTCTAATTTTTGCGGTTGCGTAAAGTATCAGGTTTGAGTGAGAACGATCCCTACTCGTAACCCCCAGTCCAAGAGTCTCATTGTGTTAGTAGCGTTTCTCGTATTATTCTGTCAGTCTCTTCCACTTGATCACTTTGTAAAGAATAGTTGCTTGGATACATTCCAGACACACTTCAGATACTAAAAATCTTTAATTTCCTGTTCAACTCATTCACTGTATCTTGTAGTAATCAAGTACTCTGTTATTATTTTTTTAAAATTCGTCTTTGTGTGAATTAAAGGTAGAAATGATTAATTATGTCTTCATCACAACAAAAAAATGAAAATGAGTGTTATAGATATGCTGTAGAAGTTTACAGTGATTGCTAGTTTACTACTTTGATGGATGTATTCCATACACGTTCTACATTTAATAAATAGTTAATTTTATTCAGTAAGATAGAGAATGTTATTTCATTTTTATTCTACAAAACAAAACCAGTACACAAATTGTTGCTACACCAAAAAAGCCTTGAAAAATTCTTATTTGGATTTGTGTGTCAAAATACTAAATATACAAGTAAATAACTAACTTATCATGCATACATTTATAAACCGGATAGTGTGTGTTTTAAGATCTACTTTATACACCAGTGAAATAAAACAGTATTTAACTGATGAATAAACTACTTACATATAACTAATTAGAATATAACCTTAACTCTGAAACTATTCTTTACAAATTCCTATGCTACACGGATGATAAATACATTATGCATGTAGATGGATAAAACAGACAGATTTCTCTGTGTGGAACAGTAGAAATAGTTTCTTTATTAACTTAAATAGATAATCGTTATTGTGTGCTTGTGCATGTGTGTGCCGGTAGTGTATTTAAGAGTAGGTGATTACCTACTCAAAAGTGGATGATATATTTTGCAGTAAGGACGTTATATGAAAACAAATTGAATTTGTAAACAAAGTCACACATTCTAACGACTCAAAAAAAAGACGATAGGGAACTCAGTAAGCCATATTACGGTCGATTATGATGTATTCCTCTTAAAGATATTTTAGATAAATATTTTGTAGTACTACATTACAATTCCATTATTAAGCTATTTCTTTATCCGTTAACTATTTTCCAATGATTCACCGTTCAACGGCAAAAGTCGTTTAATTTTAAGGTCTACTGCTCATTTTTTGACCTAATTGGTTCCGCTGAGAGTTTTTATAACCAGTGACGTGTTGTGGGTTTGCAGTTCACATATCCCTGTGCCCGAGATGTAAATCGAAAAAGGTCAGTAGGCCAACGTCTGTTTAAACTACCCTGTTCTCAGTTTAGTTGGTGACTCATAAACATCGTCAAAAAAAGATATGTTTTGAGAGTCACATGAATAGCATGACATTAACTTCAAAGTTCGCCCTAGAAAACATTGAAATAACCAGTTGGGTTTGCTCATTTTGTGGAAAGACTGCTTGTCCGTCAGTAATAAAGAAGTCATTTTTAAATTTAGAAGTCCATGGGTTGACTTTTAGAGTCACACATGAGAAAGGTATTCGCAATTGTGATTCAGATCAACATACCGAATTTTTAACTTCGGTACTGTAGTAAAATATCATTCCATATTAGATTAATTTATTTGATATGGCAAACAGTGATACAGTATTATTTACTGGAGGACGTTTTGAGCAGGCAATAACGCTTATAGTCATGTCAACTGATTTCTTCTAAAATTTCTGCTCAGAATTTCATTTAGTAAGTAATACTCTATCAGTGTGTGCTGTACTGAGTAAACGGATCTAATATGAAAAAACCCACATAACTTAGTCTCAACCAACGGGGTTATTTGCCTTTATAACAGTCGTCCTCAAATTATGATGTCTGTTACTTCTTAGTGTTTACATTGAAAAAGTTGTACTAATGGGTTCGTGTCATATTGCAATGAAGACATCTACGTAAGACATTAGATTAGTGTTGAGTTAAAGATCAGGAACACAATCAAGACAATAAGGTTTGAAGACGAGTAAATTCTAATGAGGTTGAGACTGCAATCGGGTAACCTGTTGTTCTTCAACTTCACAGAGAAACGAAAAAAATCACTTGGTGTCCATCCTAAAAAAGAACGGTTACCATGAAACTTCATCAGGAGATGCGTCCCACGTTCATCACTTAGTACAAAGTCGTCTGCAGAAATCATCAAACGGGTCATTCTACCATAGATAAAGAATATATCAGAGATCACAACAAGACTACTAGGACCGCCTGGAACTGCTGTGGCTCATAATCCAACAAAGTCCCTTCAGACCATATCATGCAAACCAAAGGACACATCAGCCACGGAAGACAAACCAAATATCATTTACAAAATCAACTGCAACAGTTGCGATCACCACTACGTTGGACAAAATGGTCGCCCTGTTCGCCTTCGTGTACACAAATACCAGTTGGCTATTAAACGTCACGACGTTTCATTTCTTATGCAATGCACGTGGATGTGGATTCAACTTCGAGAATATAGAAAACTTGGAAAGAGGAAACACAAACAATATCAAAAAATTCCTAGGAATTCAGCATTCAGGTCAGTCAGCGATCAATAGATGTATAGACACAGACCCAATCTATCAACCAATAAGAAAAAGGCTAAGCAATACAAGGTCAGAGGTCAGGCAGAAAAACAAACAACAGGAAAATCTATACAGTCAAAGTTACAACATCAAAGAAAACAAACAATTACAAATTACTTCGTCAAGACAAGGTTTTAAATCAATCGCGGAGAGATATTGACAGCTCACTTCATAGTGAAGTTAGTGCTAAGGATGGTTTTTAGAAGGAAAAGATGAAAGCTTCTGATTAACTGACAGACAAAATAAATGTAGAACTTCGCACACAGGTGCATCACTTCAAGTTGCCATAGTAGTACACGAAGAAAAGGTGGATAGAAAAAGAGTAATATCAAAGTAGATAAAGTAGTGTGAAAGAATAAGCAATTTGAAGATAAAGGATAGTGAGAATATTCAAGCTTTAGAAGACGTCAGGGAGTAAATACAACTGCGCCATTGTAACCATGTTACCAAGAGTCCTTAACCACTGATTCCTTTCATATAGAGGTCCACACCACGCAGTCTACACCTGCCTCATACGATTCAGACCAACAGTAAGAGACTTCATCGACTGGTATCATGTTTTGGGTGTGGCTACCCTGAACCCTCTTCCAACCTAATTTAACTTCCTCCAGCATGGCACGTCGAGTTACGCGTTGGCTCGGCATACGTCGTACATCTACAAGCCATCTCATTCGTTAAAGGTTCACAACCTGATCGATTGACTTGCCTGTCTTGCCTGGTACCCTTCTCCTGATATTAACATCCCACCAAACGCGACGAATGAATGAAGACATCTGTGATCAAAACCCTGTAACCCCCTCATATCTTCTAATTCAAAAGTCATGTTTCAGCCGTGTAAAATGACAGAACGAACTGCAGTGCAGTATTTTTGTCCTTTGATAGATAGTCGGTAATCTCGCCGGCACCGCAGGTGATGCATTTGCAAATGCCAAACGAGGCCTCTGTATCCGAGTTGGGATTGCGTCAGCAACGAGGGTGATGCAACTTCCCAAGTAAGTCAAGTGGTCGACTTATTTCAACACTTCATTCGCTTCACGATTAAACTATTTAGCTCAGTGAACAAAACATAACTAAGATTGATTCTAACACAAAATGTCTTGTTGTGGGAATGAGTTTAGTCAATGCAACTTTAAGGCTGAACCAGAACTACATCTGTTTTCGATAGCCTGTGGATTTATCTCTACCCGCAGTAGAGGAGTAGTAAATTTCTAAGTAAAAAACGAGGCCTCAAAGTTCTGTCACTTCATCATTATGACTTTTAGGGATACCTATTACCAAATTACGATTCTGTGAACAATGCTTCATCTTCTAACTGTACTATTACCAATTAAGCATCAAGTATTCTGACAGCAAAGAGCGAAATATGAAAGATAACTTTATTGTAACCAAGGACAGTTGAGATGAGTAAACGCATGACGGGACGTTGTAAACTCAAGTGTACAGGAAGAACACACACAGACCAGATTTCAAACTATAACGGCAGTCATCTTAGAGTTCATAAGAAACATTGCATGAAAAATACTATTCTTAAGAGCCAAACACATTTTAGCATGGAGCCACTACAAAAAAGCAGGAGAAGTATTTGTGCAAATGTTCAAAGTCAGTGAGTATCCACTTAACTTTATCAAAACCTGTTTACCAGCAGAGCAGAAGATAACGTAGTTTTCTCACATCAATAGGCATATTACTCTATCCTACATCAAAGATGTCTCAAAAACTGTCAACTGATTGCTTTGTCCGTTTGGGATTGGAGTAGCACATAAACCAATGAAGTCACTACGGAGCATATTATGAAAGCTGAGGGATCAGTTGCCAAAGGGAGATAGGAAAAATATAATCTATGAGATCACCTGCAAAGATTGTTCACAGTACTACGTTTACTAGACTAGCCGTCGGCAATATGAACGACAGGAGTAAAACCAACATTATCTAGATGGAGGTTCTTCATTTCCTCTAGCTGATTGGTGAAAAAACTCTTTGGAGACAGTTGTTTGGATTCTATACAAAGTCGAGCTAATATTTACACTTCCTTCACTGATCATGTGCAAAAGTTACTGAAGACTAA
This sequence comes from Heterobilharzia americana, assembly GCA_944470555.2. Classification (NCBI taxonomy): domain Eukaryota; kingdom Metazoa; phylum Platyhelminthes; class Trematoda; order Strigeidida; family Schistosomatidae; genus Heterobilharzia; species Heterobilharzia americana. Next base: position 107,527,752 of record OX104134.1, on the reverse strand, counting down.
CTATCAATCAGCTACACGCTTGGACGATCATAGAATGTAAATTTATAGTCGTTAACTCTTGATCTAAACTGTGTAAGAAACTATAGGCTTCTTGCTTAGCGTTTATGAAAATTGGTAGTTAGATACTTGAAAAAATGAAAAAATAGTTGGCTGTTCAAGCCCACACATATCAATAACTTTACATTCCTCCTGATAATTTTATCAGTTCCCATCTTTTATCCAATTCCCTTGTTCCTTGAATATTTCTAATCCGTGAAGTATTATATAACCGATTTCATTCCTTGATATTTCTTGTCATATACTTTCCACTGTGCTGATACTAACTGCGGAGAACTGACCCAATGCAAAATTGTATCTGGTTAAACATTTTTTCAACCAAGTGGATCGTTGACTGATATGGGTGTCAAAGTTATTGAAACATAATTCCAAAAAAGATCAGCTTATTGCTTGTACCGAATGTTTCCAAAAGCTGATTGAATATTCGACTTATTTTCGAAAAGGCAGTATCATCAGATCTCGTCTATGAAATATTTATATTGTCCTGAATTCCCTAGAAACATGCATCATCCTAGAAGCCTTTAGCTCAAGAAATACAAAAATCAATACTATCTTTTCCTCTGAAAATTTATTCATGAAGAATAGAAAACATGTTTATGGTGCTTAGAAAAACCAAGATTTTACATAATCTTCATGAATGTAGAAGTCATAAACCCAAGAGTTCTGGATATGAGCACGTTATCTCTAATGCAAAACAGGTTTCATCACAAAAATTCACTTCAACTGAGAAAACAAGCATGAAAAGCAATCAGCAATATATCGCCAATTTACTGTGTTCTACTGACTTGAAGAAAAGGGAATGAAGAAGCCTTGGATAAGTATATTTAGTTGCGTGATTTTTTATATACCTTAAAATAGAATTTTACTCATAACTTATTGTACTTTGACACAGTTCAGTCGGTAAGCTTAGAGCCTGTTTCATATTTAGTATCGTACAGTTTTCAGTTTGTGTATACCTCAATGTATACGTATGCGTGGCATATATATGCCTATGCAAGTATATATATATATATATATATATATATATATATATATATAATACATATATATATATATGATATATATGATATGATATGATATATATATATATATATATATATATATATATATATATATATATATCCCATCAGTATGCATGCAGTATACAAGCGGATGTGATTTTTGGCCACCTGGTGAAGAATTCGGGATGTAGTCCAAATTTCATTTAACCTTCAGTCATGTAATCTTGTCTGAGCATGTGATCAAATCCAAGTGACTATGAAGGCTACCTTAATAACTGATGAAATTGCCAATAAGTTAGCTACTTTTTATGAAAAAGTCAATCTTCTAGTCGAAATGGAGAAACTGAGCAGGTTATTTTAGCAATTGTGATGATGACCTTTAGAGTTCATCCAAATTCCACAAGCATAGCATCAGTAAAATCTCAGTCTTTTGTACCACCATCAGGAAAGGTTATTAGAAATAACGGTGTTTATAACTCACATGTAAATTTCTTTCAATTAAGTATTCAATCTCGAAGTCATCAACGTCTTCACCAAATGGATTAATTAGTGATTCTGCAACCTATTAACATGTAAAGACATAGATGACTAGTTTAAATATCCTCATTATAATAACTTGTTGTTGGTACTCAGTCATCAGAAGTGAACAGTTACAGATAGAACTTATTCGATCTAAAAAATTAATATACTTATGTTTAAGTGAACCAAACTTCACTAAGTGAATTATCCGAAAATATCATATTACATTTTTAAAATAGTTTTGTGTTTTATGTGATCCAAGTAATTGGTCCTTGTGTTCATGTCAGAAAATTGTCTATTTACGTGTGGGTGGACAGAAGGAATATGCTGCCCCATTACGGTTAGACAATGAAATACTTGAGTTCTTTATCAATTATAAAGTCAAGGTCAGGATACAAAATTATATTAATCGCAATGGGTTTAAATTTATGAGTTAAATTATCTCTTTATTCTGAGCCTATTCTGCCTTAAATTTGCAGTTGGTGATAGACAGACAGTTATGGATTAGCACAGAAGAATTGTAGCTCAAGATAAAAATGATAATTGTTTGAGGTTCTCCGAGTTTTGAGGTTTGTTTACGAAAGTTCCATTATCAAGCTAGGTGACTTAATCTGTATTCACTTCGTAAGGAAGCGAATCATATTCAAGTAGTAGGCACGTTTATGGATGATACTTGGCAACTTTGAGTACAATTAGCTTGTGGGTAGAGGTGATTATTTCTTCCCTTTACCAGAAACCTACCTTCATAATTATTGTAACTATTTGATCTATGCCACAAACCTACTGTTTGATCAGTGATTTGCTTAAGTGATTCCCAGTTAGTGGATGCCTTGGTAGTACTCCGTATATCCAGTCAATGTCCACGTGTCTGCTGATTATCATTTGATTAGAGTACCATGCTTCCAGGAATTCTCTCACACTTTTGAGGCTAAACGTTGTAGTATTTTCATGTTTTCTCAAACGAATTCATGAATACGATCATCTACATGCATCGCTATCAATGAATATATATCATCTTATCTTCTTCGCAGGGAGTCGGTTGATTTTTGGGTCACTCTGATGATGAATGCGTGCAGTTGTCGGTGAACATTTTCCGAGATACCTCCAAAACATGGTAAATAGATTCGTTTTGAGGGGTGGGGTAACTGTCTTGATCTGTTTTCTCTTGTTAGACATTTTTCGGAGGATTTATTCAAATGATAGCTAAGTGAAACTTTCGGTAAGTGAGTTGAAACTGAAACATGGACAGAATCTGAGTCTCGTAGCTCTGGTGATCGAACGCCTTGGCGTTAACTTGGAAGTCACCAATTTGAATCGTGCTGCAGCCTACAATTTAGTTCCACCCCGATCAATATGTAGTTGCATAGATGGATGATTCCTAAAGCTGTTTTTCGATAGACAAATAAACAGTCGGAAACTTCTTTTAAACTGTACTTCAAACTATGACAACATAAGGGTTTTGGAAATATTTTATTCGGTCAACTCTTATGACGCATAAAAACAATACCTCAGAACTGGGTTATATGTCATAAAATGAAACAGTTGAGCATGCTCACTGTTTTAGTTGACTGAAAATTTGAGTTGAACAGATTACTTTTGTGAAATCACAAATTCATGCAATGAAAATCTGACGGATATTTACTATCTTACTCTAATATTTTGGTGATAGGAACATTTATTGACCCATGTGAACATAATTAATTGTCTTCAAAGCAGTACACAGTGAATGATATTATTTCACCGTGTGATACATCTAGTGAGCAAACCAAAATGAAATTACAATTTACCACAGTAACCAAGTTTCACTCCTATATGAAAAATATAGCAGTAAAGGACAAGCGAAATGAGATGTCTACAAGTGTGCGATGATGAAACCCCTGAATAATCATTCATTGAATGAGGAATCCTAGCATTGATTTCAGAGTCTTGGGTGAAGGAAGCACATCTATATTCATCCAAGCACACAAGGCTTGTGTCACATAGTTGAAGTCACTACATTAAGAAGTTACAGTAAGATGAAAGCGAATTTAAAGTTTGTCGAAAAGAGTAAAATAAACTAATAATATTACTAACTTGGACCAGTTAATGAGATACACATATGTAAGCGTGTCTAATACTACCTGGTTGGTCAAACATCGGTAGGCAAAGTGATTTGAACTAGCGGTACAATAACCTTACACAGAAACGAAGAAAAGTATACAATGACTGTTTCGCAGAAGAATGATTATCCACGTAAATTCATCAAATGATATTTGTCAAATTCCTCATCAACCAAGAAGTTAGCCTTGGAAATCAACAAATGAATTGTCTTGCTTTGCATGAAGAACGTATCCAAGAACGTAACCAGATTACTGAAGCGTTCTGGGACCTCCGTAGCTCACAAGCCTACAAAATCTCTTCAATCTCTGTTATGCAGGTCAAAATATACAGTAGCAAAGGAAGACAAGCTAAACGTTGTCTACAAAATAAACTGCACAAACTGTAAAAAACACTGTCAGAGAGAGTGGTCGCCCTCCTTGCATCCATCTATGGGGACATCAGCCGGTAGTGAAGTGTTATGACACATCTTAGCTCACATCTATATATGCTGATAATTGGGGTCAGGAATTTGGCTGGGAAAATGTGGAAATCCTGGACAGAAAATGTAGAAAGGGTGCCAGAGAGTTCATAGAAGCGTGGCACTTAAGTCATTCAGAGATCAGTAGGCATATTGACATTGATCAAATCTACCAACCAATAAGAAGCACAGGAAACGAAAAGAAGGTCAATGTTCACGTCGGCAGGTCAACCAATTGAAATACTTATGAAGACAATGACAAGATTTCAGCAGAAACAAACAGTCATACTCAAGATCATCAGGAAAAGCTACTAAACCACTTACGGAGAAAATCCCATAGCTCACTTCTTTCTGAAGTTTGTGCTGAGGATTCTATTCTAGAATGACAATGAAAGCTTTATGATCAAACCATACAGCTCAGAGAACACAACACTATCAAGAAAGGGATACTGAATATTTTACGATGCAATCATAATAGACAGAGTATCCACACTACATGAACTCCAACACGACACAACTCTACATCAATTAAACATAAAACGCATATTTTTTCAAATGAAACTGAGTAACTGGTATCCGTCACAACTGGTCTTCCTCAAAAGCAATTAAACACAGAAACATAGAAATCCAGTGGATTTGGTATAACGAATCAATACCAATGAAATAATCACCCAAATTAAACAAGTACCAAATGGATATATTTCGTGCTGTCCAGAGGTAGAAAATTATGACTAGTGTAGTTAGATTTCCTAAGTAACATACTATTCTCGAACGAACTTTGCTTAGCAGCTAATAAAGAAAATTAACAGAATCTAAGCAAAGTGTTTGATTAACATTGTGTCTAAGATTTTAGAGTCCGTTTTGAACTGAAACTCACAAGGAACCAAACAGAATTTAGACCAGGATGCAATGATCAGATTTTCACTCTTCAACAGGTTTTAGAACGCAAACATACTTAGAGACGCATGGGATTTACTATATTCCTTGGTCTAAAGGAGGCATTTGATTTATCCTAACAAGAAATGTTGTAGCAGTATTTGACTATGAAGGTTGTACGGCGAAGTTATTACTCCACAAGACTCGTCACTTGAACTCACATAGTCACATGGTGGTTTATAAGAAGTTTTTCACCGGCGAGATCTAACATCCTCATAACTACTGAACTTCATTATAGATGAACCAGTCAGGGTGACCTAATTTTCTTCTAACTTTCCAGGGGTGAAATTACTGCTTAAAGATTATCTGGTTGACTTAGATTAAGGCGAACAAATCCTGTTACTCCAAGATGCTTATTAAATGAAAAGACTTTTAAAAGCTTTGACTAGAAATCTGAGTACATTCGCCATACATTTCGTGCCGCTGAAATCAAATGTAGTCCTAAAGATGTGGTCTGAACTGGCACCTATTTTAAGGATCTGTAATGAAATATTGGAATGCTTCAACTACTCCATTTTTCTGAAAAGTTACATCAGTCGTAATGATTAGTTTTCGACGAAATTTCAGCTCGCAACCAAAATACTCATTTGAAGTTTTCTAGCCCTGCAATCTCTGGCGCCAGTCAGATATACAACTGCATGTAGAAAAACAGGAAAATTGTAAAGCAGTTTGCCATATTCTGCTGCACAGCTGTAAAACAGCCTTTGAAATCAAATGACATGAGCTGGATAGTAGTTTCGCTATGACCTTACTGGTATATGCTTACACCAAAGAGAATGCAATTTTGAAGTAAGAAGTAAAAGGCTAAGGAAGCAAGGTGAGTCTTTCATTGAAGTTGTGAACGTCCACCGACTGGGTTGGCTTACAAGTGTGCTGCACATGTTAGGCTACTAAGTACTTCGACACGCCATATTAGTCGAAAAAGGATTAGGTTGGGAAGTGAAGGGTGAGTAAATACAAACAAGGCATCATTCTATGAAATTCTCAACTGTTGATCTGAGCTAACATGGCTAAGTGTAAGCCACCTGACTGAATTACTTAGTATGCTAGGAATCATTAGTTGGATAGCCTCAGTGATACGGTTTCAAGTGAGCCATAGTGGCATTGATGTTTAAACTCTTTTCATCCACAAAGTTTTGGCGTCTTTCTTAACTTTCCTTCCTGTATTCCCTCGGCTGTCGATTGAGGAAAGGTGAGCTGATGCACTTGTGCACAAGGTTCTACGTCGACTTATATATATATATATATATATATATATATATATATATATATATATATATATATATATATATATATATGCATTTCTGTTTCAAATCAAATACTGTAGGTGAAATTGCAGAAGTGAGGGAATGCTATAACAACTCGAAATATCAGGCAAAAATCTTAATTATCCTTTTAATATTCAGTGAGAAGTGAACTCACCTTAAGCCATCCAATATAAAAGAAGAAACGTAACAAACCAAAAATTGGCACATAAATATCAACATCATGACCTTCATAGTGTTTAGATGGATCCAAATACTGCCAAGCAAGTAAGCATGTACCGAAATATGCATATACAGCTATTGTAACTGTCTAGAAATTGAAATGAGAAAGACAACGGCAAAGTTATCGACATTTCTTTTACAAAAATGTATGCAGTTTAGTAGGTAAGCCAACAGACACCTATGTATCGAACGTGCTTACAACAAGTAAGCCAAACATCAAGCACTCAAAGAGTTCAAATATGTTTCAAGTGCAAAAATGCAACTGTCCAAGTCAATAATCAAACTTAACTTGTGCATACTTATAGTGAGATAAAACGTAAAAAATGTTATTGATTACAGTAACTGAATGTACCACAGGTGCACTTTGAAACTTATAAGTTCAGTTACAACTAAAAAACAAGAGAAGACCAGTCTGATAGTTCAATGCACACTTTAAAGGGTATAACTACATTTGAACTTAAAATATCAGTGAAAGCGTTACTCATAACAGAAAGATCAACACAAAAACTGGCTCAGAAGTCCATGTATTCAAGTAGCTACACTTCACAGTAGTGTATGAAGAAGAGATGAATAGAAGAAGAATGGCATTAAAGAGATAAAGTGCACAAGAGGGGAATAAATAAATAAATAAAAGTTGGTAAAATGTTCAAATTTTTGAGGATGATAAAGAATGTTTACATATCAGCCACTGTAATCAATATCTAATCATCTCACTGAGTGTCCAATAATTTATTGTTGTCTTCTAGAAGACCCGAACCGGTAGCCTATACTATTATGCAGTGTTTTCCGGTAAAGACTATTAACAGTTGTCAATTTTTGTCTTCTAATTTTCAATGAATCATCATGGCTTTGTGTGTTACTAACTACAGTTACACCATCATCATTAACAGGGAATACCAGAACTCAGTTTTTCTTTGATATATAATTGAAAAAGCTTTTTCATGTGTGTCGACAAAGAAATATGAATTCAGAAAATGAGTACTACTCGTCATTGGTAAGCACAGAGACTATTAAAAACGTGTTAAAAAAAATACACGCTTGTAGCTAAATTCAACAAGATGGACATAGTTATATACGACACGATAAACAGATTCAAAAGATGCTTACATACTTTAAAATGGTATCGTAAGTCAACAGTTAAGTTTGGTAGCTGTAACCATTTAAGCTATTTATCTCGTATAGGCTGTACTTGATAGGAAGCGGCATTTTAAGTCATCATCAACAGTTTTGGATTTCAACCTTGGTTTCATGTTACAGTGTAGGCGGAAAAACCTTAGTGAACAGTTTTTCCTTCAGCTGACCAATGAAAGTAGGTATCTGGGGAAACACTGTGTATAAACGATGTGCTTTCCGTCAAATAAAGTTGTCTTCCTTACATTCACAGGCCGTTCTTTGTCTTCTGATTTTCGTGGCGCAGTGAATTATCAGGTTATGAGGGAGAACAGTAGCTACTCGCATCCTTTCCACATATATCATTGCGTTTGTAGCGTTTCCAGTATTTAGTGTTATCCTATCAGTCACCTCGACTTGGTCACTTCAGTAGTGCAGAGTCAAAAGCTGATACGCATATAAGTAAAAATTGTCAAAGGTTGTTAGAACACATCAGGTTAACAAGTAGCAGACCACAACTGCTACCTTACTCTAGGGACTAAGCTTGCCTGCTGTGGTAACTCATTTGAGGAATTTTGGTTAAGATGCTTTTTTCTTGACGTCTTAAGTTGTCATGAAAGGCAGTTGGAGGACCATACGACAGAAACAGTTGTTATTAGATTCCAAGGGCGTTTGTACTACTTATTGCACCGCAGTGAATTGTGTAAAGGTGTTCCCCGAAGATGAACTGCATATCCAACTATAATATCTGCACACTGTCAGGAGGATACGTCATAGAACGATGAGTTTTAGTGCCAACAGTAACATTTTTCAAAGTACAAACAAATCCCAATAAAACATATCAGACATTCAGAATAAAAAAAGCTGTACGATTGATCTCAAGCAGATGTAACCTGTGCTCTGCTGTAATGTTCATAGGTGTTGAAGATCTTCAATTATAATCCAACTTCTTTCTCAAATACTTTGAGAAGTAATAATGAAGAGTAATATCATTTTAATGATTTAAAGATCCCATAGATTATTCAGAAGAATAATTTGAGCGACCAACTGTTTTTAATAACTTCTTCTTCAGACTCTCCAGTTATAAATGCATGAGAATAAGTGAAAAACAATAGCCGAAATAAGGCGTGATGTACAGTTTTTTCTATGTTGAAACAGTCAGTGTTACGATGGGTGAATGGAGATCAAATAGAATGCAGTGGTGGACTGTTATCAGTCTAGTGTGTTAACTGTGCAATCAAATCAATATTGACAGGACAATTACGAAATGAGGGGACAAAATCTACAAATAATGATTCTTTGAGGGGGTTGTGGAGATTTGGAAATATTTCAAGTTGTTATTCATCGAAGACTGACATGAGTTGGAGGAACAAAGGAAACCTGGGAGCACTGGACAGCTGTTTCGTCCTAGTATGGGACTCCTCAGCAGTGCGCACCCACGACCCCACCAGCAGGGATCGAACCCGCGACCTTCAGGTTCCGCGACCAGCGCGTTACCATTGAGCCACTGGGTCACAATCCAATGCTCCATATTTCCAACTTCTGTTAGCTCACGATATAGCGCAAACCGCCACCCAATGTCATCGTTGAGTATTTGTCCTCACGGCCATCAGGCCTTGACTCCACCGGTCACGACTTGTCATTGGAACTTCGGGAATACTTCTCGAGTGCTCCCAGGTTTCCTTTGTTCCTCCAACTCATGTCAGTCTTCGATGAATAACAACTTGAAATATTTCCAAATCTCCACAACCCCCTCAAAATTTAATTGAACTAGTGCTCGTTGGTGACTAGCTTCGAGAAGTATTCCCGAAGTTCCAATGACAAGTCGTGACCGGTGGAGTCAAAGCCTGATGGCCGTGAGGACAAATACTCAACGATGACATTGGGTGGCGGTTTGCGCTATATCGTGAGCTAACAGAAGTTGGAAATATGGAGCATTGGATTGTGACCCAGTGGCTCAATGGTAACGCGCTGGTCGCGGAACCTGAAGGTCGCGGGTTCGATCCCTGCTGGTGGGGTCGTGGGTGCGCACTGCTGAGGAGTCCCATACTAGGACGAAACAGCTGTCCAGTGCTCCCAGGTTTCCTTTGTTCCTCCAACTCATGTCAGTCTTCGATGAATAACAACTTGAAATATTTCCAAATCTCCACAACCCCCTCAAAATTTAATTGAACTAGTGCTCGTTGGTGACTAGCTTCGAGAAGTATTCCCGAAGTTCCAATGACAAGTCGTGACCGGTGGAGTCAAAGCCTGATGGCCGTGAGGACGAAATAATGATTCATTTATATACATTTATTGTGTGTGTGTTTGTTTACTTAGGATCAAATAATAATTATGTAGTGATGAGTTATCCTCAGGTGGGATGAAAATCATGTGAATACAATAACAAAATAGAGAACAACAAATGTGAAGTATTACGTCATGGTTGAAAATGATTTCAGGTTGTGGCAAGAATAATCAGAATAACAGAGATCATTGAAATGATTAAGAGCAATGATAATTTATGCTCGAAACGTAATCAATTAAATAATACTGTATCACTGTGCGCTTTATATCAAATAAACAAATCTAATACGGAACTACATTCTACCACAGTGCCCAAGTTTTTCACTTATATTAACAGAGATCATGTCTGCCAAAAATAAGCAAAACATTCTCCGCTTTCTGATTGGTCATTTGAAGGATAGTACGGATTTTCGATCCTACCAATACTACAACTGTTATAGACCTATTAATGGACATAATCGTAGATACCTCTGACTTCACAGGGATTGATCTACGCCCTGGACAGCATCTAGTTGACTTGGAGTTAGAAGATGGTATTCTCCTGCTAGGTGAAGACACTGACAAAATGAAGGGTCTTCCGAAAAGTTTGTGCAGTAATCTGAGTATGTTTGGTTAGCATGCATTTCGTACATTTCAAATGTAAGATGATGCTCCAAGACTGGTCTGCAGCTGGTCCCAGTTTAATTACAAGTGAAGTGGTGATATGTATCGACCACTTCACTTACTTGGGAAGCTGCATCAGCTTGAACCGATTGGTTGCTGACAAAATCTCAGTTTGGAATCAAAAGGCCGGTTTTGTATTTGACAACTTGAATCATCTGTGGTACCGACTGGTGGGATATCCGACTCTATCAGAGGAGGACTACACTGCGCTGCAGTTCGTTCTGTCATTTTACACGGCTGAAACATGACTTTTGAATTAGAAGATATGAGGGGGTTACAGGGTTTTGATCACAGATGTCTTCATTCATTCCTCGCGTTTGGTGGGATGTTAATGTCAGGAGAAGGGTACCAGGCAAGACAGGCAAGTCAATCGATCAGGTTGTGAACCTTTAACGAATGAGATGGCTTGTAGATGTACGACGTATGCCGAGCCAACTCGTAACTCGACGTGCCATGCTGGAGGAAGTTAAATTAGGTTGGAAGAGGGTTCAAAGTAGCGACACCAAGACCTGGCGCCAAGTGATGAAGTCCCCTACTGTTTGTCTGAGTCGTGTGGGGAGATGTAGACTGCCTGGTCCTCTATACGAAAGGAGTCAGTGGTTGAAGACTTTTAGTGAAATGTCACAAAGGCGCAGATGTATTCACCATCTGACATCTAAAGCTTGAATATCTGCACCAACTGTTATTTCCAAATTGCTTGCTATCTCAAAAAAATTTGTCGACTTTGATATCAATCCTTTTCTACCTACCTATTCTTTGTGTGCTACTATGAACTGCGACAACTCAATGCAATGCGGTTGTGTGCAAGGTTCTATGTTGATTTTTTGTCTGCCTGTCTGTTAGATTGCTATTTCATCTTTGTTAATGTTGAGTTAGAATGAAACCCACTCATGGTGATGTTCGCATGGAAAAGACTGGCATCTTCTATTAATCTACCATGCATTATGTATTTCCCAGAAACAAAACATTCCGATTTTGAATAACAGCGGCTGACTTGATTATCACAGACAAATGATAGTGACAAATTCCATGACTATGATCGTTCATCAGTGACTGGCTATTTTTCTCATTCTCAATATGTGCAACTTTAACATGGATATATACACAAAAATGAAGCACAATGTGCGTTCAACAGTGTACATACACATAAGCAAAGATGCACGTCGAACCGTTTTACTTCGTCTGTTCCCACAGACATATCGCAAACAAATTTTTAGAACAGTAAAACTTTAGGCAAACAAAGCCTAAATATTCATATTCACAAGGATGTTGGACAAAAACGATTAGACAATAACTAGTTCTAATGGATTAACAGCCCCTGACTGGCAATGCAGAATAATGATTTTAAGATAAGAAACGAGAAATAAAAAACTGATTTGAAAGAAAGAATAACGAGGGGTTTTAATTTATCAGCTGACTCAATGTAATCAAATTGAATATCAGTTGACAAAAATTGGATTTTCCGCATCATTTTTTTATTTCAACGTTTCATGTGATCGTCCTATGAGTTATTCTACAATTCTGTTGTTGCTGATTTGTTAACTGAACAACAGAACGAACGCATCACATATCTTTGCATCACTAGAGAAAGATGGATTACTTCTAGTTTACCGACATAACAACTTCTCAGTAATTCAATTTGGTTTCAAGAAAACAGTAAACTACCTCTGTTGATCGACCAGTCCCATCTACTTAAGGGATACATGCATGACACTTTTATCATCTGTGAGGAGGATAGTAACGTTGAAGAAAGTTCAATGAATGTCATAAGTCAATTAAATTTATCATAGAAACAGAAAATAACTTAGAATTCCACTTTCTGGACATCCTATTGAGAGGAAGAGATGAAAGTTTCCTGAGGAGATTGGTTAACCGAAAAACTTGAAATGGTCAATATACTCATTTTCAAAGTTGGGTTCCACCAGTCCAGAAGAGAAATTTGATCCATTACCTACGCACACGCATTATTCTAACTTTTACGGATGATGCAGTAAATGAGAAGCTGTAAATACTTCGAAGAGTGTTAATCAAGAGTTGTTATCCTTCAAGGTTCATTGAGAGGAACATGAAGCCTAAGAATTTCAAAGAAGAAGCCTCTACTCATTCAAAAAAGACACTTCTTATAAATATTGGAGAGAGATACATTGACAGAGATACTGAAGAACCAAATGTGCAAAACATCGAAGAAGACCTTCTTTTCGGCTCAGATGTGAATTGTTATCTCCAGTCGACAACTGATTCCAGGGTGTGTAAAGGATAAACTACCGCTTTAGGCCACATGCATGTGTGTTCACCAGTTCATCTGCTCTTGTGGAGCTGGTTACATAGGCCAGATAAGGTGTATTCTACCCAAATGCATCTCCAAACACTTTCCTGCATGGTTGTCCAAAGGATGGTATAAAGTCGTCAACAGGTCGATTCTTGAGCATTTGGTTATCTGTAGTCACTGTGCTTCAAACTTATTTATAAAGTGATGGCAGACATTTGGAAGCAAGTGCGTATTCTCCACCTCAACAAAGTAGAAGCTTCGGCTTTATGTTAAAAAAATACATTTAATCTCTGATTCTGCCCTGGTCGTAATCTCCTTAAGACAGTTTATTTATTTCTTTGTTTGTTTACTATAATCCTATAATCAATTTCTGGTAACCTTGATTTGACCTTCTAGCTGTTATTACCTTGTGACCTTATTGACTGTTTTTAATGACTTTGTACCGACCAATGTGCCATTGGTGGATATATGATTACGATGTACAGCTTTTGAAAATGATTTGTCAGAAAGAAAATTTTCTTCGCTGAATTGTCTTTTATTGACTTCAGTATGATAATCGTTAGTAATAGTGTGTACTATGCTAACATGAACTGTTCTCCAATCAAGCTCAGTTAATCTAGTCTTCCTGGTAAATAAGTTAGTAGTACGATAAGTTCTCAAAATAGAAGCGACTTTCATAGGATAACGATGAGTTTCCTTCAATGTATTTGTGTTCGCCTGAAAATTTCTATACTGTCACATATGACTTCTATTTTGCAGAAAGGCATTTATTAGTTTAACAAGTTTAACAAATTAAACTTATACAATCGAAATTAAGTACTTCTTGCACAATTTGATCATGTTCAGTGGTAAATGAAGATCTAAAGTGAGACACAAACTAGTATAGGACGAATGCAGAGAAGTGAGTCAATTTATACAAAAAAAACCCTGATTTATGATGTATAAAACCATCATTTCTTTTTTTATTACAAAAAGCTGAAACTGTAGTATGTGACTATGAGGTTAAAAGAGCTAAGCGTAGGAAAAGAATAGAGTAGTGTGAATACAAGACAGTGTGATGAACAGATTGAAATGAATGAGTATAATACTTTACGATTTCATTCAAAAGAACTCATGTGAAAGGTTAACATATATTTCATATTGAAATGATAAAGAAAATTTTTACCTCAGATGAATGATAATTATTGTGTTGCGGTCACTGATTAAACCATGCAGCTCAGAGAACACAAAAAAAACGATGATTTATTCCATATAGAATGTAAGAAAAGGAGTAAGAGAAAATAGGCAATAGGCCGTGGTGAATTGTGTAACGTTCCAAAATTTGGGTAAGCTAGAAATGGAATCACTAAAGAGCCTTCTAAAGGTTAATAATATAGTAACTGATCAAAAGCATAAAGGTAATTCAGTGGGGACGTTTGAAAAATCTAATTACATCAAGAAGGTAATGAACACATATTAGTGGAACCATACGATGAAAATTTAAAATTATTAAAAATGAATAAATAATATCTACAGTGTCGAATAAATTCATTTTTATGCAAAGCTAGATAGTTTCATTTAAGGCCTAAAACAAACAGTCCCAGTAAGATGTGTAGTAATATTAAGGCTGATAAAGCAAAGTTTCCTGCTAAACAGATACCGAACTAAAGAGAAACACTACAACTTATGAACTGTCTAGATACTTAACGATGATACTATGTTCAATAGAAAATAGTTCAAAAATGTGACTGACTTTCATGAACTTAGAGAAAAATTAGGTGACTTGCAATTGGGTGATGAAAAATAGTGAACTTCGGTGTGACCAGTTTGTACATTAATGTGCTAATTAGCATGGGTCTGGAAGCAGTTAGAAACGACTCCAACTCTGACCAGAAGCATACCCTCAAAACCAAGGTAAAGGTTGAAGAAATCACAATTGGAGTGAAACTACACCCGACTTTTATAGTCTTCGAGTTTTAAGCGAAGAAATAAGAACAAACAAAACGTTACCATCTGGATCGTGTACTTGGAAGACGAAGTTGAGCAAAACAATGCTCAGAAATATGGTAGAGACAAGTAGATAGCGTTTTACTGTGTTGAAGTCAGAGAGCATTGTTTAACTTTTTATACACACGATTTCAGTTGTAGATGTATATCAGTTTGCTAGAGAATTAGTGAGTGATGAAGAAGACTTAACTCTGTTGGATTGTAGAATATAACAAAGACAATATAGGTGCTTGCAAGTTAGTATCCATAGAAGACCCGGACATATGACTCCACAGTTGGACTTTAGGTTATCTCGTATTATGACGGTTAAAATTAGTTTAATGAAATATTTAGACAATAGAGTGAAATATCTAGACAGTAAAACAGAAAATCTGCCACAGGAAATAAATAATCATCTCTATAGTACTATCCAGAAATGCACAAAAAAATTCAAGAAAAAGATGATCAGCACAGATGGATAATATGTGTAATGATAATAGCAACACCAAGAAACAAAGATCAAAAAGCTTAATGGTATTGCAACGTGAGAAAGGTACCTCGAAAGTTTATTTTGGATGGGACCAGAGTGTACAAAGTCACGAAGAAACAGGTTTGTTTAGTTTAAAGCATCCCATTAGTTGAGTGGTAACATCTATGACCGCTGTACTGAGTGATGCAAGCCCGAATCTCACAGGAGACATCATTTCACTTGACGTTGCAGATACACCTTGCTGAAAAGTGCCAACAATCATGACGCTTAGGGCTAGAGCCTTCAGCCAACTGCGTCCAACAAAATAATTTAATTACTTAAATTCAATGCAATGAATATGGGACGAAATACATAGAGCAAAGTAGTTAATGACATCACTTGGGATAACAGAGCATATTATTACTTATTATTTATTTGTCCCTTAGGTCCCTAATGGAACATAGGGCTTCAGTAGCACGTCTCCAGTGTGCTCTGTTCTCTACAATCTTTTGAACCTGGCTCCACGACAGCCCACAACCTCTCATTTCCTCCTCGCACGATCTCTTCCATGTCACCCTCGGATGTCCAACTCGTCGCTTCCCATAGGGATTCCAGTCGAGTGACTGGCCGGACGCATGATGTCCTCAGTCGGCCTTCTCAGTGTATGCCCAATCCATCTCCACTTCCTTCCACTGCATATTTCTTGGGTGATAGGTTCTTGGTTGGTTCGTTCCAAGAGTTCCTTGTTGCTTATTCTGATTATTCCAGCCATCTGATCTTCAGTAACGAGCCATTGTAGGCAGTTGTTGATGAATGTCTGTAGTTTGTTGGAAATCCCTTTCGTGACGCGCCAAGTCTTTGAACCATACAGAAGCACTGACTTGACGTTGGTGTTGAAAATCCGGATCTTGTTCCACATGCTGAGTGGAGCGCAGAAGATCCCCACACTGGTTTCAGGTTAATGAACGCCCGTCTTGCTGTCTTTCCGATCCTCACTTTGGCGTCCAAGTCCGCGTCGCCACCTGTAGTTGAAACAGTGCTGCCTAGATAGGTGAAGGAGGTTACTTCTTTTACGTGTATCCCATTGATAGTGATTGCAGCTTGTTGTTATTGTTGGTGGTGGTGCGGTATCTTCATCACCTCCGTCTTCTCTACATACACCTGAAGTCCAATCTTCGCTTCCTGACCTCTTCTGTCAACTTGTTAGTTTTCGTCTGTAGATCTTCATGTTTGTGCGACATCAAACACAAGTCATCGCTGGCGAAATCCAAGTCTTCTAGATGCTTTTCCGTCGTCCAGCGTATCTCCCTCTTCTCACAGCTCCCCACTGTTGTCTGCTGCATGATCCAGTCGACCACAATCTTCATATAGTTGTTGAATTAGGCGGATAAGTGTTTGTGGTATTCCGTAGTATTGAAGCAGTTTCCAAATTACTTCTCGGTCGACGATGTTAAAAGCCTTCTCAAAGTCAATGAAGTCGAGGTAGAGTTGAGTTGATTTCCATTCTATACTCTGTTCTATGATGATGCGAAGCGTTGCAATTTGATTCTCACATGATTTGTACTTCCTGAAGCCTGCCTGCCTGCCTGTTCCGGTGGTAGTTTTGAATCCAGTTCATCCTTTAGCCTCTCCAGGATGATGCGGCTCAAAATTTTGCTTGCATTGAGTGGACAGGAGAGTGATTCCACACCAGTTCTTGCAAACACTGAGGTCTCCCTTCTTCGAGAGTTTGACAAGGTAACCCTTCTTCTCACCAATTGACAAGTACCTTCCCTTCCTTCCACACCTGCTGCAATAGTGGTGTGAGCATGTCCGCCGTTGCTTCTGAGTCTGTTCTCAGTGCTTCTGGAGGGATCTCATCTGGTCCTACTGCTTTCCCTCATTTCAGTAGCTTTATGGCGTTCAGGACTTCCACTTTTATTGCAGGATATATGTTCACTTGTAGTTCTGTGGCTGGGTTGCTGGTGGTATTTCTTGAGGAAGTGCAGGTGGTGGCCGTGGTCGATTCAAGAGCTTCTTCAAGTGGTCGGCACATTGCTTCCCCCCGTTCCTCTTCTTTCGTAATCAAATTTCCGTCATCATCTTTTATTGGTTTCGTCTATGCTGTGTTGATCTCTTCCCAGACAGCAAGTAACCTGGTTATTTGATACAATGTTGTCAGGTCTCTGTCTCTCCTGCCTGCAGCCTGTTCTGCTCCACTTGCCAGTGTTTTGTAGAAGTGTCTTTTGTCTTTCCGTGCACTCTTCTTCACTTCGTTCTCCAGTGTTTTATACATTGTACTCAGTTCCTGTTGTCGTTGTGCATCAATGCACTGGTCTATCTTCTACTTCACCATCCTCCTCTCCCTCCTCTATCAGCTTCCAGGTATCCATCGAGATCCATTCCTTATCTCTTTTCTTCTTCCCTCCTACCCAACACGGTTGTGCAGGTTTCTCTCCGCATCTCTTTCAAAAACTTCCAGTGTTCTTCTACACGGATTTCTGCAGGAATGTTCCTCGATATCTCCCATTTTGTCTTGATGGCTGGCTGCCGTGAAGATTTCCTCTGTAGTTTCATCCTCCAGTTTCCGAGTGTTGTACTTGAACTGTGGTCTATCACCAGCTTCCTTGAACTGAAGGCTTCCAACTTGATTTGGAAGGTTCCTTGCACTAGATAGTGAGTGGTGTGAACCTACATCTGCTCCTCTTCTTGACCTTGTGTCAAGTAGACTGCGTCTCCACTTTCTTCACATTGAGAAGATAAAGCAGATTTGATTTTTAGTGTGTCCTAGTGTCTGGTGAAATCGAATCCATTTCACTTTGTGGATATCCTTGTGCTTGAACACACTGCCTGGCCTCCAATCACCAAATCGTTGAATGAGCAGAATTCTGTAAACAATTCTCCATTCTCGTTCATTTCACCTACCGCTTCTCGACCCATGGTTAGTTCTCTTCCTGTGTTGTCCACTCCCAGTTTAGCATTCATGTCGCCCATTAGAATTTTGATATCGCCAACTGAGGTCTTGTCCAGTGTTGATTCAGTTGTCTCCTCTCAATCTCCATTATTTGTATGTGCATAGCATTGTATGATTGTGACCTTCCTTCCTTTCTTTTTGAGTTGAACCTTGCTGTCATGATCCTGGAGGAGATTGGTTCCCACTGCATGAGAGCCTTCGATGCTGTTGGGGACATCATGATAGCCACTCCATAACTCAGTGTGCTCGTGGTTGTCGTCTGGGTGACAATATCGGAGTAGATTATTTATTCTCCAGTTGACAGTTTGGGGAGTCCACTCCCATTCCATCTACTTTCGCAAATTCCTGACACTTCAATGTGATACCTTCTCCTCTCGTTTGCAATCTGGGCTGCCTTGCTGGGTTCAAACATCGTGCGGACATTCCATGTCCCCACGTTTACTTTCGCTTTCATCGAGAGAGGTGAGGACGCATCGGCCAATTGGCTTCCTGGAGGCTTACACCAATTAGCGTCCTTTCGCCTCTCCAACTCCAGAGAGGAATAATTTTGTTATAATTTTTTATATTTCGTTTGTGCTTTGAGTTTCTTTAGCTGTTAGATTTGTTTTCCGGGGTAGGGTTGCTAGCCCTGTGCCCAACCTTCCCTCTTTACCCGGGCTTAGGACTGGCTGGTAACTAGTGGACTAGTGAACTAGAGCATATTAACTTAACTAAATCTAGATTGATATATCCTAGTTAGGTAGTAAATCTAAATTTAAATCTGCCATAACATTCTTTCGCTCATAGTCACATAACAGGATGGCACAAGGTGATAATCCTATAACCAAACTTTCAGAGTGAAGAAAGAGGTTAATAACGGAAGCTTTGCTGATTGAATCAGCATCGAATACTCGCAATAAAAACGAGTCAACACTTATTCCAGATATTCAGAAAATCCTACTACCCATACGACAAATGAAGAGAAAGAAACAGAATTATATAAGCAGGGCGTAAAATATATGGAGTTACCTTTGATACGAATATAAACATTACACTGTATTCGAAACGTCATTCAGCAAATAATACTGTTTCAGTGTGTAAAATTTCCGGCAAACAAATAAACGTGGAGTAGTGCAACACCAAGTTCAACAAGCAGAAACTGAAGGACGAAACTTCAGAGGACATCTTCACGTCAGCTATCAGGAAAAAATGGGAGACATAAAGCAACATCCCTGAAGAAATCTGCCTGGAAGAACACTGGAACTCTGTGAAAGAGACACGGAAGGAAACCTGCACAACCGTACTAGGAAGGAAGAAGAAGAAACAAGACAAGGAATGGATGTCCTCAGACACATGGAAGCTGATAGAGGAGGGAGAGGAAGATGGTGAAGCAGAAGATGAACAAGTGCAGTGCAGTGCAGGGATGAACACCGAAAAGAGGAACTGAACACAACCTATAAAACACTACACTGGCCAAATAAGTGAAGAAGAGTGCACGCAAAGACAAAAGACACTTCTACGACACTTGCAACTGAAGCAGAACAGGCTGCTGGTAGGAGAGACCTGAAAATATTATATCAAATAACCAGGTTACTTGCTGTCTGGGAAGAGATCAACTCAGATGAAACCAATGAGTGAAGGTGAAAAAAACCTAGTTACCAAAGAGGAAAAACAAAGGAATTGATAGGCTGACCACTTCAAAAAACTCTTGAATCGACCACCACCACTTGCAACTCGTCCAGAAATACCACCTGCAGCCCAAATACAGAACTACCAGTGAACAGAAGCCCTACGACAAAAGTAAAAGTGACGTCCTGAACTTCATAAAATTGTTTAAAGCAGGGAAAGCAGCAGGACCAAATTGAATTGCTCCAGAAGCACTGAAAACAAACTCAGAGACAACAGCGGACATGCTCACACCACTACTGCAAGAGGTTTGGAAGGAAGAAAGGAAGGAAGGGTACCTGCCAATTGGTGAGCAGAAGGGCTACCTTGTCAAACTCTCAAAGAAGGGCGACCTAAGTCTTTGCAATGACTGGCGCGGAATCATGCTCCTCTCCCTGTCCACCACAAGCAAACTATTATGCCGCATCATACCGGAGAGATTAAAAAATGCTGCCGATTCAAAATTACGACCGGAACAGGCTGGCAGGCTTCAGGAAGAAAAAATCACTACGTTACGCATCATCATAGAACAGAGCATAGAATGGCAATCAGCTTAACTCAACCTCAACTTCATCGATTTTGAAAAGACATTGGATAGCGTCGACCGAGAGGTAATTTGATAGGCATCTGCTTCAACACTACCGAGTAGCACAAACCTTTATCAATATCATTCAACAGCTGTATGCTGTGCTATATGATGCTGCATGCCAAGTGACCCACAATGGAAAACTCAGTGACTCCTTTGAAGTGAAGACGTGGACAGGAGTAAGACATGGTTGCCGCCTACTATCAACGATGATCTTCCTGATTGTGGTTGACTGAACTGGATCATGCAACAGACCGTGAGGAGGAGAAGATGGGCATATGCTGGCTGGACCGATGAAAAGACCTTAGAAGATTTGGATTTCGCCGCCAATGATGATTTTTGTCTAATGTCTTGTCGCACAAACTCGAAGATCCACAGGCAAAAACCAACAAGTTGACAGAAGGGGTAGCAAAGGAAGACGGGACTTCAAGTGAATGTAAAAAAGACAGAGGTGATGAAGATAGCCAACCAACAACAACAATAAGCACCGATCACCATGAATGGAAGAAATCTAAAGGAAGTAGCCTTTTTCACCTACTTAGGCAGCATCGTTTCAACTACAGGCAGCGGCGGCACAGATGAGGATGTCAAAGCCAGTATCAGAAAAGCAAAACTGGTTTTCATTAATCTGAAACCAGTGTGGAGATCTACTGAAGTAAGAACCCAAAGGCCAAATAATAATAGTAATATAATAATGCACCATCAAAGTGCCTAATTTCTACTCTCACATTATTAATCATATATAATTATCTCACTGTTTAGGTTTCCGAAGGAAACCACTGTGAAATTTTACAGTGAAGTTTCAGGTGACTTTGACATTCTCACTATAAATAGTGTTGTTTTTAAACCCCTGATTTAGTTCTAAGAATACCATTAGTCAACGGTTATTATCAGGTATTTATTAGGAAATTTGTAATTACATTAAGAAAGACAGGTACCAGCATTGTGAATGGTAACTGCAAAAACTTGGGGTGGATGCAAGGATCTCATGACATTATTAAATCACGAGATAATATCAGCAACTCTGTGTAGAAATCAGAACACAGCTGGAGTGATTGTATAATTCGGAACTGAATACTCACTAACGTATAAGTATTATCACGGTAATGATCGTACTGACTCAATGAGAACAAGTTGTTCGGTATGCAGAACACCATGCGATAAGTAAATATGTGAAACCAACATTCACAGACTTTATGGAGTCAGTGCATGACGTCTGTGAATACGGGTCTGAACAGTTTAGGGGAATGTAAAAATCCCAGATGAGGTTCACGTAGCAACCAATATTAGAGGCTGGAGACTCAGGTAATATGGATCACAATCGATGTCAGTGATGGATATATACCCACACATTGTCTTAATCATTATAATGAATATCGCTATTGTTCTGTTCCCTCTTGTTCTTATTTTACAACTCTCTACCAAGTTTGATTACTTTTTTTCTTATTTACCCCTTTCAGTTTCGTACCCTCTGTCTTGATTTGTTTATGCGAGGTGTGACAACTAGGAATGTTACGCGCTAATGTTGATGATGACTGACTGAAATGAATTGTTATTTCGAACGATAGACCCGAATAAGATCACTAAACCAGAAAAAATATAGCCATCGTGATGAATGCACTTGCCGACAAACACAAAATAGAGTAGGACCAAAGAAATAGTTACCAAGACCAATTTATTTAGGTGAGAAACGACATTTTTCATTGAACCTGTGTTTCTGAATCACCATCAAATGCATAGAATATGAACGGAGTGAGACTGCAGATATAGAGAATCCTACTATTATTTAAACCAAAGATTGAATTTTAAAAAAACCCCGTGATTTAAGTTGTGTGACTGCTTTAATTTGCTTAAATACACAAATCTAATACAGGAAAATATTCTGTCATAGTTTTTAATTCTTATCTAGATTCAATCATCAAGATTCAACTTCACAACTGATGTTGCAATACCAATCAATAATGATGAACATTTATACTTATTTTCGGTGTCGTGAAACATATTCCTAGTTGATGATATCTTTTTTGCTAAAGCAAGTTTAATAACCGTATGTACTGAACTATGAAATTATATAATTTTGTTTCATTTTCTAACAAAAAAAAAAAGAATTCACTGGAGCTGATTCAAATAGCATAGTAGTGTGCATTGAAGGTATATGTTTGACCTAAGTGTATAAACATATAATGAGCTATTTCGTGTAAAACATTATGTTATGCTAGATACGGAAAACACAAAAGAAATTTGATTCACCAATCCCATTTGTGAGAATTTTACACTTTTTCTAACGACTAAAATAGCTATTATGTAACATAATGATAAGGTGAAGGAAATGAAATGAGTTAAAGAATTTACTCCAATTTTTTTCATAAATAATTTAAAAAATAATATTAAGTCAGTTGTATCATTATGTTTGAGAAAACTAATTTCAACTCTGTGATCAACTTGCCTCGTAGCTATTAGTGCCGGATATCATGATTTATGTGCATGGTACCACTTATGCAACTCACACGGATATATAGAATAGTTATGCATCGTTTAAAAGGCGAAGATATGATGATAACTGTAATCTTCTCAACTGTACCAATAGCGACATGTTCAGTGTCGTGATTTCCACCTAAAAATATCAATCACTTGGGTATGAGGCGCTGATATGTTTCAGACAAGGATGTAAGAAGTGTAGTACCATTATATTCATCTTGGTGACAAGCAGTAGGATCCAGGATGCACGTTTCATCCTACCTGGGATTCGTCAGCTGGATGCAACTGCACCTCAGTGAGTGTTGTTCACACTGAGACTCAAACCCAGTACTCATCGCTTCAAGTGCCAAAGTGTTACCCACTAGGTCAGTGAGTTACGAGAACCACGTCTTGTTCAAAGGATATCAGTTTTTGTTTGGTACTTGTAGTAACAACGGGAAATTACATGTATCAAACAACAAGTATTCGAAAACTTGGTTACGATTTTAGAGTGTTTACTTTTGAAATTGTTGACGGTTATATCAGAGTGCAGTTTCTTTACCGATAACTAGAATGGCTGAAGGGTTTATACACTCTTCCTAGTTATCCCAAAAGACGACTTTAACTACGTTTCGTTGATAACATTTTGAATCAAATTGAACTATTTTTGTTTGGTGAAATGAAACAATTTTGTCTCAAGAATTGGCCAAAATATCACTTGGAGAATCTCATGGTCATCTAAGTGCACTGACTTTAAACGATTCAATAATTCAATTACATGAGCAGATGAACATCCTGTTAAGCCGACAAGAATTCGACATTGGAATTAGTATTTGCAGCTTACGTTGTAAATGTCTTGGTGATTTGATTGCTTGGTACAATTAAGCCTACATAGATGCAGCTTTCATTGTTTGTCTGGTTGTTGCCTCCAGTGTCATTCACATGGAAAGAATAACTTAAACGTCTGTTTAGTAATTAATGTCTTCTGAACTACACTTATTAAGCTTTGACTCATCTGATAAGAGTATATGCAAAACCTTTTGCTAAGACATACAAGATCTGCAGGCAAAAACTAACAAGTTGACAGAAGAGGCAGCCAAGACGGGACTTCAGGTGAATATAGAGAAGACAGAAGTGATGAAGATACCGCACCACCACCATCAACAACAACAACAACAAACTCCAATCACCGTCAACGGGAGAAACTTGAAGGAAGTAACCTCCTTCACTTATCTAGGAAGCACTGTTTCAACTACAGGCGGGACGGACGAGGACGTCAAAGTCAGAATCGGAAAAGCAAGACAGGCGTTCATTAGCCTGAAACCAGTGTGGAGATCTTCTGCACTCAGCATCTGGAACAAGATACGGATTTTCAACACCAACGTCAAGTCAGTGCTCTTGTATGGCTCAGAGACTTGGCGCGTCACGAAAGGTATTTCCAATAAACTACAGACATTCATCAACAACTGCTTACGCTCGCTGCTGAAGATCAGATGGCCAGAAAAAATAAGCAACAAGGAACTCTGGGAACGAACCAACCAAGAACCTATCACGCAACAAATATGCAGGAGGAAGTGGAGATGGATTGGCCATGCACTGAGAAAGCCGACTGAGGACATCACGCGTCAGGCCCTCGAGTGGAATCCCCATGGGAAGCGACGAGTTGGACGTCCGAGGGTGACATGGAGGAGGTCATGCGAGGAGGAAATGAGAGTTTCTGGGCTGTCGTGGGACCAGGTTCAAAAGATCTCAGAGAACAGAGTTCACTGGAGGCGTGCTACTGAAGCCCTATGTTCCACTAGGAACCCAAGGGACTAATAATAATAAATAATAAAGACATACAATACACATCATCGAAAAATCACTGTCTTTTCTATCTCGTGAACGTATCAAATAAATAAAGTGACTACCAAAGAAGCAATCCGGTTAGCTTGATATCACTTCTAATCAATTTTTCTGAAGACTGACTTTAGAGGTAAAAAAGGGTTGATTAAACGATTGTAGCGGAGAAACAAAAGAAACCATTTTTGTACTTACTGAAAACTGAAGCAAGAAACACTACTTGTGTTTGCAAAAAAACAACCCAAAATCGTCGTATCCTGCGGTGAATATATTGCTTTTAAGCCACTAGCATGCAACCTGTAGATAATACTAAGTTTCTGAATTCCAAATGGCTATGAAAAGGATTTCTTAAGGACAAAAGTGTAGTAATTTCTTAGGGACAGATATTCCCGATCCACTCAAGAACACCTCAGAACAGTTCGCTTAGTGATGGTACCACCCAGTTAAGCGAAACAGTTAATTGCATCAGTATTTCTACATTTAATTTGGGTATGATTCAGTGTTAGTCTTCAAGCCACTGAAGAACCACCTGGATGTCACTAAAAGCTTTCAAAAACTCGCTACTATCGTCAAGTGATTCGATTAAAACATATATGTTATTTGTACCACCCAAGATCAAAACTAGTACTGCCTGGAAACTGAAAGGGTTAATGAATCAGGTCGATTTTAAAAAAAAGAGAGAAAGTAGCTTTCATATGTCAGCTAATGCCTCAGTCAGCTGAACTAAAAATTATAAAAGGAAGATGAACATATTTATTATCGCAATCTGCTGCAATAATCTCGCTTAGAACTTTCATACTCTTCTTGTAAACCTCTCAGTACATAGGGAATCGATATCTACTGCCTAGAAACGATAAACTTTAACGTGACCACAAAAAAAAAACACATAAGAACAAAGGACACTGCAGATAAAAAATACAACTGTCTAAGTCGTTACACTTCACGACAGCAAAAAAAAATCATTGATAGAAAAGTAGCTAAATTTTTAAGCAATATTGTGATCATTTTGGAATCCTATTATCTATCAGGTTTAAGTAAAGAAGAACTATATTTTCCCATGTGACATACCAGCAGCGGTGTATTTCATGAATTTCTGTTATCGTCTTGTTATAGTTGGAATCTATCATTAATCCTAACAAAATTGATGGGCAATTACCAAAGTAACAACGACAATATTTGATAATTTAAAACCTGTATGAAATTCTTAAGTTGATTGCTGGAACTCATTCAAACTGTAATTGTTTGTAAATTTGCAAATACATACAGTAGTGCAAATAAATACTGTTAATTTCCTCTTCTGTCAGCTGATTTACATATCTTACTTGTTGAACGGGGATTTCAAAAGGGTACCTAGAGTTAACTTTTGCGTTGCCCTCTATTTTTTGATTCCCAATCACAGCATATATATATATATATATATATATATATATATATATATATATATATATATATATGCACATTACGGTTAGGATCAACGTGATAGTTTTTTCTGACCAGAAATTAGGTGATGAAGGTGTTATGTAACAACAAAACTGCAAATAAATTCATGTCAAGAAGTGAGGCTATTTACTTCTATCATATTTTTGGAGCAATAGCGAAATGCATTAACGAAACGAATAAAATCTGATTTTATTTATGTATGAATCTACTTATCTATCTATAAACACTATTACAGTCAAAAAACAGCTGTAGTTCCTATCTAATAACAGCATGAATCTTCAGCTGTTGTTGTAGAAATGTATCACAGGTCATATGATAGTAAGATAAGGAAGCCAGTGAACGGTAACTGTTGGTCAATAAAATGACTCAGTATTCATTTTTCATACTAATCAAATATGAATTGTGCTACAAGTGCAGACCTTATTACATTTCTTCTGCGATCTATTTTTAGGACATTTTTATTTTGTACATATTTCATCTTTGTTACTTTGACTTCCTAATGTAAAGGGGTGATGCTTACAATTGTGTCAGGATTCAAACCCTCTCGAATTGAAACATAATACACTAACCTACTTTGTGCACATTCATGCAACAGGCAGTGAGTCATATCTCTTGCGTGAGAGTTAAAGATACCTACTACTTAGCTGCCCAAACCTTAGTAGGTGGAGTAGTGTTTGAACTCGTGACCCATCGGTAGAAAGTCAACTCCCTAAACCAATACGTCACAGCTCCACGTTCAAATCATCTCATTTTTACACTTTGGTGTTTGTGTATCATTCCAGTCACTTATAGGTACATATATTTTATGCCTATATGACTTAACTTTCAAGTTTTATTTCATTGAACGATTTGTAAAAAATTAATTTTTGTAGGAGTCATTTTCTTTTATTGACATCATATAGAAAGCTATTAAGTACAGACTCGTCAGGTCTCACTACGACCCTTATGGTCACCATGATATAATGCATGAATGCGTACTACTGAGGAGGAGTTATGAACTACTATGAAACAGTTGTTTTGAGTTTTCAGGTTCCCATCATGGACGGTATTATCTTTTCCAGCACAACTGGATACGTTTAAATTGATTTCCAACTGCAATTTCAAAAATACTAGTTAACAGAGGCCATAAACATTACATCTTTACATGTTTCGCAGCTTGTTTAAAATAGAAGAGGCTAAAAGTAGTCTACCCATATTATATTGAGCCAATCAACCATACTCAAGAAGTTGTAAACAAACAGTAGAAGTACCATGCTGTTGGATGTAGGTTATAAAAAGACATCAGACTAACAGGAGTTATAGTCATTATTTCTTACTACATAAACCTTGCGAGTGGGTAAACGTGGTGAGAACAGAATCTCTGGAGGTTTGATCTTCAGTTAAAAAATAATGATAAAGTTTGATAACAGAAGCCAGCTAACTCAGTCAGATGAAGCAGCTATAAACTTCATAGTGAAGCTTTCTGCTGAATAACATTGAATTCTATATGCATGAAACAGCTGTTCTAAATTAGTGGTACAGAACCTGAAGTTGATATTGAAAGTTATAAACACTGAATTTTATCATCCCTGAGAGAACCAACACCTTACTGAAGCAACTCATGATCACTAATCAGGAAGAAACGCACCCTAAGAATCTATCTTTGAGCAACCCAAGACGACTCACCTGATCATCTTAGGAGGACGTTTTCTCAGTAACTTCACTGTCACAGTTATTACACAGCTAATTTATAACTCGTGGATTGATCCACAATACCCACTTATAGATTCTACAGGAAAGCTGATTGATTGCTTATTTGTGATGAACCAATTTTAAACTGTCTAGTCTTAGTTTCTTTAAGCTAAGAATATCCGACAACTCAATGTATGATCACTTTTGTCTCCGAAAGAATGTTCTTATTGGCCGAAGTCACCTTGTAAGTAGTTCTGAGGTGAGGAACCGTGTGTTTGTGCATGATGGAAATCATCATTCATTGAGTAGGATTATCTTGAAACACCAGATTCTGTGGCTTGGGCATGATGTAATGACAAAATCAACGTAGAACCTCGCACACAACTGCATCGGCTTAAGTTATCACACTTTACAACAGTAAACAAAGAACAGATGGATCGAAAAGGAGTGATATCAAAGTAGATAAATCTGTGCGATAGAATAAACAATTTGAAAATAAAGGCTAGTGCGAATATTCAAGCTTTAGGAGATGACAAGGAGTGAATACATCTGCGATACTGTGACCTGTTTCCAGTCATTTTATCAAGAATCCTAAACCACTGGTTCTTTTTGTTTTGCTGACCTCAATCAAGCAGTCTACATCTTCCTCACACGACTCAGGCCAATCAATAGTCAGCGACTTCATGGACTTGTACCACGTCTGCAACTGACTATCCTGAACTCTTTTCAAACTAATCCAATTTCCCCTACTACGGTGCATCAAGGTAGGTGGTGACTCGGCATATGCAGTATACACCAAACCGTCTCAGTCGATGAAGGTTCACAACGTTATCAATCGGTCTATCTTTCTTGCCTAATAGTCTTCGCCTGACATCAACACTGCTCACACGCTGAGTCCACGAGTAATACTACGAAGGCACTTATAGTCAGAACATTGTAATCGCTTCATGTCTTGTACTTTTAACTTATCTCACAGCCGTATAACAGGAGAGAACGGACTGCAGCGCAGTTTACACTTCCTATGATAGGTACTCGTAATGTATATGGTTTGTACATACGTTACGAATGTCGCCCCAGAGGCTTCTGTACGGTTCAAGCTTACGAGTTCTAAGACCAGTTGAAGGTGGCTAGTATGTGACGTAGTAATATGGGATGAAGGATGGTTGTGTTGGGATGGCATGTGCTGGTGCCTCAAAACTTCCTTGACGGGGATTGACAGGTAATAAGACCTAGTGACTTGGAACGATGCCACATCTGGCTAAGAAACAGAACCGTGATGATTCTGATGCAGTCTTCTTTTGTCCCCTGTTTGTTAATAATGAACAAATTCACACACCTCTTTTTCAATGCTCGGCTTTAAGTAAGAGTAGAACCTGGGTACTGTGGAACAGCCAAATTCGATTTTATTTTTCTGATTGTATTTATCACACAGGAAAACACGTTAATTTACTGAATGACTTCTCATAAGTATATCATAGTAATCACACAACAATATGGTTAAGTTTTATGTTTCTATCCCTTTTCATTATTTGACTTTATAGTTAGTAAAATTTCCCACAAATCACATCTGTTGCACATGTCACATGGGTGTCAATTCAATATATGGAGCTTCAGTCATCAAATTCACCACCTAAGTTAGTTTCGAAGATTGTCAAATTTATCTCATTCTCTTACATGACACCATGTATGGCTATTACTAAGATGTTTCCTAGATGGTTTACCCTGCTACGATATACCATTCTGCATTCAGGTGCTTTTCTATACTCTGCTAACCTAGTTGGCCCCTGTTGGCTAGTTTAAGCTATTTATTTGCTGTTACACTTCTCAAATGGAACTTAGCAGATCAAATGGTTTTGTTTTATGGGTTGGATAGAATTTTTTCACCAAAAAAGCTCGTCTCTGAATTTTTGTCTCTAAATATCACTTTTTTGTTGGTTTTATTGAGAATTCTGTCTCCTATTTTCATATAGAAATTTGAAATGCCCGCTCTGTTGTCTTATCATAATCGTCATTGAAGTTTTATTGCTTGCATAACGTAATTAGAAGACGTGCTTTATCCGAAGAATATGATGTCTGCTTATCAAGATACTTCCAGTTTTCATAAAAAATACCCTGACAAGTAAGTGCGTGATCAGATTTTTCGAAATGTGTGGCGCAAATACATCACAATTTTTCAGATAAACTAGATCTTTTAATTAAGTTATCCAAATTCATGAAAAAGAACCAACTGTTCCAAAGGTAATGGTCGCGTCTGTAGTGTTCCTCCAGTTATTTCTCATGTTAATTCAAAAACATACTGAATCCATGTTGCATCAAGTTTGTGTTTAAATACACCTCACATAATATTTAATCCTCAGTCCCAACTGAGTTCGCTCAATCGTTTTTCACTGTGGTCAACAATTAGGATAGTACATAAAATTAATTAAACCCTACTGATTAATCAGTACATAGTGTTCAGCCCGATAGAGAGTCAGCCGTAGTCTGAATAGGTAAGTGCCAACATCTTTGACTTCAGCACTGGGTAATTCCGGTTCGGGTAGCTAAGGTGAAGCTTATTTTCATAAGTTTGCAATTACACCTTTCTGACCAGTGTCAACAGACATAATGACTTAAGTCTAAGGCTTTTTACCAATTGTCTTCAATCATCTGACATACAAAGTGATCAATTACACAAAAATATGGAACAATGAATGGTATATTATTTTCAGAGAAGATCTAGAGCAATGAAGCTAGTTTTTCCCAGTTGATGATACGTAAACAAACGACTTACTAGTACCCGAGATAAAAAAAAATTTTGACCAATTTTCACTACTAGCTACGACAATACAAGCCTTACTACATAAGAATAAACGACAAGGCGAAAATAAATAAATCAATTACACTAGATACAAAAATTAATGTTCATCACATAACAATCATCCACGAGCAACACACGAACAATTAGATCGTAACCACAAACTCCTAGCAAAATAGAAAACTTCACCTTCAAAGCATGAATCAAAAAAGTCAAGGTTAGATGCGTAAAACTTCTCTTCAACACTAAAATGAACAACCCGAAAAATGTAGAACAAAGCGGTTTTTCCTATGATAAAAATATGCCATAACTCCTTATTCAGGTTACATGTAATTCACTGATCAGCTAAGTAGAACATTTGAAATAAGTTCTTTTGTTGAAGTTACAGTTTGCTAGGTGTCAGAAGTCCTCAGCGCATAATTTCACACTGTTTTTCTTTGTTGGCTGACCCCATCAAATATACTGACTCATTTGTTCGTACTAACGCATTTTGTAGACCAATCGAAAAATCGTTCCAGTATTTAACTATCAAATCATGGAACTGCTGCGTGAATTCGTTTCTCACCCACCTTAAATTGCAGGCAATCTATAATATTTTTATCTTTCATGCTTATGCGTAGTCACGAAGTCGATAAATAAAATTCTACTTAGGTAACAAATAAGATAATTGTTCAATTTGATTTATTGATCACAATTTAATAATCAACAGTTCTATAACTGCCTTCTCAACATGAATTGAAGTTTAGTAGTTTGGCTTACAAAAAAAGTTGGTTTTACTGTAATAATTTCACAAACCTATCCAAAAGATAAGAGCATGTGACATGAAGTAATTAACATACATCAACGAGAAATGTTATTTTGCAGTGTACACCTAATTTTACTACTCATTTCTACTGTGTACAGCCTATGCATAGCGAATGCATGAAACAAACCAAAAATAATGTACTTCATGATTAAAAAAGCCCACAATCCATTCCACAGTACTAGGAAGCTCAAACTGTATTTACAAATTCAATTGTATTACCGAAGTAGGTGCATCAGGAGGACATAAAAAGAGGCAGCTACTCGCTTTCTTCAACGAAATCCGAGAAACCTACAACATCATACCAACAATGGACACAGATAGATCATATTACTATAAGCCATCTTTGGAGAGGATCGTTGAAGGATTACTGTTCTTCCGAAAATATCTGCTTGGACTCCGATCACGCTTTGGTACGATCACTTTGTTTGTTTGTATGTTTGTACCTTACTAGTAGCAGCAAACAGGCAGCAGGAAAGCCTATGTCTGCTGGATTGTAAGATGGGAAATTCAAGTGTGTGTTTTGAGAGAAGATTATCAAAACACTTATATGAGCATATCAGAAGTTCCAACGTTGATAAAGTCCGGTTTACTATTCATTCTGATGTAGATATTGGGACAAAGATAATTGGTAACCCACATCTAAAGGTCGCCAGACGTCAGTAGATTTCCACAACGTCATCTGGACTGATTGATGTCGGAAGACTTATTTCAGTTGACTCTGACGACAATGAATAACGAAAGTAACTTCAAAGCAAATTGACTTGGAGATTCGTAATGACCACAAGCAGTGGTGGGAGGTGAGAGCGAAAGAAATGAAGGAAGTATCGACATTAGATAACACTTGGTAACTATATAGGTTTGTTGGGATACCGGGAAGGAGAAGATGATGATTAGTGAGATTACTGTTGAGGAAGATCGACCTATGATGAACCCTTAGGAGAGGAGGTTGAGACGTCGGGGGAACAGTTTGACTGGCCTTCAGTCACACTTAATTGCTGAGTGGGACGTTGACGTCTGTCCTTCGATGCTTCTCAAAATTGAGAAGGCTATTTTAAACATGATACGATGCAAAGCCTCAGTATCTGATAGTTTACCTCCAACTTTTTGTGAAGATGGAGATAGAAAACGACTGAACGCAGTCAGTTATAAGCTGGTGCGTGGGAACCAGTTATGCTCCCATTACTCGGGTTTATATCGTCGATCGTTCTAGTTTATATGAACTTTTTATGGATTTCTACTAATCTTGATTTCATGACTTCTGTTTTCTTGCTTTCAATTTTGTTATCGTGCACCCAACGTGTCGATGTGACACGTGGTAACTAAGAATATTAAACAGTAATGGCATTTCCCTTACTTTTACTGACTAACTGACTCACGGCATTGAGGATTTCAGTGGTAGAGTTTAGTGAATATGATACTGAAGTTAATGTAACTCAATCTGGTAGATGTATGTGCACTAGGTTACAAACCACACTTGTTGTGTGAGCGCTTATCATTTTACCCTGTTGCACATACTGGAGTAGGTGGAGGAGAATTCAAACCTGGATCTTACTGCTTGAAAAATGAGCTCCTTAACAGATCAGCTTCATCTTCACCACTCTCTAAATCTTCGTACATCTTTCCGCTTATCTAAGTAGTTTCACGAAAACAAAAGGTCTCGATAAAACAAATCATTTACCCTTTCTTCGATAAACAACTTAAGTGTAATTCATAGTTTTACGAAATGGATTTACTAGGGAAATGGATTTGGTAAAAGCTGGGTTACATATTATAGCTAAATAGGGTGATTTGAGTAAACTGTCAAGGATTCACAAGACGGAGTGGGGTATTTTCACAATGAGACTTCGATTTAGATCTTTGTTTTTAGGTTCTCTCTAGTTGTCAAGAAATTTGACACTCTAGAAGTGTATAAGAAGTTAACAATAGATGAAAAACGCCTTGCCTATTTAAATATATTGGTATTGTTTATTAACTTACCTGAGTATATACTAGTGGGGGATTGACCCAATCATAACTGAATATTGTACCTAATTTCCCACGAAACGCTGTGATTTCATTCGTCAGTATTTCCACTGCTCTATCAAAATGTATATAGCCTTCTTCACGGGCTTTTGTGACCATATCTAATGCCCATACAAGTGGTACAAAATATAAAGTATATTCAGAAGGTTGAGTGCTGCGGTAAATATCCAATTCTTCTTGTGTCATGAGACCTAAAACGGATAAGAAAGAGAAATTTAAAGAAGTAAAGTATTCAGTAAAGTATATTTAGGGTGATTATCAGTGATATTAAGTTCAATTCGGGACTTGCCAGTCTGAGGTAGCTATAGTCATGTTCCAGTGTTCGGCTTAAAATCCAGTCTATCAACACTGTAGAACATCTCAAAATTATCTGGAAAGTCATATTTTGTAAGACATTTCTTCAGAACCAGTATTACTTCAACAAAAAGCTGAATATAATTTGCTCATTTATTCATATGCGAACCATCAGTAGGAATAACTCAATAGTTCAGTTAGTTCTTCGAGTTTAGATGACACTCAAAATTGAGTAGAGAGGCACACATGGATTCGATTGCAACCTTTTTATAACCTTGAGTGATTTACTAGCCTAGACAAGATTGTTCTTTGATTACTTACTTTTCTTTTTCAGCTTCCGGTAATTTTGTATTTTCATTTTTTCTCTCTACTTGTAATACTAGGAAATCAGACAACATGAGTGGATGCATAGTTCTGTTACTTTATATACTGTACCGATTGTTCAACCTGTCCTACCTCCATACAGACAGATAGATCAGTGTAGAACCTTGAACTGAAGTTCATCGTTTCAAGTTGTCATACTTCTTAGTAGCACCCAACAAGGAAGTGGATATGAAAAGAGTGACATTCATGCAGCTTATGATGCCCACCCTTTGACAGTTAGTCGGATGTCTCACCAGCGTCAGAAATGACGTAATTTGGCGAGCGCTAATATGAGAATGGCTAACAACTAATAATTTATGCTGATACAGCTCTTTAAGTAAGTGAAATGTTGGATACAATCAGTCATTTTACCTTTTATCCTTGTACTAGTAGTCGATGAAGACAGGTTTTGAAGCATCCTTTTACACCTGAAAATCGGAAAGTACATGCCAGCCAAACGCACTCAGACTTTTGCTTAGGATGTTGACAAGCCTATGCATTTTGTCACTGTTTTCGTCTTACAGGACCATGTCGTTAGCATAATATAAGCCAACCAAATTTCCCTCCGGGAGTAAGTCGATCCCTGAAAAGTCTTAGGTATCTAGTGCTGAATTCATTAGCACGTCCATAAAACAGTTGAACAAGAATGGTGACAGGGCATCAGTGACGGATACCAATGGTTGTCATTACTTCGGATGGCAACTCTCTATAAGCATTTACGCGGCTGCAAGCGTTTTAGTAGAGAGCTTCCGTTAGAACCACATTCTTGCTAAGCACTTTATACACAGTCAGAAACTGCCAGATCACCTCTCGGCCAACAGAGTCAAATGAGACCATTAGGTCAAGAAGTATGACCTTTGTAAGTATGCCAGTATTCCGAAATCTGTTGCACATGAAGATTTGACTGATGCATTCTTATCCACGTCTGAAACTTGCAAGATTTTATTGAGTTTGCTGTCCTTGAGCTCCAGTTAGATATTGCATAACAGTGAGCCCCAGGGTCTTAGATACGATGTTAGTTGAACTGGTCCGTTAGTGATGGCAACAGTTAAAGGGTACTGGGAAAGACAGGGAAGTCGGTCGGTGAGGTTGCGTAAATTACTCGACTGAGATGTCCTAGACACGTACCAGATACGCGGAGCTACTGCCCACCTCAACATGCAATGCGAAAAGAAGTTGGATAAAGTTGGAAGAGGGTTTAGCGTGACCAGACCAAACATTGCACTAGTCCATAAAGTCTCTTACTGTTGGTGTGAGTCATATAGGGAGATGTAAACTGCTTGGCTGGGATCACAAAGGCGATAGCAATCAGTGGTTAAGGACTCTTGAAAATCTGTCGCGACGCAAATGTATCTGTTTCTGTACATCTTTGAAAGCATGAATATTCAAACTAACCTTAATTTCCAGAATGTTTAATATCTCACACCAGTTTATTTACATCGATTTCCTGACAACTAGAGAGAACCTAAAAACAAAGATCTAAATCGAAGTCTCATTGTGAAAATACCCCACTCCGTCTTGTGAATCCTTGACAGTTTACTCAAATCACCCTATTTAGCTATAATATGTAACCCAGCTTTTACCAAATCCATTTCCCTAGTAAATCCATTTCGTAAAACTATGAATTACACTTAAGTTGTTTATCGAAGAAAGGGTAAATGATTTGTTTTATCGAGACCTTTTGTTTTCGTGAAACTACTTAGATAAGCGGAAAGATGTACGAAGATTTAGAGAGTGGTGAAGATGAAGCTGATCTGTTAAGGAGCTCATTTTTCAAGCAGTAAGATCCAGGTTTGAATTCTCCTCCACCTACTCCAGTATGTGCAACAGGGTAAAATGATAAGCGCTCACACAACAAGTGTGGTTTGTAACCTAGTGCACATACATCTACCAGATTGAGTTACATTAACTTCAGTATCATATTCACTAAACTCTACCACTGAAATCCTCAATGCCGTGAGTCAGTTAGTCAGTAAAAGTAAGGGAAATGCCATTACTGTTTAATATTCTTAGTTACCACGTGTCACATCGACACGTTGGGTGCACGATAACAAAATTGAAAGCAAGAAAACAGAAGTCATGAAATCAAGATTAGTAGAAATCCATAAAAAGTTCATATAAACTAGAACGATCGACGATATAAACCCGAGTAATGGGAGCATAACTGGTTCCCACGCACCAGCTTATAACTGACTGCGTTCAGTCGTTTTCTATCTCCATCTTCACAAAAAGTTGGAGGTAAACTATCAGATACTGAGGCTTTGCATCGTATCATGTTTAAAATAGCCTTCTCAATTTTGAGAAGCATCGAAGGACAGACGTCAACGTCCCACTCAGCAATTAAGTGTGACTGAAGGCCAGTCAAACTGTTCCCCCGACGTCTCAACCTCCTCTCCTAAGGGTTCATCATAGGTCGATCTTCCTCAACAGTAATCTCACTAATCATCATCTTCTCCTTCCCGGTATCCCAACAAACCTATATAGTTACCAAGTGTTATCTAATGTCGATACTTCCTTCATTTCTTTCGCTCTCACCTCCCACCACTGCTTGTGGTCATTACGAATCTCCAAGTCAATTTGCTTTGAAGTTACTTTCGTTATTCATTGTCGTCAGAGTCAACTGAAATAAGTCTTCCGACATCAATCAGTCCAGATGACGTTGTGGAAATCTACTGACGTCTGGCGACCTTTAGATGTGGGTTACCAATTATCTTTGTCCCAATATCTACATCAGAATGAATAGTAAACCGGACTTTATCAACGTTGGAACTTCTGATATGCTCATATAAGTGTTTTGATAATCTTCTCTCAAAACACACACTTGAATTTCCCATCTTACAATCCAGCAGACATAGGCTTTCCTGCTGCCTGTTTGCTGCTACTAGTAAGGTACAAACATACAAACAAACAAAGTGATCGTACCAAAGCGTGATCGGAGTCCAAGCAGATATTTTCGGAAGAACAGTAATCCTTCAACGATCCTCTCCAAAGATGGCTTATAGTAATATGATCTATCCTTCAGAGACAACTAGCATAAATATATCTTTCTTGCTTTGCACATATTCAGACGTAACTTTCGGTCATTGTTATCAGCGAAAAATAACGGAGCTCAGTTACGACTGTCTAAAAGTAAAGCAACTGTAGCGTCATACACTTCCCCAAAATCGTCTTAGGGCCCTCATGAACCCATTAGGGGGAGTGATCTGTAGCGTCATACACTTCCCCAAAATCAAAGGAAAGAGGTCTTCGACATTCAACATTGATGCTGACCTTCATAGGTTAACTGGACTCGCTAGGCTGAAGGCACCCGGTCAAGCATCCTCGCCATTTGGTACGCTGTCGTCTTACTTTGCACTGCTCGTAATCGACTCTCCAGCCAGTTAGTTGGGACGCATCGGCATCTTGGCACAACCGCCCAAATATACTATTCCATCCGACTACGCTATCATGTTCTTCCTTGGTCTCCTATTCGTGTGTTTATAACAAGTCCTAATAATTAGTGATTGGCCTTTGCGTCTGTCAAGTTCGCACCAGAACAACTCCTAAATTGGTGAGCCCGAAGAGATAACATATCCGACCAGTGGCAAATATTGAGTTGGTGAGCCTGTTCCATTTTATATTTGTATATTGTTTTCATTTCGATAACATTTATATATCCATTTACTACACTTTCTCATATCTGACCACACTCCCAAGCTTACCCTCACTAACCTGACTAGGAACGCGATCCAACCCGTGCTTTATTGGCCAGACAATGCGGAAACATGGTTTTTTGTATGCCGAGGCAGACTTTGGAGAACAGGGCGCCTCAGACCCTCATTCTCGATTTCTTGCTGTCATACTTTCATTACCGCGGGAATTTAACAGACAGGTTACAGCGCACATGTTTAGTCCCGAAGCAAGTGATTCTAATGCTTTTCTCAAGGCCGCACTCTTGATGAAAAGCGATCTGACAGATCGCCAGCGCCTAGACGAATTGCTTCGTAACATCGAGTTAGGCAGCCACTCAGCTACTGAAGTCCTCGCAAGCATGCGAGGAGTTATCGGCGCACGAACATTTGACAGTGGCATTTTCCGAAAACTATTTCTGTCGAAGCTACCACAACCGGTGCAAACCGTGTCAGTGACACTGCAG
This sequence comes from Heterobilharzia americana, assembly GCA_944470555.2. Classification (NCBI taxonomy): domain Eukaryota; kingdom Metazoa; phylum Platyhelminthes; class Trematoda; order Strigeidida; family Schistosomatidae; genus Heterobilharzia; species Heterobilharzia americana. The sequence continues at coordinate 107,489,427 of OX104134.1, read as the reverse complement.
TCAGCCCCACTCGATGACCTGGCAGCCTCGGCAGATGAATTGCTGGAGATTTCTAGCAGACCCGTCTCCAACCTGTATTCTGTCTGCGGAAAACCAGAGAGCCAGGGTTCAGAGGTGACCAAGCTGTGCAACTCCGTTAAACAGTTCCTACCAACTCGAAGTCCTAGTTCACGTGGCACTTCACCCAAAAGCATCTTGGCACATTGCAGCAACTCTCGTGGTTGCCCCAAAACCAAACCCAACTGGGTGGAAAACCCTGAATGGTGCCGGTTTCATAATACTTGCGGAGACGAAGCAAGAAAATTTCGGAAACCATGCAGTTTTAACAAGGACACAAACTCGGGAAACGGCCATTTACTCTACGTCACAGATATTAGAACGAAAGTCCACTACCTCGTCGACACCGGTGCAGAAGTTAGCGTTCTTCCCGCAACGACTAAGGAGCGTCCTCATGACTCATCCTTCAATCTTCAAGCAGCCAACGGCAAGGCAATCGCGACATTCGAGAGACGGTATGCCTACCTCAACTTAGGCTTGCGTAAACCTATTCACCGATTTTCCTCCTGGCTGACGTTTCTATGCACATCATTGGCATAGATTTGCTAAACCATTACGATTTCCTCGTAGGCGCTAGCCGTCGACTACTGATAGATAACAACACAAAGTTACCTATCGGCGGCACCACCTATGTAGGTCCGAGGTGGTGCGAGGCCTACCCCTCTGCCACTTGTTTACAAATTCATTAGGGAGGAACCGAATGTCTCATGCATCGTATCCAATTGTCCGATCGCCGATAATTAAAGGTAATGTAGAAGATCGAATCAACCACTGAAATATAGCTCTGTTACTCATACTCTTCAAGGTAGTAAAAAGTTTGATTGCTGGTGCTCCATAAGGATTCTCCAACAGTGGTAAGTCAATTCGTCACGCCTAATGAGGATTGAGCGACCACAGGGCTCAGTCCCCGAATTATCGAACACTTGTGACTATTAGACAGCTACTTCGGACACTCAGACAGAGGTTAAAATTTTTTTACTTACCTAGCAAAAGCTGTAGACAGCAACCCACAAGTATTGAATGACAACGCTTCGAAACCGAAGATTTCTGAACCGTTAATATCTTAGTTCAGGGCCCAATCTGAGGACGGATAGTTCTGCACTAGGGTCAACATAACCCGGTTTGTATGAAAGGCTTCAGAGGTCCGGATTCCTTGGAGAACGACTAAGCCCCAACTCAATTTTCAATCTCCATTAACAATTAGCCTCCAACAGTCTCCTTCTCCATCCTACGATCCACAGGCGATGTACAGATATTACGGTAAAAAGTGGTGGCGATGACAGAATAATTTACAATAACTCAACAGAACTGTGACCCACGATGCCAGAAAGTGACCCGACGTCCAACCCATTGAAGCTCAAGGTTACGTATCTTCAAACTTCTGAAGCTAGTGAAACATATAACTTAGAAGAATGGTTTGGGCTTCAGTTTCTCCATCACATTAGACAACAGCACTAACTGTAAAGAGATGACTGCGAAGATAATGTCTGTTACAAACCTCCTTTAAAAACAGCTCAGGGTTCTCACTTTTTTTTATGGTCCTCGAAGTGTTCGTCAAAACATCTTTTGGAGCATTTTGCGAAGTAGCGAGTTACGAACCCCCAAGAAGGGTCCAGTGAAGGGCACTGAAATATGCCCAGGGATCGAGTGGAAAACCCTCTGAATAACTACAGTAACATGACTTCACCCTCGAATATATTAGGGAGTAAGATACATTAGGCAAACACACTTAAAACGCAACCTCTACCCGCCCAGAATAGACAGTCTTTCCTCACCCCAGTACCGAAAAGCTAACGTCAGGATTAGAACCAACTTCTCTCCCCTAAGAAAATGTTTACCACAGGGCGCCTTATCACGGGAAACGGACATAGCTGTCCTGGTGAAGCCACTGCAAAGTTTGTTTGATCAAAATCTCAGGACACACGGTATACCACTGATACGTGAAGAAAGTCTTTAACTGTACTAATCCACCAGTACATTCTAGCGTTATGATTTACACACGTCTTCTCCTCGGCTGACGATGCTACCTTGACGTAATGGTTAGGAGGGAATATCACACAGTGAGCTGCACTGGTGGGAATGTTAGTTCCCCCAGGGATTTACCATGGATGTAAGGTCTGCCAGTAGCGACGGGACAGAAAGCGATTATACTGGTGATGTGAGTTATTTCACCATGACTAGGGTCCGGGGACGAAGTCATACTGCCGTCTGGATGAAGTATGATAGTAGCAAGACATTTCTTTTGAATGAGCAGCAGTTCCTTGTTGGTGTTGGGTAACCAGTCAAAAGAGGGGATTAGGAAGAGACAACCTCAAAAGTAGGACACTTTTCTCTGCTCCGGGGCCTCCTGGCACTGGCAATGTGTGTTTTCTCTGTCCGGTGCAAGAACGATCAAATCTGAGGACAAGATTATTTGAAGGGCTACGACAGGCAACAAGTAGCCCCAGAAATCTTTTTATTACCGGGGTACTTTCGGAAGAAACAGCCCTACACGGTATGGGCGGACATGAAGTTTCAACTACCTACACACTACCAGGGTACTTAAGACTCAGTTAAACATAAACTTTCCTCCCCAACCCTGTATCCCTCTTTCCCTTCACCTGTCGATGCTAATGTTAAGCCTCTCACACCTTCCCCGACCTCTCTCAACCATTCCCAATGATCGATGCTATCAAAACCCCATTCCTGTCCCTGAGGACCCGCCACCGATTTTAGTTTGGGACTCTCATCATCCACACTCTTTCAAGTCAAACAGTGGACGTCTTTCGTCAGAACTTTAAGATCTCGAGCCACGAATGCATGCTGTTCTTCCGGGACAGGTACTCACGAACAAAGTGTAGCTATGAAGCTGATCTCATCCGGCGACTTTAGTGCATTCGCGATATGTGCCTTACGAGTATCTAGAAGTTCAAGTGACTAGCTGTGGTGCACTCAGTGGTGTAGGCAAAGCACTGGGCCGTAGGGTAGAAAGTGCACTTCCTGACTAGGTAATAATCAACAGCCATCTGTTGTGCCTGACTGAATGGGTCTGTAAGAACCAGGATGGGTCGTGATAGTGACCGCTTCGTAATCTCTACTTGCTCACCAAATGACCGTAATGTGGATGATGCAAGGAACGACTTCTATCCTCAGTTGTCGATTTCGTTGCAGAAAGCACGAAGTTGACACCGGTAGGTGCCTACTGCTGAAGCAGGGATGCCGATCTAATCGGAAAGGCATCATGTGGATATTTACGGAATTCCATATCAACGAACCGGCAAAGATGGTCGCTTGTCTCAGTTTTGTTCTGGCAGTCACTTGTTTCTGGTCAGCGCTAAATGTAAGCGCAGACAGTCACTGTCATGTGGCTCCCGCGAACTTCAAACCAACGACGGACATAGGGAGGTCATATTACCATGAGTCACCGTTGAAGAAATCGGTCGAGTAGTGCTGTCCGTTCGGGAGCGCCCATTTAGACTCGGATCACGAGCTGGTACAGGCTCGTGTACGTCTGCACCTTACTGGCGGCGGGAAACTGGCGACAGCAAAGTCTCTACATATTCGACCGAAAGATCAGTACGCCAGGTGAGTTTTCAGGGAGGAATCGGCCAAGCATTCTAACGAATGTGGTAGTAATGCTTATCTAGGGGAAACCTGGTGTGAAGTGGAGTCTGCTGCAGAAATAGAGGGGAGTGGTTAGTAAGCCACAAATGAAGGTTGGCAAAAGTCAGTCGACTTCGGCAATGACGTCCGATTTGACTGATGCGCTTGGACTCATTCCAGCCAGGTCCAACCGCCATGAAGATGGAGACCAACTCAAATATAAACTCATCAAGTCTCCTCAATAATCATGATTAGTGGTAAGTGGCGAAGGGGAGGAAGATGGGAAAGGCACCAGAGTTGAGTAACATTCGGTCTACTGTTCAGGCTCACTAGGGTTACCGGCAAAAAGAAGACGGTGGTTGAAGAAACCATAGTCGAAAAGAATAAAGCTCTGACAACCCCCCAGGAAAGTCGGCTAGAATATTGCGCCGAGCACTTTAAAGCATAGTTCAACTGGCCTGCAGCAAAGCTTCAGTTACCCAGTATCTAGCCTGAACCTGAGTGGGAAGTAAAAGTCTGTCATCCAACTGCTCTTGAATTGGAAAGGGCAGTACTGAACTGGGAAGGACGCAAAACAGCAGGACCTAACAGGACCTGACGCCTTCAGGGATGGAAGTAGGAAATTACTGGTTAAAGTAACGGAAGTACTGGGTAGCGTATGAGAATCAAAGGTAGCGCCGTCGGGCCGGTCTGGTTCTCTGACCATCTCAATTTATAAGAAGAGGGATTCTTGCCACAACCATGGGGAATTAGTTTGACCAATATTGTGTTCAAGATCCTAGGGTCCATATATATCCGGCGTCTAAGTGAAGCTCATGAACAGCAAACTCGAGAGGACCAGACATGGACCAGAGCTGGAAGGTGAACGAACAGAGTCTCATCCTAAGACAGGTTCTGGAAGACGGGTTTACCTGGAAGCGGGGCACACCTGCCGTATTTATTCATCTGAGGGTGGCATTTGGCTGTGTCAACCCTAGGGAACCGCGCTAGTGTCTGACGCTGAAAGTTTTCAGCAGATATATGGCGCTTATCAAGCTCTCTACTCAAATGGTTCAAATGGTTGTTGATGGAATAGAGGAAGCTTTCGCTTAACTGGCTTCTGCATCTTTAATCCATGGATCGGCACTCCTTGTGGTTATTAACCTGTGTACAGGTAAAGCAAGAGGAAAAAGTGGCGGCTAAAATGTGAAAATCCAATTGGTTCTGGGCAGACCCCAAACGCATGTCAAGTGGGTATGCGGTCAGCTTTCAAAGGATTCAGACGAAGTAGCCTGGATCACACCCTCAAGAGGGGCGTTCCAGGGTTTAACAACTCTTAGGAAGCAGAGGTTGTGCCTGACATCTATCCTGCCATATTTCGGGCTTAGTTTCCGTGTGTGTCCTCTGAAATTAGTGCTACAGCCAAGATTTAATAAGTGATGGAGTGGGTGGTCACGTGCGCCCAGAATGTTGTGAGCCACCATCAAGTTTCCTCTTAACCTTCTGTATTCCGAAGGATACAAATCCACCGCAACCGGTTCTTCTTCGCGTATTTTAGGCCCAAGGCCTCGAACAAATTTTGTCGGACGCCTCTAGATGCGTTCTAAGCCTAGTTTGTCCTCCTGGAGAGAAGGGGAGAGACGATGGTCTCAAACTGCAGGTGAGGCAGTACGAAGCCGTTGAAAATTCGGTGAAGGCATCAACGATCGGATTGTCCGAAAATTCGTCTAAGAGTTACTCAAACCCACATGGCAGTGTAGGGGCTTATGGGTAATTGTCGTGTGAATTGATGACAACTGATGGTGTCGGCTAGGGGTGTCCACTCCCACCATCCCTACTTAACTTCGTTACGGATATGTTAATGGACATACGCTTAGGTTTGCCTGACTTCACGAGCGTTGATCTATTCCGTGGAGGCCATGTGGTTGACCCGGAGTGTCCAGACGATATTGCCTTGCCAGGCGAAGGTGCTGACAAATGCAGGGCCTTTCAAAAGCTGTGGGGGGAAACTTGAGCGTGTTTAGTGCGCGTCTCGAATCTGTCGAACGAAAGATTGCACACTATGACTGGCCTTGAAATACTCCCAGTTTGAGGATAGAGAGTGAAAAGGTGGAGTGTGCTGACCACCTTCGGTCACTTGGGAATTTGCGTTGGCCCTAGCTGGCCGATTGCTGATGTAATACAAGCTAGGATACAAGAGGGCCGCTTAGCACTTGGCGACTTGAATCCTCTGTGACACCAGGTGGCGTGATATCCGACTATCTATCAAAGAACGACTATACCGCTCTTCAGGTCTTTCTGTGCCGTCATACTGCTGTGGACAGAGCTGTTAAATTGGATACGAAGTTGTTTCAGGGTTTTGACCATAGGTTGTTTTCATAGCACCGTTCAGGTTTGCTGAAGTCGCCTTGTTAGCAATATTCAGGTCAGAAGAAAGATACTATGCATAGTAAGCAAGTCGACCAGTAAGGCTGTGAATCTTCTTTGACTGAGCTGTTTTGGACATGTACTGTGCATGCATAGCCACGGTCTGCTGCAATGTGCCATGCTGAGGGAAGCTGGATTCGGTTGGAGAAGGATTCCCAGTGGCCAGGCCAAGGTGCGGCACCATGCATGCAGTGCTTGACTGTTGGCCCGGGACGTGTGGGGAGATGTAGTTTGCTTTGTTGAGATCCTCGAGGCTATAGGAATTAGAGTTTAAAGACCCTCGGCGGCATAACCGATAATCGGCCACAGTAGTGCAGATGTTTTCACCCTGAGATGTCTTCCGAATCTTGAATGTTGTGACGAACAGTTGTTTTCGAACTCCCCCCCCACCCTTCTGATGCACTTTAATCTGCTTTGACATCAGTCTTCGCTATCCACTTGTTCTTTGTACATTGCTGTAAATTATGGTGACTTTAACAGATGCTAATAGGTGCTAGTTTCTATGTTGATTTTGTCCACCTGGTAGATCACTTACTGATTCCTGACATAGTGGTGACATTCACTTTAACTTCGCAAAGATCAAATCTTCTCCTTTCTCACTGCATTTTGTTGCCTTTTCAATTTGTCGGTTTCCCTACACACTAACGTCCTCAACTATTGGCTGTCACACTGACAAAAGCCAAGCAAGAATCATTGATTTCTTAGCGGTTAGGCAACCTCCTTACACCTGCAGTTTACACACCACAAAAAGGAACAAGCGATAGACAACTAAATGCTGCAGAGCTAAACGCAGGTAAGAAGGAGTTCCGGGCCAATTCAGTTGGTAAACCAAGGAGAAGTGACTACAGTGGCTACTCTAGAAACTGATTAAATGATCAATCGGACTTCGATATTTAGGTCGGGAAAGTAGTTTTTTCTAAAATATAGAAACATAATCGGTATCTCAGAAGTCGTTAGGCTGGCCTTTATAGGTCACTCGAGTTTACCTCCGGCTAATGGCCATTCTTGTTGTATAACTTCGACGAACACCATAATTTTGTTGATTATCATTAAATAACGGTTCAGTCTACTCTATTTTAGCTATCAAGTTGACTGTCTGAAATAGTCGTGGTGTTGATACCGGGATATGATTGAAGGTGAAGTGGAAATCTTGGCCATGGCAGGGTTCATTCCACCTCCAATCATCAGCCACTGTTAAAACTCTATTAGTGAGCGAACACGTGTTTAAAACCATGTGATTGGGATCGTGTGAACTGTTTGGTGAACTGGTCGTATGACGTGATTCGGGACTGGTAAAATGTACCTATTATGATAAAATCGTTGTTGCTCTTGCGTCATTCTGGAGTACCAGTTCAAATAATTTTCTAGGAATTGTCCCGGTGCGAACTTGACAGACACAGATGTCAATCACCGATTATTCGAACTTGTTATATACCCACGAATAGGAGACCAAGGAAGAACACAACAGCGTAGTTGGATGGAATAGTATACTTGCGAGTTGGTGCCAAGATACCGACGTGTTCCAACTAACTGGCTAGAGGGTCAACTAGGAGAAGTGCAACGTAACATGACAGCGTGCTAAATGATGAGGATGCTGGAACGGGCTGCCTTCAGCTCAGGAAGTCCAGTTAAACTATGAAGGTCAGCATCAATGCTGAATCCGGTCGAACCCTAGGCTATTGATTTTGGGGAAGTGTGTGACGCTACAAATTAGATGTGTGGAATAACTCCTTCATAATTCAGTTCTAGAAAAATTATATGCAGTTTTGTGAGCGGGATCACGAAGAACAGTTTTATTCATAATTCAATGCCGAAATCAGCGCACAAACGTCATGTTTTCCCTGACACTTAAAAGTTTCGTAGAATCATGGAAATTTTACTCGGTTACAAGACCACTCTTAGCCCTGTAAAACCACAGACACTAACAACTTATCGGCCAACAGATGGAGAAATCTGCTGAATAAATAAATACGAATAAATACGAAAATTCTTGGTTGTGTTTTCTTATCTGGTGGATGATTGAAGCGCAGAGCTTTCATTGTTATTCCAGACAACTTCAACATCAGAAATAACTTCAGTATGACGTGAGTGGTGGTGATTTTGTCTAGAAAGACAACAAAAGTTCTACAATTAAACCATTCAGCTAGGAGAACGCAACATATACCCATATCATCCATCTGAGCTAGAAATATTCTCCACTTTTTTAAAATCCGAAAAGTTAATTTCTCTTATCTTTCATAAATTTATTCATCGAAAGTAATACTCTACCTAGGTAGTTAATATGAGTGATAATGATTATAACCGCTAGAAGGTAGGTGATTTCTGTTTTTTGGGTGTATGTGTCACTCAGTTGTTGAAGTCTTTTAGTTTGAACTGGGTAGCAGACTATTTACTCATCTCAGTCTTTATGAAAACTTGTTTCTTGTTCCTGATTCTGCAATAATATCAAAACCAGTACAAAAGCAGGACATTGTAGGGTGTGTGTGCTGGTTTGTTACTATTCCGTAACGTTTGACCAACCCTACTTAACTTGGTGTGTTCTAGTACTTCCTGAACCAGTACCTTACCTAACGTGTAAGTACTCATAACAAAACTCGAATCAAAATGACCGGTTTCAGGACTATATTCGAAGTAGTAATATATTTGATTAGGATGAATGTAAAAGTGATGAATAGAAGAAAAGCTTATTCAGCTTATGTGGCTAGTATGGCTCGACGCGGGATTCTGAGTACGTGCGTGCTAACCAGCACAGATTACCTTTTTGTGCATAAGCGCCATAAAACAAAACTTCAACATAATATGACACGCATACAAATGATATTGTAGTGCACCTTCCTGGTACCAAAATACAACTAGGGCTAAAGTAAATAGGTTGAATTAAATTAAACAAATAAACATCTAACATCGCCCGGTTAACTAGTTCACCAGTTGCTAGCCAGTCCTAAGCCCGGATAAAGAGGCGAGGTTGCGCATAGGGGTAGCAACCGTACCCCGTAAAACAAATCTAACCGCTAAAGAAACTTCAGAGCACAAACGGAATACAAAACATAATAACAAAATTATTCCTCTCTGGAATCGGAGAGGCGAAATGACGCCAGTTGGTGAAAGCCTTCAGGAAGCCAATTGGCCGATGTACCTTCACCTCTGTCGATGAAAGCGAAAGTAAACGTGGGGACATGGAATGTCCGCACGATGTTTGAACCCAGCAAGGCTGCCCAGATTGCAAATGAGATGAAGAGGTATCATATTTAAGTGCTAGGAATTCGCGAAAGCAGATGGAATGGAAGTGGACTCTCAAAACTGTCAACTGGAGAATCAATAATCTACTTCGATATCGTCACCCAGATGACAACCACGAGCACACTGAGTTATGGAGTGGCTATCATGATGTCCCCAACAGCACCAAATACTCTCATGCAGTAGGAACCAATCTCCTCCTACAGGATCATGACAGCAAGATTCAACTCAAAAGGAAGGAAGGTCACAATCATACAATGCTATGCACATACAAATAATGGAGATTGAGAGGAGACAACTGAATCAACACTGGACAAGACCTCAGTTGGCGACATCAAAATTCTAATGGGTGAGGTGACATGAATGCCAAACTGGGGGTGGACAACACAGGAAGAGAACTAACTATGGGTCGAGAAGCGGTAGGTGAAATGAACGAGAATGGAGAATTGTTTACAGAATTGTGTGCATTCAACGATTTGGTGATTGGAGGCCAGGCAGTGTGTTCAAGCACAAGGATATCCACAAAGTGAAATGGATTCGATTTCACCAGACACTAGGACACACTAAAAGAAAAAATCTGCTATGTCTCAATGTGAAGAAGGTGGAGACGCAGTCTACTTGACACAAGCTCAAGAGGAGGAGCAGATGTAGGTTCACACCACTCACTGTCTAGTGCAAGGAACCTTCCAAATCAAGTTGGAAGCCTTCAGTTCAAGGAAGCTGGTGATAGACGACAGTTCAAGTACAACACTCGGAAACTGGAGGATGAAACTACAGAGGAAATCTTCACGGCGGCCAGCCATCAAGATAAAATGGGAGATATCGAGTAACATTCCTGAAGAAACCTGTGTGCAAGAACACTGGAAGTCTTTGAAAGCTATGTGGAAAGAAACCTGCAAAACTGTATTAGGAAGGAAGAAGAAAGAAGACAAGGAATGGATCTCGATGGATACCTGGAAGCTGATGGAGCAGAGAGAGGAGGATGGTGAAACAGAAGATAAACCAGTGCATGGATGCACAACGACAAGAGGAACTGAGTACAATGTATAAAACACTGGAGAACGAAGTGAAGAAGAGTGCACGGAAAGACAAAAGACACTTCTACAAAACACTGGCAAGTGAAGCAGAATAGGCTGCAGGTAGGAGAGACAGAGACCTGACAACATTGTATCAAATAACCAGGTTACTTGCTGTCTGGGAAGAGATCAACACAGCATAGACGAAACCAATAAAAGATGATGTCGGAAATTTGATTACGAAAGAAGAGAAACGGGGGGAAACAATGTGCCGACCAGTTGAAGAAGCTCTTGAATCGACCACCGCCACCACCTGGACTTCGTCCAGAAACACCACCAGCAACCCAGCCACAGAACTACAAGTGAACATAAATCCTCGAACAAAAGTGGAAGTCCTGAACGCCATAAAGCTACTGAAATGAGGGAAAGCAGTAGGACCAGATGGGATCCCTCCAGAAGCACTGAGAACAGATGCAGAGACAACAGCAGACATGCTCACACCACTATTGCAGAAGGTGTGGAAGGAAAGGAAGGTACTTGTCAATTGGTGAGAAGAAGGGTTACCTTGTCAAACTCTCGAAGAAGGGAGACCTCAGTGTTTGGAAGAACTGGTGTGGAATCACTCTCCTGTCAACCCAATGCAAGCAAAATATTGAGCCGCATCATCCTTGAGAGGCTTAAGGATGAACTGGATTCAAAACTACCACCGGAACAGGCAGGCAGGCTTCAGGAAGTACAAATCATGTGAGAACCAAATTGCAACGCTTTGCATCATCATAGAACAGAGTATAGAATGGAAATCAACTCAACTCAACCTCAACTTCATCGACTTTGAGAAGGCCTTTGACAGCGTCTACCGAGAAGTAATTTGGAAACTGCTTCGTTACTACGGAATACCACAAACCTTTATCAGCCTCATTCAACAACTATATGAAGATGCCACATGCCAGCCAAGTAATTGACAATGGGAAGCTCAGTGATGCCTTTGACGTGAAGTGAAGTGAAGACAGGAGTGAAACAAGGCTGTCTAATATCCCCCATGATATTCCTTATTGTGGTCGACTGGACAACGCAGCAAACAGTGAGGAGCTGTGAGAAGAGGGGGATACACTGGAGTGCGGAAAAGCACCTAGAAGACTTGGATTTTGCCAGCGATGACTTGTGTCTGATGTCGCACAAGCATGAAGATCTACAGACGAAAACAAACAAGTTGTCAGAAGAGGTCAGGAAGCGAAGATAGGACTTCAGGTGAATGTAGAGAAGACGGTGGTGATGAAGATACCGCACCACCACCACCAACAACAAACTCCAATCACCATGAACGGGAGAAACGTAAAGGAAGTAACCTCCTTCACTTATCTAGGAAGCGCTATTTCAACTACAGGTGGCGGCACAGACGAGGATGTCAAAGTCAGAATCGGAAAAGCAAGACAGGCGTTCATTAGCCTGAAACCAGTGTGGAGATCTTCTGCACTCCACTCAGCATGTGGAACAAGATCCGGATTTTCAACACCAACGTCAAATCAGTGCTTCTGTATGGCTCAGAGACTTGGCGCGTCACAAAAGGGGTTTCCAATAAACTACAGACATTCATCAACATTTGCCTACAATGGCTCGCTACTGAAGATCGGATGGCCAGAATAATGAGAATAAGCAACAAGGAACTCTGGGAACGAACCAATCGTGAACCTTTGTGCAGAAGGAAGTGGAGATGGATTGGGCATACACTGAGAAGGCCGACTGGGGACATCATGCGTCAGGCCAGTCACTCGAGTGGAATCCCCATGGGAAGAGACGAGTTGGACATCCGAGGGTGACATGGAAGAGATCGTGCGAGGAGGAAATGAGAGGTTGTGGGCTGTCGTGGAACCAGGTTCGAAAGATTGTAGAGAACAGAGGTCACTGGAGACGTGCTACTGATGCCTTATGTTCCACTAGGAACCCAAGGGACTAATAGTAAATAAATAATAAATACAACGTTCATACTTAATTTTGGATATATTGTTTAGTGGGTGAAAGAATTCAGGCTAAACAGCTGAGGTACTTTTAATTTCCAATTGCACTACATCCGAGTGAAATAAGCCTACATTATGTCTGTAAACAAATGTACGAGGAATTCTGTATAAATCGTGTTATTATTCTAAGCTTCGAATGTATTGAGCAAAACACTAGTACACAAAGTGTGCTATAGTAATGCTTCATGTTTGTCTTTCTGGCTCTGCAAACATTTCACTTTTACTCGTACAGTTAGAGTTTGCAGCTTGGGCTCAGAAAACAAAGCTGACCGGGTAAAGTACCAACAACAACTACGGTCATACATATGTTTTGAACTAAAAATTCTTTTCAATTCATTTCTCTACTGGATGATTTTATGAACTAACACTGCGATAATTAACATCAAAACCGTGAGTTTGGTTAGTAATTTATTTAGCGTAAACCATGGACATATAACATTTCCGTAAAGACTACACCATACTGGTTGATCCAATGTTTTTTAGCAGAAGTTGCATTATTCTTCTCTCAGGGATTGCTGAAGTGAAGTAAATTGATACAGAGGTGTTCAGAGAAATAATTTACTTTGGTTATATTTCAGCTGAATGACGTTTTGAGAAATTTAGAAATGATTTCGGATTTTTAAAAGATTTTTTTGAATGAGTGTATTTGGTATGAATCAAAGTGAGAAGATAATAAGTTTAAACAAAACGTTTGCTGCAAACGGTAAGAATAGTTTTAACGAAGATAGGATAAAACATTTTGATAAATAAGTTTTACTTCAGTTAAACAAATGTTCTACAGAACTGTGAGTAAAATTTAGATTTAAAAATAAGAGCACGAAATCCATTTTTTAAATGCAGAGCTACTAAGTTTAGCAATAAGTAGTAGGAGATAGATAAAGAACATGAATTTTTATTCCACTTGTCTCTTGCTACCATCATGCTTTACGAGACAAGAAGATTGATAAACAAATGTAATAAGATAAAATTTATTGAAATCATTTGTTGTGCCTTCTATCAGCGGCAACTGAAAAGAGAATAAGGAAAAGTCTGAATAATATAGTGGGGTTTTGAAATACTTGACGATAATCATGTAACAGTAGGTAACGTGTCCTCCAACAAATAGTAGTAGTCGCGAACAGAATCATATTGCAGGAGTTTTAGGCTTCGTAAAACCCAGGTTACTTTGGTTAAAAACTACACTACCCAGATTTCCGTAACTTTCAATCACAATTTCACCGTTAGAAAACTAGAAAAATCAAGAAAGGGTAAAATTACGAATGAAAACTTCAGTTAATTTGATTTCAAAATTGATTAAAGTTCGATTGAAAGGTTGACAAATGGCTATTAAACGTAGTATCTGTAACCTATTTTTGGTACCAAAATCTATATTTACTTCAAAAATAATATTTTCTTCCAACTGAGATGGACAATCCCTTTTGAATAACTGATTACCTCCTAAAGTATTTAGTTATTTTATTAAATGTTCCACGTTAATCATCCGAAAGGTCTGTCCCACTTGATACCAAGTTAGAGAATGAGGTACCTACTGATACAGATTAGATGTTTTGAGAAATGGTAAGCTTTCATAAGATATCAGGCATGCCAAATGTTGACAAGGATGAAACGTATCTAAGGTGTCCCGATTACTAACCTTAAGCTTTTGACAATAAACATGGTGCAATATAGTGTTATGTTGCACATGGTAATATCGGAATTGTGCACTTAATTGATAGACCCAAGTCGAATTGATATGCACTGGTCAACCATGTCCGCATCCATCCAATGGGCAATGAGCCACATCTATTTTGTTAGGTCTAATAATACCTTTCTGCCCAAACGTCTGACCCGTTGGTAGACTTTACTAGTAGAGTAAAATTGGGACCTATACTGTTTACCGTCCAGCGAGCAACTCATGTGCATCATATTTATGCGCCAAAATGAGTTATGAGTATGTAATAAGACTGGCATTTATTGACTGTTAGCTAAATTATCCTGGATTTGACAGGATTGTACACTCTTAATGTTTATAAAAAAGCGGGATAACTCAGTTTAACTTGAATGATATTAAGTTTACTACAACTGGTCGGCTACTGATGCTACTGCCTGTTATAAAATAAGCTAGACACTATTAGGTTTTTATGGAAAAAACAGTAATAGTATATGGATGGGTTATGATATCTACTTCCGACTTCACTTTTCTGAAATCAAATATTTTATCTTCCAATGTTCATAGGAGAAGTAGATAAGATAAACTCGTTCTCTAAGCTGTAGGCATAATATGGAAAGGACGAAAATTCTGGAATAATCTCTGGCTATGGGTAAAAATACTTTGATTAATTAAAAGGGATTTGGATACTACCGAAAAGGTGTCGCTGAACGCATACACCTTCCTCCAAAAAAACATTTTCTGTTGAAATTTGAATCGAACGATGACCCTACCCTAGACATTCTTGGGAAACACCTTTCAATATCCATTAGCTGAACATCCACTGTTACCAACCATAGAATCGTATTCATCTGTCAGAAGATAATTCCTCAGTATTTGAAAACAAAAATTAAATCTTCGGGCCACATGAATGCATATGCATAAGTCTACTTGCTCCTGCGAAGTCAGATAAATTGACAACATCATGCACCAGCTTTCAAAACTTGTCAAGACAAAATGGAAATGCATTCTCAGCTCCAAGACAGAATGAATATTAAGTAAAGCTAATAGACTTAACCTCTTTCGAAAAGTTCCTTAAAAGTTCGAATGAAGTCCTATCAACACATCCTAAGACAGAAACAATAATGCTTCTAACCATAAATGAATCATTAACGAATGAAAATTCCAAGACATTGCTGTGCTTTCAATAGGAGTACCAACAATAATTTTTTAACAGTGGCCATTATAGAGGATTAAAGCTAAGTGTCCATATGTATTGTAACATTCTTTCTATCATTTTGACCCTTAACCAGCAACTGCTACGTAATGTCTTCGTCTTTTCACAACATACTGACCGATTTATAGCTAAAAAGATGAGTTTATCTTAAAGAAAAATCTATTTTTACTTGATTTTTAGATCTGATCTATTACTGGAATACATAATAAACCTTCATTTCTACAAGTAGTTATCAGCTGCTTAAAACTGCAATTAAATCAAGGCATTCATTATGGTGATTCATATACGCACGCGTTATCTCATGTTACTGACAATGTATGTTGGCTTAGTGGTTCAGATGACAAACTGTCATATTAGTTTCATGTTATCATGCTTTTGTAAACTAACATAATTTAGGTAATTACTCAGGAAGTTTTCTTTTTCTATCCAAGCATCAAATACTGTAGGTTGTTATTACATTCGCAAGTGTGCAACGTAAGATGTACCTGATATAGTGCACTTTTTCACAGTACTTACATTTTGTACCGGTAAATCTGTGTGCCACCACATATGGATTTCTATAATGCAAATGACTTTGACTTCAGTATTAAGTTTAAAAGTTTCTAAGTTATGCGTACAAGCAGTATTTTTAGTTTTCTGTTAATTAAAGCAATATTAATTAGGTAATTACGGTTTCTAGAAAACTAAAGTGATTCTGTTCCCATTTCAAGATGAGGTATTGGTGAAATGTATATATTTATTTTCCAGTAACTTTGATCCCACTGATATGCAAGCGAACTTTGTGAATGTGATAGTAATATGAATTACTCGATTTTATTGACCAACCGACTATCCTCGACTTTTTCTTAGAAGAAATCATGGTTGAGAGAATAATTTTCAGATAAATAAATCTCGTTTAAATACGTTCAAAAAATCTCTTAAAGCTACCTGAACGTTCATGCCAGAACAAGCTTCACGCAGTGCTGTAAGGAAATTATTCACATCGTATACTGATACTGGGTTCGATAAATCTTCATAACCAGCACCTGGTACATTGACTTGCTTTGATGGCAATTGATCACGTTTAGAATAGACAGGATGATGAGTTAGTGTAGCATATGGTAGACTACGACATAAAGGATTCCATTTTTGTGTAATTTTCACATCATTTTCATCACCCCATTTCATTTGAACTCCAGGTGAACTACGAATACTGGTTTAATTAACGAAGGAAGCTGTTGTTAGAAAAGGTTATCAAACATTATACACTAAAAATATAATACAACAGTTTTCATAACTTATTGACTGAATGAGTTCATGAATTCAGCACAATACTTAACCTCTAAATAGATTATCCTTCTGAATATATATTTATAAGGTATTTCGAGAGACAAGAGTAGCTTATACTTGATTTTCACATCGAAATATTATTATTATAAGTACTTGCCTTTCTCAAAAAACACTTGTTATTGGTTTAAGTAAAACAAAAGTAACGATGCCTGATGTTAGGGATATAAAGTTAAACAGTATTAGCAAACGTTTACCAGTCTGAAATCAAATCACTTTTAAAATGATCAAGTTTTCAATAATACTTACTTGAATAGTAGTTAAACATCAGTTACTTGTAAAAAGGCAAATGAAACGAAGCTTAGAAATGGAAAAGAATGCGAAGAATATGGTAATTTGGATGCTCATCATTATTTGAACAGTGATTCACTTATAAAATAACTTTTAATCACAGTCAATCTGTAGAATACCATCGGATAAATGATTGATTTATTTCTTTGCATACATCAGTGCTATTAATAAATGGAGGCTGTGTTAGAGCTAAAACGTAGAACATGCATTTCATTCTATTTCAGATCTGTGGATGGTATGTATAGGTACCCCAGTGAGTATAGGTGCTCCTAGTTAGACTCGAATTGAGCACAAACCGCTTCAAACAACAAAGCGTTATCCATCAGTTTGCTTAGTAGCAAGACGTAAATCCTAGGTTGTGGTGGGAGCTACTATCATTATTACAAAAGATATCAAGGCATTCACTCTATGATTGTAGACAGTAATGAACTCGGTCATGGATATTGAAAACCAATAAGACAAAATACTCCGGTGAAGCTGAAGTATCGCATTTTGCGAATTGAGTCATGATTTTTTGTAGACATTGTATTAACCTAGTAGTATGATGCATAGTATCCCCCGTAATATCTCTTCTGTTAACGTTTTATAGAGATTTAATTAAACTTCAAGTATACCTTTGTCAAGTAATTCGATATGATGCTTAAAACACATAATCTAGGGTTTTCGAACCATACTTTCTTTCTTTGAACTTGATAAACCCAGGGAAGCTTATGATTAACTCAGCTGCAAAAAAGTGAAACAGACGTCTTGTTTTGAAATCACCTCAGATTATCCAGTGAGCACTATCATAGATCTGAAACTACTCACTTCAACCAGAAATGTATGTCGTAGAGCAAGAACTAAATTTATTCCGTACGAAAAATAGTTCGCTAAACTACCATGTTGATTTTGAAAATAAAATAATACGATAACAGTCATTTATATACGTATCTGAATGATAGATGGTCTAAGTAAAACGAATATGTTGCGTAAAACTGTTTTAAATTTCTGATTTTTTCCAGGTTAATAAGCCTTTATGCTGTGGTTCAACAAAGGTTATTCTATTTAAATGTCCCCAGTTTATTTGTGCACAAATTACATCAGCAGAATAGTTATATTTTTCAGTTTCTACACATGAATGGCAAAATGTGGTCTTGGCGCATTTCATATCAGAATAATTATGGTTTCGCAAATTCATCAGTTTTTCCCTGGAAGAAATAAAATTAGGGCAGAAATTTGCCTAGAAATGTCATCTTACAAATGACCTCTATTGTTAATCAGTAATGATACTCCAGTCATTTCTTCTGCCTTCTGATGTAATTTCACTTTTCGGGCTTGCGACATAAACAGTTGCTAACTTTGTACATAGAGCACATCATTTAAAATTTTTAGTTGCATAAAACTACACAATGACTCATTTCATGTCATAAGAGCGCTTATCTGTAACCGATTCCATAGTTGTAATTTTACATTGTCACAGTCACCAAATAGATCTTTGCATTACTTAAATTAACTTTTAAAATCTTTTCGATATTGTATTATTAAATACAGTGCATAATTTGATACTTTTGTGAACCACAGATGAATTTCTACCACCAACTTATGAAATGTTGCCGATTAAGTTCATTCTTTAAAGGTGAATATTCTAGGAAAAAATATATCATGATATAGATCGCTTATTTTCATAGCAAAGCAGAATAGCGAGAATGATTCATGAAGTTTGCCAGAAGCCATATCATAAGGTGGTCAATAAAAATTCAGCTTCTACCAACATTATTGCTACGTTTTACTTTTTTATTTATACGCACACATACGCAAATGTACACACACAATAAACCAGCCAGTAAATACCTGGTCCTAACGATATACTTAAAAAGTGCAAGCTATGTGTCACATACTTCTTTATCTCAAACCGACTTGGATGAACAAGATGCTTTGAGTTTCGTTTGCACGTAAGGTACCCACTTTTTCAGGAAACCTAATATATCTGCAAGATGTTGGATTAGAAATCAAGAGGGTCTTTGAGTTTTGAAAGTAATTTTGTGTCATCATGTATATAGCATTCTAATAAATGAACTGTTTCACCTCCAAGGTCGTTACATTCACCAGCAAAACTAGTTACTAATTTCTTGTCAAAAATTCACTGGAAATCAAGGTCGAACTGCAAACTACTGAAGTGATTTTTTGTTCATCAAACTCACTGACAGCTTCTTAATTTGCCCCATTATTCACTATGAATCTACATAATTTAACTGCATATTGGTTGATTTGTAGGAAGTCATTTGGATTTAGGTGATTCTAACCATGGGTAGATGTCAGTTGAACAATCATTAAAAACCAAGGAGAACCACAAAGATTTTTCATTGTAGAATGTTATTCTTCATCAGTGCATACACCCGACTTTACAATGGATTGGTCGACGACGATGAGGTGCGAAAAACCCAATTCTTTTTTTACAGGCTGCATATTTGTCTACGCCGTTTCCTGAATCAACGACAAGGAGTACAACTGGACTTGCAAGTGATTCAAAACTTGTGACTCAGCTGTTCGAAATCTTTCAAAAGTTCAATCCTATGCAATTTAGTCGATTCAGGGCACAGAATATATATATATATATATATATATATATATATATATATATATATATATATATATATATAAACCTTTAAAATAAACATATATGTTTCTAGAAGTGGTATTCATCATGGACTGACATCAGTTGGGGAACCATTGAAAATCTGGGAGCACTGGATAGCTGTTTCGTCCTAGTATGGGACTCCTCAGCAGTACGCACCCACGACCTGACTAGGATCGAGATGGTGAACGGTTTTCATGAAAACACAAATAACCACGTGTTTTTGTATACGAATATAGACTTCATAGAACAATGTCTTTCTGGCAGTATAATCCTGATCGGAAAGAAATTTGTTCCCTTAAGCGTTTATTATTTGCTCATAACATCTGACTCGATGGGTATGTGATCAGTAAAATCATTACTAAATTCAGTGACAAAGGCAGCGGTAAGAAATCAGTGGATAATTACCTTCAATATTTTGACATCAGAAATACATAATACGTACCAAGCACATATAGGAATTAACTTACGGCATCAAAGACTTCGCAGGAAATACAAGTGGCCCAGTTACAACACTAATCAACTGTCCAAGACCTATTCGTCGACTGTCACGAACACGACATTGTGAAAAGTCATATCGTAGCAAGTAGAAATTTCTCTCCGTTAATACAACTAGCCGTTCATGTTCATTGTTCCAGTGGTCGATTCTGCAAAACACATTGTTAATATATGTACATAAATGTAAACTGTGAATGGTCTCATTTGGTCAGGTAAAATATATTATAGTAACAACGCTAACATTTACCACAAAACTTCACTCTTCAGAACGGATAATATTTCCCAGTATTCACTGCTGACCATTATGGGGGAATGCACTCTCTAACATTGAGGTATCAAAGCTGAATACCAAATTAAGACCATTACCGACTGCAACAAAGCCAACCGGTACACGCCAAAATACAAATGTTATT
Source organism: Heterobilharzia americana (assembly GCA_944470555.2). NCBI lineage: Eukaryota > Metazoa > Platyhelminthes > Trematoda > Strigeidida > Schistosomatidae > Heterobilharzia > Heterobilharzia americana. The sequence continues at coordinate 107,469,108 of OX104134.1, read as the reverse complement.
TATTTAGAAAACGTCAGCTGCCTTTAATATCCTCAGAGAAACAAGTATTGAAATTTATTCACAAAGTACGATTATGGACCATCTACATGTAAGAGATCCTCAGACAAACAACAAATAAATCGATAATTCACTTATTATTCAGCCTAGTGAAGTGTCACAAATCACATGACATCACAGCTATCACACGGCAAGTGTATCTCATCGCCTAGAACACTGGCAAGCAAGTGCTATCCAGTTTTATATACAGCTGAAATCTTGTGATTGAAAATGTCTGCATGCTCATCCGGCACTATTAAACCACCAGTTCTCACGAAACACTCTTGCCACAAACAACTATAATATTTCCTTAGAAAATTATGAAGGTTGTAACTTTATGATCAGATAGCTGGCAAATCGAAACTTGAAATATCGGTAAATTTCGGAAGCCCCATGTGGTACAATTAAGAATGCTATTTCAAAGGCTCGTTATTTGTATTACCTAATATACCCATTTCGATAATGCTATTGGAATACGAAGATTATCTAGAAAATGTGATGTATTTGCACAATACGTTTCTAACAGTCTGATCACACATTTACCTGTCAAGTCAATTTATATATGGAAATGAAAAGAAAACTAAAGGTTCCCACTGTCCCGAAGAAAGATATATTTCTTTAAGTACCATACAGAGGGGAAACGAGTAATATGATATTGAAGCAGAGATTAAAATATGTTATCAGTAAAACATACTATGCAACTCAGCTTATCATTGTTAAGACAACAACACCCCTGCATCACCACAAACCTCAACATCTCATAAGTGATCATGTCACATTCCACTGCATTTACCAGTTTACATGTATGTGTGGAAACACATACAGAGGGAGGAGTAATTGTTCAATGCAGACTAGGATGAGTGAACACATATCTAAATGCCTTGAAAAGTAATTTAACACACAAACGTTGATAAGTGCAGGTGACAGACATTCATCGTCATCTTTAGCAAAACATATCAAAGAAATAAATCATAGCGTTAATACGAAAACAGGAAAAATCAGGGGGGCATACTGAAGTTTACCGAAACGTTAGCCATTAGTAAACTTGAGCCCCCGCTGTGAGTACAAAAACAATTTGTTGTTTTACTTAATTTACCATGGTAATCCATATCTGATTATATTACCAAGACTAGTATCACAAACTTTACATATTCATATTTAACCTCTAATTTTCGTTTAATTTCCATATATAAAGTGACTTGACAAGTAAATGTGTGATCAAATTGTTCGAAATGTATTGCGCAAATATGTCACATTTTCTAGATAATCTTTGTCTTCTAATGGTGCGATCAAAATTTATGAAAGAGACTAACTGTTTCAAATACCCATTAACGGTTTTAGACTATTTTGCCGCCAAAAATAAAAATTTTCCTATCAACCACTCAAGAAACTATGAGGTATCATTGGTAAGCAAGCAGCTGATTGCTTCAGATATGTTCAAATTTCATAATCTGCTTGGTAGTATTTCAGGCAAATTTCAAAATAACTGCCAAAAACAGTAGCAGTATATGGTCATAATTTAGCACTTGAAATTCAACTGTTCCGATACTCACAATCTTGAAAATTTTGAAACTCAGTCCAGCTTCCATTTTGATTATATTCTGTGATCACGTGATGATGTGTTAATGAATTGTGGCTAAAATTTATCTTCAAGTATTATTGTGCTTGGCATAGATTATCCTCTTCTGTGTGAAAATCGGTATTTTCTGTGTTCTGAAGACATATTTCATCGTTTTCTACAATTTTTAATATGACGTTTATCACATTATCGTGTTTTATACAGTCTCTTCATGTGCAAAGTATTGGCTATACTTGTCATCTCACCAAATTTGATTCTTATGAACTGCACCATATTACCTACACTGAAGTCAGTTCCCCACAACACCAACTGGGACATGATTAAATACGAAAAATCCTCTTCCAGTTATATTTCACTCAAGGTCGGCTGGAAACGGAAGCGAGCCATTTTCATTTTGGGGATAAGTTTTAGCCACACTCGCGTTAATTATACATTTGGAAACGAAAGGTGGATAAGAAGTAGATTTATATTAAAAAAGGATGTTGACATAGTTCTAGCCAGTGATAATTAATAAATGAGACTATTTTCTACAACGTAAAGAACACAACTTGCAGCCCTTACTTGACTATTTATCACTAGAAAATACTAAAGATTTTGAAGAATGGTAATAATTCCTTCAGCAGTTATTCAGAAATAGGTGACTTCTAGGACTTCTAGTTCATGTGAGACTGAATGTTTTCTACTTTACCAAATTTTATGCTATTTTATTGGTCTGAAACATCTACTTAGATACTTATCAGTTGAGTTTAACTTTCATCAGTAAGGAGAGACCAAATAATACACACCTAAGAGATGGGTTTATTACTTCAAATACTTATTTTGTCAATAGCTATCAGTGGGCACACTTGGAGCTTCAAAATCTGAATATGCGTTTGTCGCATACTTTAATGGTTAAGAGTATATGTATGACTTTGAAGGCAATGATAGCTCGAAAGAAAAATATTCACGGTATGCCTTATATTAACCTCGCCTGGTTAACTAGTTTACTAGTTACTAGCCGGTCCTAAGCCCGGGTAAAGAGGGAAGGTTGGGCATAGGGCTAGCAACCCTACCCCGTAAAACAAATCTAACCGCTAAAGAAACTTCAAAGCACAAACAAAATATAAAAAATGAAAACAAACTTATTCCCCGCTGGAATCGGAGAGGCGAAATGACGCCAGTTGGTGAAAGCCTTCGGGAAGCCAATTTTTTTGGCCGATGTGTCTTCTCTCGATGAAAGCGAAAGTAAACGTGGGGACATGGAATGTCCGCACGATGTTTGAACCCAGTAAGGCAGCCCAGATTGCAAAGGAGATGAGAAGGTATCACATCGAAGTGCTTGGGATTTGCGAAAGCAGATGGAATGGGAGTGGACTCTCGAAACTGTCAACTGGAGAATCAATAATCTACTCCGGTCACCCAGACGCCAACCACGAGCACACTGAGGGAGTGGCTATCATGATGTCCTCAAGAGCATCGAAGGCTCTCATGCAGTGGGAACCAATCTCCTCCAGGATCATGACAGCAAGATTCAACTCAAAAGGAAGAAAGGTCACAATCATACAATGTTATGCACCTACAAATAATGCAGAGCAAGAGAAAAAGGAGGATTTCCACAGACAACTTCAATCAACACTGGACAAGACGTCAGTTGGCGATATCAAAATTCTGATGGGCGACATGAATGCCAAACTGGGAGGGGACAACACGGGAAGAGAACTAACCATGGGTCGAGAGGCACTAGGTGAAATGAATGAGAATGGAGAATTGTTTGCAGAATTCTGTGCATTCAACGATTTGGTGATTGGAGGCAGTGTGTTCAGGCACAAAGATATCCACAAAGCGACATGGATTTCACCAGATACCAGGACACACTAAAAATCAAATCGACTTTATCTCAATCTCAAGAAAATGGAGACGCAGTCTACTTAACACAAGGTCAAGAAGAGGAGCAGATGTAGGTTCACACCACTATCTAGTGCAAGGAACCTTCCAAATCAAGTTAAAAGCCTTCAAGGAAGCTGGTGATAGACCTCAATTCAAGTACAACACTCGGAAACTGAAGGATGAAACTACAAAGGAGATCTTCAAGGCAGCCATCAAGACAAAATGGGAGACATCGAGAAATATCCCTGAAGAAACCTGTGTGGAAGAACACTGGAAGTCTTTGAAAGCTATGTGGAAAGAAACCTGCACAACAGTATTAGGAAGGAAGAAGAAAGAAGACAAGGAATGGATCTCGACGGATACCTGGAAGCTGATAGAGGAGAGGAGGATGGTGAAGCAGAAGATAAACCAGTGCAAGGATGCTCAACGACAAGAGGAACTGAGCACAATGTATAAAACACTACACTGGACAAAGAAGTGAAGAAGAGTGCACGCAAAGACAAAAGACACTTCTACGAAACACTGGCAAGTGAAGCAGAACAGGCTGCAGGTAAGAGAGACCTGACGACATTGTATCAAATAACCAGGTTGCTATCAGGGAAGAGACCAACACAGATGAAACCAATAAAAGATGAAGAAGGAAATTTAATTACAAAAGAAGAGAAACAGAGGAAACGATGGGCCGACCACTTCAAGAAGCTCTTGAATCGACCACCACCTGCACTTCGTCCAGAAATACCACCTGCAGCCGCTGAACTACAAGTGAACATTAATCCCCCAACGAAAATGGAAGTCCTGAACGCCATAAAGCTACTGAAATGCGGGAAAGCAGCAGGACCAGATGGAATACCGCCAGAAGCACTGAAAACAGATGCAGAGACAACAGCGGCCATGCTCACACCACTATTGCAGAAGGTGTGGAAGGAAGAGAAGGTACCTGACCATTGATTGGAAGAAGGGTTACCTTGTCAAACTGCCGAAGAAGGGAGACCTCAGTGCTTGCAAGAACTGGCGCGGAATCACTCTCCTGTCCACCCCAAGTAAAATATTAAGCCGCATCATCCTGGAGAGGCTAAGGGATGCACTGGATTCAAAACTACGACCGGAACAGGCAGGCTTCAGGAAGTACAAATCATGTGCAGACCAAATTGCAACGCTTCGTATCATCATAGAACAGAGCATAGAATGGCAATCAGCTCTCTACCTCAACTTCATCGACTTTGAGAAGGCCTTTGACAGCGTCGACCGAGAAGTAATTTGGAAACTGCTTCAATACTACGGAGTACCGCAAACCTTTATCCGCCTCATTCAACAACTATATGAAGATGCCACATGCCAAGTAATCCACAATGGGAAGCTCAGTGATGCCTTTGAAGTGAAGACAGGAGTGAAACAAGGTTGCCTACTATCCCCCATGATATTGTCGATTGTGGTGGACTGGATCATGCAGCAAACAGTAGGCAGCGAGAAGAGGGGGATACACTGGACGACGGAAAAGAACCTAGAAGACTTGGATTTCGCCGATGACTTATGCCTAATGTCACATAAACTTGAAGATCTGCAGGCAAAAACTAACAAGTTGATAGAAGAGGCAGCGAAGACGGGACTTCAGGTGAATATAGAGAAGACAGAAGTGATGAAGATACCGCACCACCACCATCAACAACAACAACAAACTCCAATCACCGTCAACGGGAGAAACTTGAAGGAAGTAACCTCCTTCACTTATCTAGGAAGCACTGTTTCAACTACAGGCGGGACGGACGAAGACGTCAAAGTCAGAATCGGAAAAGCAAGACAGGCGTTCATTAGCCTGAAACCAGTGTGGAGATCTTCTGCACTCAGCATGTGGAACAAGATACGGATTTTCAACACCAACTTCAGTCAAGTCAGTGCTTCTGTATGGCTCAGAGACTTGGCGCGTCACGAAAGGTATTTCCAATAAACTACAGACATTCATCAACAACTGCTTACGCTCGCTGCTGAAGATCAGATGGCCAGAAAGAATAAGCAACAAGGAACTCTGGGAACGAACCAACCAAGAACCTATCACGCAACAAATATGCAGGAGGAAGTGGAGATGGATTGGGCATGCACTGAGAAAGCCGACTGAGGACATCACGCGTCAGGCCCTCGAGTGGAATCCCCATGGGAAGCGACGAGTTGGACGTCCGAGGGTGACATGGAGGAGGTCGTGCGAGGAAGAAATGAGAGCTTCTGGGCTGTCGTGGGACCAGGTTCAAAAGATCTCAGAGAACAGAGGTCACTGGAGGCGTGCTACTGAAGCCCTATGTTCCACTAGGAACCCAAGGGACTAATAATAATAATAATAATGCCTTATATTAAATTTTGACTAGCTATAAGAGAAAATAAGCTGTGTCAGATAATAAGTTCAACTGATAAAAGATGCTGCCTGTTAATTCTTTACACGCTTCCTCTCTATTCTAATTCCATCTCTGTATATTTCTTCTGCAGCAGTTCATACTATTAACTACAGTTGGATAACATAACTCATTTTCTCTCAGAATGTTACTTCATCCGCATCGTTATTTGTTGAACTTTGTTGCAGTCGCATTTTTTTCAAAATTATATTATACTGGCTTATTTCCTGTTTTATGATTGCTTTGTGCTGTTTCCAGTTGCTTCTTGATGTTTTGTATTTCCTTGATTATTTGTGTATCTTAAACCTGTGAATTCGAGCGCTTTCGACATTTCTGACCGTGATTTGCAACAGATACAGCTCAGCTGTTTATTTTGAAGATGCACTTGACATAAAGCGCTTTAGACGGTGATGGACCAAAAAATACTTCATGATTTGAATTTTATAACTAATCGGTCATTATTTTTATTGATCAATGAGGTACTGTATTTCAGAAGTATCCTATGTTTAGGGTCTTACGCGTCACCTGACTGATGTTATTTGTAGAAAAATCAAGTAGTCGCTTTGATTTGGGATTCCTGGAAGGAGATTTACACCTGCTCCAAATGAGTATTCTAGAGAGTGTCAGTGATTTGAACATCCCAAAGGTCATTTTAGTAATAATTTTTGCTTAGTGACCGATTAGCAGTATCAAATGAATTTTTATTTAACATTTATTGTTTCTCTGAAGAAGCTTGGACCTGATTTCCATGCGTAGCGTTGGAATTATTATATTTTAAACTTGCTGTGGCTTACACGAATGTAAAATATGTCTAATACAAGACCGCAGTTTATTTTAATGATGGATAGTGGTTATCAGTAGAATCCAAGAGGCGCCTTTCATCCCATTTGGGACTTGTCAGTTGGATGTACCTACATTCCAGTGAGTGATGTTATACCCACTAATTCAATCTGGTTCAATCAACGATGGGATAATGCAGACAATATCATAAAACTACACTTTATCATTAATTTTGGTCTATAGTGAATCATTTCCTCCATAGTTTCTGTAAGTTTTAACGATTACATCTTTCATACAGTTAGTATGATATCCAGGATTTAGTTTATGAATGTTTTGACTCTTTTAAAAAACTTTTATTTACTACCAAAGTTTGTTTAGTAGTCAAGCTTTAAATAACTCAGTATATTGTTTGAAAACACTACGGTCGAGAATTTTAGGACACTTATGTGATATAAGAAAAACTAATAATACTCATATGTTGCCTTTTGTAGTCTGATTTTAGAAGTTGAAAACTTCACTACAAATCTTTTACTTGTGGTTCGAACGGTGAACTAATTACAGTGTATTGTGAATCAAATGAAATGATTGTCTTAATCTCTCAACAGAAGGTTGTAAGATACTGCTGGTTTACTGAAAATGCTAATGTTATGCAGAAAATGTATCAGATATTTCTCTATCATACACCATAAATCTTAAAATTTTCACTTTAGCCTTTGTTATTAATGTCTTACATGGTGAAACTGAATTACAGATTTAATTCTTTTCAATACTAAGAATTTTTTCCTATGAATACATTAAAAATACTGGTGGCATAAATAAAAGTCAAATAGTGATAATTATTCATTTGAAGTTTTTGACAATTGACTGTTTCATTCAGCATCCAGTTTCCTTTAGGTGAGTACGAATACTATGCGACACAAGTTTTCATATGATGCATTGTGTAATGGATGCTGAGGTAAACTGGTTGATTGTTTGACTACTCAGTACATTTTAAGAGTTGGTCAGGTGATAGCTAATCATGATGATATAAGTTGTTGACCAAAGTTCCAAACTGAACTTACATCCGAAGACAGAACAAAAAATCAAAAAGTACTTATAAGGTTCTCACAAAATAATGAACCGACTATTAAACAGAATGGTCAAAAGATAGCATATAATGGTTATGCATTAGTTAATGACCAGTCAGTTCTAATAAGGCAAGGTTTGCTTAATTAAACAAATATAACCGGTTAGCTTGAGCTCAGACTTGTGGGGTTTCAGACGATCCTGATGATCACCCTATAAACTATTGAAATAACCAGCAAGTTTCTTATTTTATGGAAATGTCACTTTTCATACTGGAACAACAAAATCAATAAGTTATACCAGTGCTTGTTAGGATGGTCTTTGAAGTTATTATCAACTGTGACCACTAAGTAATAATTACAAAACTCGTAATTTTCAAACTATTTGTCACAAGGAAGTATTATAGTTGTCTGTGATGAGGGTCTTTCATGATAGAAGATGTAAACTAGTGGTTCAACGATCCCAGGTGAGTGTGCAGACATTTTGAAGCACATGATGTTAGTTGTAGATAGAACTGGAGTACACTTGCATGCCTATCTATAACATCGTGTGGTTTATGAGATTTTACTAGTTTTAGCATGATGTGAAGTGGACTCATTTAATTATCGAGTGACCCATAACTGTACTTCTCAAGCTAGATATTCAATAAAATCATGGGTTATTTAACTGATGCATTCCCATGTCTTTTACGATCGTTTCGCAAGCTGTCACATTATTTGACTAATTTGCATACTTTTTGTCGTAAGTATAAGTAATATTTAATGACTTAACAAAATGATTTCAAGATAAAATTAGGGAAATTTGTTGGTGATAACTCTGACAGGAGTGAAATATGGCAGGTAAGTATTTCGATTTTAGTAACACTCTTTTCATACCAATTACTTCAAGTGCAGCAAAAAGAGGTGTAACAACAGTAGGAATGTCTGTATCAAGCGCTATGAGTAGACACTTGATGTGTATGAAATGAACCCTACACGTAACTAGATTTAGTAACGTTATCCTTACACCCTCACAGGCATATTTTCCTGCGTTAATTTACTCCTGCTATTTTCGCTCACTATCGCCACTGACCAAATCTAATATGTAATGACTTTTGAGGCAATATCTTGACCAGTTTTCAAAAGAAAAGCCTTTAATTTTACGACCAAGCTTTAAGTTCACAACAGACATGGTTATCCGTCCTAGTTCGTAATACCGCATTTATTGTGATTTTAAATAACTTCCAATACTTTTCCTAGAAAAAGCAGCTTTAAAGTTTCACTGATGAATTCTTCACGTTCTCTTCATTGCTGCTATTAGTCATGCTACCGACAAATAGTTTGCTGAATACCAAATATAGAGCTCCTCATCATCAGAATGTGGTATATCATTCCTGTATCAGCAATCTTATTTATAGTGTATATGTGAACATGTGAACAATGGCTTGTTGGTCTATTTTCAGACATCTCTGTTTCTTGGTTGTGGATTGGTAGTGTTTATCGATTTTCTTTCCTTGTTACACGTAAGTACATTCCTTATGCTTGTTGAATTGCTAGTTCATACTCTACCCGTCTTATGTTACCTTCCAGGTTCTTGTCCTGAGTGAACAGATTACCACCGCCAAAACTAGGCATATTTTTCTACTTGTCCACCTGCAAGAAAGCACCTACAGACTTTGCGGAAACAGAATGACAACTAATCGTTATACAAAGAATGCATACAGCTGAAATGACCTACATGTAAGAATCCATAAGGCAATAAATGCTCCATCTTCAGGAATTAGTACAGATTCACCAATGTAATGAATAAGTTGTTGCATGTCCTCCTAATTAAAAAAGGGAGTAAAAAGGGAATATAGTGGGTGAAAATACAACCACTATATGATAAAATAACAAGCTAATAATGTAGAAACCATCACAACATATGGCAGTATGTTATAAAACTAAAGATTTGCAAGTTATTTGTCCTCATAAACTCAATTTCACTTGATGATTGGTAGAGACTTACTTTTTAAAAAGTTGTTTTCGTCATGGATTATCATCAATTATTCAACCACTGACAAAATGTAAACACTATGCGGTTTTTTCACCGTAAACTGAGATTCTTCATTAGTACTCAGGCACAACACCATAAGGAATAGACACTAAGATCTTCAGGTTTCAAACAAGTACCATTTAGTTGAAATCCAATAGTTCATAATCTCTTATTTCTGTCAATTCGTAGTATCATCATCATCATCATCATGCAGCATAATCGATGGAAATCTTCTCGATTCCCGAAAGTTCAGTGCCCCTTCGTTTTTAATGGTTTGTCAACAAGTGTTAGTCCATGATAAAATCTGTTTTCAGAACATTAATAAGTGTTTAGTTGTATTTTGGATACAGAATTGTTAAATGCTTACCATGGATGGTGAACACACTTCTAATTCTATGTTTCTTTGATCAAAAGGAATTAACAAATGCACTGAGCTTATGTTTCGTACTTCTGAACACTCATGATGAGCATGTACTCGCAAATCGGAGTACAGTTAAACTTTGTCAAGGACACAAAAATTATTTCTATGTATAGTGATAGGAACCTCGCCTAGTTAACTAGTTCACTAGTTACTAGCCAGTCCTAAGCCCGCGTAAAGAGGGAAGGTTGGGCATAGGGTTAGCAGCCCTACCCCGGAAAACAAATCTAACTGCTAAAGAAACTTTAAAGCACAAACGGAATACAAAACATAATAACAAAATTATTCCTCTCTGGAGTTGGACAGGCGAAATGACGCCAGTTGGTGAAAGTCTTCAGGAAGCCAATTGGCCGATGTGTCCTCACCTCTCTCGATGAAAGCGAAAGTAAACGTGGGGACATGGAATGTCCGCACGATGTTTGAACCCAGAAAGGCTGCCCTGATTGCAAATGAGATGAAGAGGTATCATACTGAAGTGCTAGGAATTTGCGAAAGTAGATGGAATGGGAGTGGACTCTCCAAACTGTCAACTGGAGAGTCAATAATCTACTTCGATATTGTCACCCAGACGACAACCACGAGCACACTGAGTTATGGAGTGGCTATCATGATGTCCTCAACAGCATCGAAGACTCTCTCTCATACAGTGGGAACCAATCTCCTTGTGTGGGATCATGACAGCAAGATTCAACTCAAAAGGATGGAAGGTCACAATCATACAATGTTATGCACCTGCAAATAATGGAGATTGAGAGGAGACAACTACAATCAACACTGGACAAGACGCCAGCTCAGTTGGCGACATCAAAATTCTAATGGGCGACATGAATGCCAAACTGGGAGTGGACAACACAAGAAAGGAATTAACCATGGGTCGAGAAGCGGTAGGTGAAATGAACGAGAATGGAGAATTGTTTACAGAATTGTGTGCATTCAACGATTTGGTGATTGGAGGCCAGGCAGTGTGTTCAAGCACAAGGATATCCACAAAGTGAAATGGATTCGATTTCACCAGACACCAGGACACACAAAAATCAAATCTGCTTTATCTCAATGTGAAGAAAGTGGAGACGCAGTCTACTTGACACAAGGTCAAAAGAGGAGTAGATGTAGGTTCAGACCACTCACTGTCTAGTGCAAGCAACCTTCCAAATCAAGTTGGAAGCCTTCAGTTTAAGGAAGCTGGGGATAGACCACAGCTCAAGTTCAACACTCGGAAACTGGAGGATGAAACTACAAAGGAAATCTTCACGGCAGCCAGCCATCAAGACAAAATGGGAGATATCGAGGAACATTCCTGGAGAAATCCGTGTGGAAGAACACTGGAAGTTTTTGAAAGAGATGTGGAGAGAAACCTGCACAACCGTGTTGGGTAGGAGGGAAGAAGAAAAGAGATAAGGAATGGATCTCGATGGATACCTGGAAGCTGATAGAGGAGGAAGAGGAGGATGGTGAAGTAGAAGATAGACCAGTGCATGGACGCACAACGACAACAGGAACTGAGTACAATGTATAAAACACTGGAGAAAGAAAAGAAGAAGAGTGCACGGAAAGACAAAAGACACTTTCACAAAACACTGGCAAGTGAAGCAGAACAGGCTGCAGGTAGGAGAGACAGAGACCTGACAACATTGTATCAAATAACCAGGTTACTTGCTGTCTGGGAAGAGATCAACACAGCATAGACGAAACCAATAAAAGATGATGACGGAAATTTGATTACGAAAGAAGAGAAACGGGGGGAAACAATGTGCCGACCAGTTGAAGAAGCTCTTGAATCGACCACCGCCACCACCTGGACTTCGTCCAGAAATACCACCAGCAACCCAGCCACAGAACTACAAGTGAACATAAATCCTCGAACAAAAGTGGAAGTCCTGAACGCCATAAAGCTACTGAAATGAGGGAAAGCAGCAGGACCAGATGGGATCCCTCCAGAAGCACTGAAAACAGACTCAGAAGCAACGGCGGACATGCCCACACCACTATTGCAGAAGGTGTGGAAGTAAGAGAAGGTACCCGGCTAGTGATTGGAGGAAGAGTTACCTTGTCAAAATCTCGAAGAAGGTAGACCTCAGTGTTTGCAAGAACTGGTGTGGAATCACTCTCCTGTCCACCCAATGCAAGCAGAATTTTGAGCCGCATCATCCTGGAGAGGCTAAAGGATGAACTGGATTCAAAACTACCACCGGAACAGGCAGGCAGGCAGGCAGGCAGGCTTCAGGAAGTACAAATCATGTGCAGACCAAATTGCAACGCTACACTACGCATCATCATAGAACAGAGCATAGAATGGCAATCAGCTCTCTACCTCAAATTTATCGACTTTGAGAAGGCCTTTGACAGCGTCGACCGAGAAGTAATTTGGAAACTGCTTCAATACTACGGAATGCCACAAACACTTATCCACCTCATTCAACAACTATATGAAGATGTCACATGCCAAGTAATTGACAATGGGAGGCTCAGTGATGCCTTTAACGTGAAGTGAAGTGAAGACAGGAGTGAAACAATGCTGTCTACTATCACCTATGATATTGTCGATTTTGGTCTACTGGACCACGCAGCAAACAGTGAGGAGCGAGAGGAGGGGGATACGCTGGAGTGCGGAAAAGCACCTAGAAGACTTGGATTTCGCCAGCGATGACTTGTGTCTGATGTCGCACAAACATGAAGATCTACAGACGAAAACTAACAAGTTGACAGAAGAGGTCAGGAAGTGAAGATAGGACTTCAGGTGTATGTAGAGAAGACGGAGGTGATGAAGATACCGCACCACCACCAACAATAACAACAAGCTGCAATCACTATCAATGGGATAAAAGTAAATGAAATAACCTCCTTCACCTATCTAGGCAGCACTGTTTCAACTACAGGTGGCGACACAGACGGGGACGCCAAAGTGAGGATCGGAAAGACAGCAAGACAGGCGTTCATTAGCCTGAAACCAGTGTGGAGATCTTCTGCACTCCACACAGCATGTGAAACAAGATCCGGATTTTCAACACCAACGTCAAATCAGTGCTTCTGTATGGTTCAGAGACTTGGCGCGTCACGAAAGGTATTTCCAACAAACTACAGACATTCATCAACATTTGCCTACAATGGCTCGCTACTGAAGATCAGATGGCTAGAATAATGAGAATAAGCAACAAGGAACTCTTGGAACGAACCAATCGAAAACCTATCACCCAACAAATATGCAGGAGGAAGTGGAGGTGGATTGGCCATGTACTGAGAAGGCCGACTGAGGACATCACGCGTCAGGCCAGTTGCTCGAGTGGAATCCCCATGGGACGCGAGGAGTTGGGCGTCCGAGGGTGACATGGAGGAGATCGTGCGAGGAGGAAATGAGAGGTTGTGGGCTGTCGTGGAGCCAGGTTCAAAAGATTGTAGAGAACAGAGCACACTTGAGACGTGCTACTGAAGCCTTATGTTTCATTAGGAACCCAAGGGACTAATAATAATAAATAATAATAATAGTGATAAGGAATCTTAGCACTGACCTAATTTTACGAAACTTTACTGGTCCCTTAGCTGACCCTACATAATAGCTTTCATTTTGATGATCATTAAAGGTTAATCAAATTAAACAATACTGAAGTAAAATAGTTGTCTTTAAGTTATACTTAAGAGTATGAATCATTTCAGTTTGTCTCACTGAAGTAGTTCAGTCCACAGTTTGAACTATGAGCTGTGATAATTCAAGATAAATGTATTGTATTGTCTTTATTCAGATAAGAAATGTCTCACATGTTACTATAAAAAGTCGGATAGCGTTTTGTGCAGTAAATCAACTATCGCGAAGGTGCTGATTTCAGTCTTTTTAAGATAAGAAGCAATATCCTGTCATCCCTTTTTCCTGTAAAATGCAATATTGTTAGAAAATGCATAGTGCTTTCATAAAAGAACGCTAATTAAACTCATTGACTACCAATAGGTCAAAAGTAACTCTTATTACCCTTGATTATCTTAGCATCCTTAATTCATTGTTTTTGATACTTAAATACTACACTTTGTAGTATGAAATTCTTAATTTTCTTCTGTTTCTGAAGGCAATTTATGAGATAACTAGTAGTTCTATACTTTATGTATTGTTTTGAACTAGGATGGATATGACTGACCTCTCATTAAAGGGAGTGATCATCAACAGATCTCGTAGTTAGTACAACTGAAAAATCTCAGGTGAAACCAAATACATATGATAGAATCATTTCTCAGATACTGCCTTAACGTTTGTGAAATAAATGTGTAAATTTTTACACTTTTCTCACAAACAACAACAAAAAACAGTAAGCGTTCTAATGACTTAATAGGTTTTCTAATGCTTTTCTAAAAACTGGATGTATTCACTCAACAAGAAAAGAAGCAGTTAGTTTTTCTTTCACACAAGTAAAGTTGATTTATGGTACAACTAGTTGGTTCTCGAAGTATAACTCTAATGGACTTCACTTGGTCAACGTTAAACGCTTGCCAGTAATAAGCAACACGTTTTGAATTTAAATCTAGTCTTGTTCTACTTAGACACATCATAGCCAGTTTTCTGTTGGTTTACATAAATAATAATATCGGTTTAAGTACTAAACAATAGTTTTTCAGTGCAGTTGTCAGATTCTTTTGACTTCAAAACATGTTATTGCATTTTAGGCGATTCACACTTCATAATGCTACAGAGCAATGTATCTCTTAAAAAAATTTCACCTAACTCATTCTTTCAACATTTTACAAGGACGAGAAGTAACATTTATTCATAAGTATAATCTACTCCTCATGCTCTTGAAGTAACTTATGCTAGCGCTAGTCAAACTTGGATTCCTCTTATAAAGTGATTTCTCGCACAGTTTCTGGAAAATAAAAATACATTTCGATCGGCACAACACTTGAGTCAAGTCGTTAGTTTTGTATGTCTATTTGACAGAATAGATATATCCATCAAACTATTTTTGAACTAATCTGCAGTGGTATAATGTTAACAGACATCACAAGATTAAGACCAAGCACAGAATTCAGCTATGGTGGTGAAATTTCTGAATCACCTGCACTAGTATTACTTCACCTAGAATATGCAGTACCTCTATTGATTAGGACCAAATCACAGTTCTGTACTTACTTTACTTGGTGTGTTTCGACTAAGTGAAAATCCTACACACTCTAGATTCCATTTTTGTCTAAGTTAACTTTTAAGGAATTACATGGAGGATAAGTATTCATATGTAATAAGTTACATACTACGACTATTAGACTGGATCGAATATACTGACTCATATTTATTAAATAAAGTCACTAAAAATTAGTACTGAAGAAGGTGGATAAACACAAACTAAGTATAGTCAGGTAAAAAGTTCATTCCACAAGTATGCATCTAGGTAACATAAGTAGTTGGAAACCATTCACGTTGATCTGTTAGTTTCGCTGGTCGAATCAGAGTGATACAGTTGCTAGACGCCCATTTCACTCGAAGTTTTGTGTTTTACTAAATCCACTTATGACAAGTGTTTCCCGCAGGGCTTCTTTCCGATAACAAATATAATTTCTTAGCTTAACCATACGAATGTATGCGATTCAGGATGTATTGCTCATTTATGTTGGTGGGCTTTTTCAAACCCTTGGTTGTAAAACAGTTTCTACAGTAGGTCTGCTTCAGCTGAAGTATCATTGAAAGCCTAAGAGTACTAGACAACTACTTCGCGCATAAGTTAGTATTCGTCATCGGTGCCCATCGTGAAACCTAACAGTGAAGAGGCATATCTTCCGAACAATTGTAAGAAAGCACTGATGAGCAGTCTTAAACTAAGATGAAGCAGTGGTCTTGTGCTCTCAGGTTTTCAATGACTCTTCGGCTGATGTCGACTGTTAAAGAAAAATACTTGGGAATACATGGTCTTTGTTTCATCCATTGATGTTTAGGTCAGTGGTAGTGTAATTCATTCTAAGCATTCATGAATGCGCGACTAATTAGTTGTGTACAGATTCTCATTTCTCGATGATTTCAAAAACTCTAGAAGTTTCTCCTTAATTAGATTTGAAGTGACGTTAGTTTATACCTGAATTTTGAACCTTCAGCTGTTTCAGAATACTTAAAGCATGTCGTACAACTTTACCCTTAAACAGTTCCTTGAAATGTTTTACCTAGTGAGAAGTTACGAAGTAAAACAAATCCATTTCATTCTGAAAACCTTTTTGTTCTTTCTGTATTCAAAATTTTCATGAAAACTAAACGTTAAATTGTGGTAACTTGCTTGGTTTTGGTCGAACAATTCAATCCAATAAAACAAAGGAGAATTACAAGTATGACGGTTTTCTCAGAATATGTTGGAATTCTATTCCTCATTGCTCAGTGTTTAAGTCGCTTTATTTTCTTGAAGAAAAAATATTTTCAGGTGAGATAAGTAATTCCTTATTTTTGGATTTAGAAAAACCCTAATGGCGATGTAATAGCCAAGCATTACAGAGAAAATTACTTATCCTTTTGGCAAATAAATATATGAAAGGATTGCACATGTATTATAATTACTACAAGACAAGTTTAAATTCGGCATAATTTAGATATGTTAAGCCTTGCATCATGAACAGTCATAGTAGTGAGAAACACAGAATTTTATAGTGCTAGAAGAACCTTAAAATGTTCGCCCACCAATCATAATCAAACACTGACGTTTGAGCAACTGTAACTACAAGAAGAATCACAAAACACACTAGCGGTTAAGATTGTTGTGAACGGTTATGCACTGGTTTTTACGTGTGAACTATGATATCTGAATAAAGTTGTGATGACGTTTCTGAAAAGAAAAGAATACGAGTTCCGTGATGCGAAAATCTTTCAGCAACAAGATTCTTTTCACTAATTATTTCGAGTCGCTTGATGAAATGCGAAATTTCAACAAAAAATATTAAACTGCACAGCTCAGTAAATGATTATGACAAAGTCCGTGGAACTTAATATTGGTTACAAATGAAAACTCCATTGTCAGCGGTAATCGTACTTGGTAGTCAAAAAATGGACACTTATTTTTCTAGATTATGCATCTTTTCACCCGAAAACCAAAACAATAAGTCTCAAGGAGGTGACTCAATAGTTCACTTATTTCTTCCCCTTCAAAAACTGTTGTCAGATATAAACTATCACTGGAAAAATGTGGTTACATCCCCAGTAGTATTGTTATTCACCAGATAAGACTCTGGAACTCATTAAATGTACAAACTTATAACCGTTGATAGAAGTAGTGACGTAGTTCAAAGGATTTTTAATAGTTTACTGTAAGCATCATATCAAAGCTATAGGAGGTTTACATGAAATACAGAATATATAAGGTTGAAGATTAGTCATCTATACGTAGTCTATTCGGAAAATGGATTCAAATGGGTAAAACATTTCGATTTTGTTCTTACAACTGTCATTTTGGATCGAACTCAAAAAGCATAGGCTGGTGATAGAAGGAAATATACACTGTCTAAAAATGAATGTGACTAGAAGTGTTCTTGTCTGCAAACTTCTTATATATATATATATATATATATATATATATATATATATATATATATATATATATATATATATATATATATATATATATATATATATTATGACCAGATTTTAATCAACTAATAAGGTCTCAATGAAAAGATAGTAGTTTTGATAAGTAGCTTACATTGTTTGGTCACAAAAGTAACTTGAATGAGGAGTGATACAGTTTAAGAAGTAGTATCACTGAACTGCATACTGGTCACTTTCACACAAGCCACAATAGTAGGGATTGTACTAATTCTCAAAAAAATCAGGAGGAAGAACTAGCGTCTTTTAATTTTGCGTTTTAATAACACCGCTGGATGATAATACTGAAGATAATTTATTAGGCGACATGATTAACTACAGCCGGAAACATGAAATCAACAAACATTTAATGGGAATTTTTGGCTTATTTCTAAACTAGACTCCAGATTAATGTAATAAAAAGTCATTTAGTGCTGAAAATATTATTTTTGTTGATATGCAATACTGAATTTTGTTTTGTTTAGCGTACTATGGATGGTTCTCGGTACGTTTGGGCGGTATAGCTGACACAGTGTTTATTTAATATTTATGTACTAAGGATCATCATCTGTATACAAACAACCTAAGCAGTGTACTTTTAATCGAAAAATGTGTCTCTGAATAGCAGAAGTACTGGTTAGATCAATCAGCTATACATAAACCTTGTCTAGCTTTCAGTTTATCGCGCGTGAATTGTCACATTTTTTTAAATAAATGATTTGAATTTGTCATCGAAATCGGCGTACTCACTTCACACAGACCTACTGTAGACTTCTCACATTCTTTAAAAAGCCGAAAATTCAAACATCCTATAACGTATGTAACCAATATCTCACATGTCATACGAAAAATAATTCTCCTGAAGATAGGTGGACAGGCTGTACAAGTCGTAGTAAATTATCAGTGGATCTGATAATGTACACTTTGCCATTTGAAAAGTGTTTATCAGTAGTGTTCTGGGAAAATAGGATTCATTATTTATATCTGGGTAAATTTTCATCTGACTACTTATGTTTGGCAAAAAGAAGATTGACACACCTTTCTTATTTCTTTCACTATTTTTATGCAGACGTTTCCTTCAGTTGAAAAAGGCTTAATGTAATGTAATAGCTCTCTAGAGAGCTAACAAAATAAAAGGGAGTTACAACATATGCATAAATAAAAGCTCCAAATGATAGAAATGACACAAATTTAATTTGAATTCCTAAAAGGCACATGAATTATATCATTGCATTACATTAAGCCTTTTTCAACTGACGGAAACGTCTGCATAAAAATAGTGAAAGAAATAAGAAAGGTGTGTCAATCTTCTTTTTGCCAAACATAAGTAGTCAGATGAAAATTTACCCAGATATAAGTAATGAATCCTATCTTCCCAGAACACTACTGATAAACACTTTTCAATTGGCAAAGTGTACATTATCAGATCCACTGATAATTTACTACGACTTGTACAACCTGTCCACCTATCTTCAGGAGAATTATTTTTCCTAGTTAAGTTACTAATAAGTAGTACACACTTAAACTTGGTTATATTTGATCAGTCTCCGGTGGATTCATTTATTATGTTATTGTCTCATACGTTTCTGTAGGTCAACAGTAATTTATACTTTACTGTTCAAAATAGGCAGTTAGGGTTTTGTTTTCAACTCACTATCACTTAGAAATACATCGTGGCATTTAGTTTGAGAGCGACTAGAAACAATGGATAATAGTTGTTATAAAAGTGCTTTGAGCAAGATGTTTCACACTCTTGTATGGAACTCATCAAAAACTTAAAAGTATCATTTATGGTCTTTCAGAAACGCCATTTTCTTGAGGCGCATGTAGTTAAGACTGGAAAAAGCATTTGAAGAAACCAACAATCTGCAACAATTCAATTCAGTTACGATAGAAAGAACATTGATTTAACTCAATGAAATTATGTGGAAAAGCATCTACCTAGTCATTAGAATCATAATCCTGAAGGTAATGGCAACTAATTGCTGTTCCTGTTTTAAGCATACGGTTTTATTTCTGAATAACTTATGTATTCTCTGAAAGTCAACACATTTTTAAAATTCGCCTAAAAAAACAAAGGACATATATTGAATGGTAGTAAATTTTCAAGTATGCTGCTACTAAACATGAAAATGTATCGTATATAATCCAAGTACGTAAAATAAAGGAAATTTTCAATGCCATTCATTACAGTGGAGAGATCATTTCCAAACCTTACTTGCAAAGAGTTTGGTAGTCTGCAAGGTTATTCAGTTTCATTTATATGAAATTCGCTCGTTTTTATAAGATTAAATTTACAGGTTTATCACTCCACCTTTGACGTTGAAACTCATATCAATGTTTGTCAAATATTCACTTGTAGATAAGCAGACCACAATCGCTAAAAATGTTTTGGAAGACTTTGAGCGCCGAGTCTGATTCAGTTATTATGAAAATAAGTTTAAATGGAATTCCAGTGTTTCGGGAAGTCAAAACAAGATTTTACTACGTGAGTAATAACTTTTTTACCAGAACACTTCGGGTTGGATATATTTTATCTACTTATTTGGTTTGTTGAAAAATTAGGAGTTCTAGGTTACTGTCTGATTCTCCTCAACACAGCACACGCGTATTTTCACAAGGTCTTTTGAGATCTTGTGGCAAGTACGTTACATTTCAGTCACTGTGTTGAAAAACAATGGTCCAGTATTTTCCACTTCAATCGATCCCCGATATAGCGTGATCAACATGATTTCACTTATTTCTTTAAAATCTCAACGGTCTCAGCGAAAATTCTAATTATTTATTCACTACTTTAGCTAATGAGCCACAGATCAGCTGATGTGTTGTACCTGTCCTGAAAACAACCAACAAAAATAATTCCCTTTAGTATATTTACTTCTGTGTAAAATGCATTGGTCTGAGGAGAGTGAAAGACTAGATGTACTTTTAATCAGATGGTGATATACTGGTTGATAGGTTGTCAATGGACAAAGTATAATGGTGGGCATCAGGCTGCTATTCACTTTTCATTCATTCAGTCACAGGATAAGTCATGCACAATTAAGTCTAATCTTTTCCCTATTTTAAATAATCTTTGAACTCAGTTTTCAAAAACGTTATCAATTTGCCATTCCGTAGCAATGGTAAATCTATCCAATGTTATTTACACAGTATTTCTGAAGAAAAATTTCTACTAATAATACCATTACAAACAGTAATTATTATCACAGGAAAGTAAACATGTAAAAGATTGAAAAGAGTAATGAATTAGGAATGCAAACCTGAGTCATATTGATTGGAGCTTTTCCGATATCCTCCTTAGGATTGTTTATACCAAGTTTGCCGATCTGCGGCATCTGTGGCATGGAGACATTTGGGGTTGGAATTTTCTTCAAAACTTCGGAAAAATTCATTTTTTCACGGCTTCTTTGTCTTGTCAGTAGAAACTATATATTATCTTTTTCACTAGTTTTCTGTAAGGTCTATGACTTTGAAATGATAACCGAGAGAGTTCACTACTGAATCGTTAGTAATAAATCTGTTTCCTTTAGAAACAGTTCCCTATCTCCTAACAAAAAATTCACTCTTACTCATTGGTAGACCTACAGAAATATTGATCAGATATATTCTGCCAATATGATTGGTCAAAACTCGCTTTCAATGCCTGATTTTTAAGTTCAGTCAATGGTGACCTTGATAAAATTCTTTATTTCTCTGCCCAAATCTACTAAGAGTAGAATGAGAAATGAAAATACTAAAAATTCTGGGGAAAATATTTATTGATTAACTAAAAAGGACATAATATGTCCCTATAGTAGAAGAGAATTCTCGGTTAAGGAAAGATGATGCTGAACAATAAGGTTGCAATGAACTCCATGTGACATGAAAAAAAAACGTCAAAACAAGTAGAACTGTTCACGAGAATACTTTAGAGTTCACATTCAGACTAGATTTATTTATGGCTAAAACCTAAAATTCTGGATCGAAAACACATGTACAGGCAAAAAAGTTCACCGTGTATTGATATTTTAATCGGCTGACTAGCGAGTGAAATTTCTTGATACAAATATTTTCAAAAATTCTGCTTCGTGAATTACTCAAACCAACTGCTTCGGGATAGATTTTCAGAAGTTCTACTTAGAAGGTGTGACCTGTAAGGCTAACAGTTTTCAATATGAGGAAGAACAGTGGTCTGTTGCACTGGATGAAGACTGCACTGTTTTGTGAATTGACAGACTTGAAAAGTAGTAAACCAATGAGTTTGAAAACAGCTACTGACTGAATGGTATAGTATTGATACGAAACCCAATGGTCCTGAGATCAATACTGTGCAACGTCCAGGGTAACCACTGCTATAGAGTGGTATATTTAGATGAATTAGCTGAACAGAATATGATTAGCCAACTGATTTCAGTCTTTTATGAAACAAACACTAAAGAAATCTATAGACCAGTCTGTATGGTTTCTAGCTACTCAAGCTGTTCAGTAGTATATTTCGAAACTAGTCGAATGCTAACTGTTATCTGATCAGATTTGTGAGTAATCCTTGTGCTAATTCGTTACTCAACGCTTCTGCAAAGAAAGTTATAGACAACTTATGTAAGTTTTTATTTGTATTTTTGTACCAGACCTATAATTTAATTCATTATTGAAGGTAGGCAGAACGTACTTTATATCCGATATTCTGGTTTTTTTTAACAGAACTAGATGCCTTGATTACTTTGAAGAGTTTTGAAAGGACACAGAGTCCAAAGGATTTGAGTGATCTATACAGAATATTCTAGTTATATCTATGTTTTAAACTGGCTAATGAATGAAGGTGAAATGAAAATTCGGACCGCGGACATTTAACCATCACCCAGTATAAATACTAATCTGCCAAACCACGGCTATCTCAGATAGTCAAATGATATCTATGTTTTACTACTATTTCTGTTAATTGAATCTGTTTCAAATTAGAGGTGAGTCAAATTGGATTTTTCATGAATGACCATTCCTTTCAAAGACGGATATTAAACCCATTTCTTCCCTTCCGTAAATTTGCAATTGCACTGCAGGAACTCATGGTTAAAACCTAAATTGCAAGATATAGTTTTCAATAAAAACAGGCTATATGATGAGTATTTATTACTGAAAAATGAATAATTTATTAAACATGCCTTCAGTGCAGCTTACATCCCATATTCATAAAAATCTATCCTTATAATCAATGAATGCTCGCATGTTGCTATTGCAAAAACTACTCGTATAGTTCTGACGAGTGAGTAGGTTACACTGGCTAAAATCAAGACAGTTTAACATTGTCACCTCTGAATGGCTTTTACAGTCAATGTATCCATTTGACTTCTAGCTATTAACTGCAACAAAATTGACAATGTAGACAGATTTTCCATCTTTGAAAAGCAGTCAAACAAATATTATAGACTTCTCTAAACAGAAATACATTGATAATTAGGAGTATTTAATGCTTTTGATGAGGTTTATTCAACACAGTTTACCTAGTAATGGACATTTAGATAAAATGTATAGAAGGTATGTTTTCATGCAACAAGGCTTATCAACAGGAAAACAACAAGTAAATTCTCAAGATATTCTAGAACAAATAACCACCCTCTATAATATTATTATGTGCTCTGATGTCACTTTAAGACGAGTAGTGTAAATTTACATCTTTCAACGTTTTCATTTACAATTTTACTCCAACTAACTGTGAATATTCTACCGGTAATAGATAACTTCCCTTCTAATACTAAGTTCTCGAAACGGTCCAAAGGCGCAGAAATGTTTTTGTCTTTATCAAAAATGTGATTATTTGGTTGTAGGTACTTACTGGACTAATAACTGAACAGGAATACATCATTCAAGTTATATTTTACTGAAACATCTTACACAATACTAAAAGGTTGAGATAGATTTTCTGAGACTCGACCATGTAAAGAAGAATTAGCAAATAGCCAGGTAAAGAGTAGTTCCTCAAACGGTTGCAAAAAACTATTTTTCCTCAATTAAGATATGAGAAATTTATTTTATCAGAACAAGTGAAAATAGGTGAACTAACTAGATAAGAATCATGAGGTCAGCAAAGTCTGCGGTCAAGATAGATGCCTTCTTAAAGTCTAGGATACTGATTATTTTAAAGAAATAGTAATATTTCAGGTGGTACTGCAAAAATCATTCATATGCCTAAAATATTTTTCCTTAAAGGAAGTCTAAATGCAAGTATTACATTCTTTCATCACTGTTATAAGGTACACTCATTACGCTTCTAACTGTATTTTAAACGCTTTTCTATTCATATAAAACTGATGGAAGTCTAAAGAAGTAAAACTATATACTTCTGCAAACTATTTATCCAGGTGTGTAGTCTACAGATGAATAGTCCAAATATTCACAATGCGTTAGTTACTAATTATACGTTACGAGAAACCCCAAGGGAAATTCTATGAATTCGTATAATCACAGCAGAAATTATTTTTATTACTGTGAGTAAGTGAACTATTGATTCCAATTCCCCCTGTTCTTTAACTGTAGATAAAATACCTAGATACTTAAACACTTAGTTACCAATCATCATGGACTAAAATCAGCCTGAGAACTATTGATAAGCTAGAAGAATGGGACAGCTGTTTCATCCTAGCACCGTACACTTCAGTACTGCCTACCCACAACCTCACCGGAGACCGAACCCAGAACCGTGAAATCTCGTGGTGAGCATAGTGCTAATCAGCCACTAGGTCGGTAGAGGTTGGTCTATATTTTCTGATTTATATTAGTTCGCAGAATAGTAATCCTAGATCCGAAGTTCATTACTACGATGAAAAAGGTGACCAGTGTTCCCAGGTTGTCAATAATTAATTCAAATGATATCAGTACCTGATGAATGCTAACTACTTGACATCAATCATTACTCGAAAATCATCTTAATTAACCACTCAGATGAAAGCCGATACATGCCTTGACAGATTTCCTCATCAATTTTATGAGTTAAGAATGGTTTGTCACTCTTCCAAACATGTAGAAAAATTAAAGTTTTTTCAGGTATAGGTATAAAACTTGGGCACTGTGGTAGGATTTAATTCCATATTAGACTTGTTTGTTTGATTTATAACACAGTGATGTAGTATTATTTACTTCATGAAGTTTCGAACATAAATTATCATTACTCTTAATCAAATCAATGTAATAACACTATTTTCGACATTTGATTTTATAGTTATCTCACCTCATATAATTTGTTTTCATTAATAGTAAAATCTTCCATAGCCCTTCTATTATAGGTGTTGCACCATTTCCACTACATGTGTTCCGTAATAATTCGATAAACAAAGATTCAGTAGACAACCTGTCTCCCCACCTAATCATATTCGACTTAAGTACAGTGGTTTTATGATTCACTATTGCCACCCTAATTCCAGTCTTGTTGAGGATCCTATGTAAAGTTTCTCATATTACTTCCTATAGGGTAACACAATGAGGCTGCGAACCCCTTCTACTCGTTTGTCCTTATTATTCGCACTAGTATTACTGTCACTTTTTCCTTGCTTGTGCGTTCGTGCGAATTTCTCAATAAACTGTACAGGATAATTATTAACTATTAGTACTCCCTCCACGTGTTTAGGTCGTTGCACTGAATAGTCAGTTTCCTAGCTCTATCACCTAGACATTTAACTAGCCTGCCTTCACTGACATGGATGAGATGACTTGAAGTCTAGATACCTGTTGGAATGTGTCGGTTCACCGTAAACAGTAGTATCCAAACCACCGTCCCTCCTTCGTTTCAACCTGCAAACCAACATCGGTGGTTCTCCTTGTTCACTTTCCACCTCATACGTGAATTGCGAAAACCAACAAGTTGACAGAAGACACAGGGTAGCGAAGACGGGACTTCAAGTGAATGTAGAGAAGACAGAGGTGATGAAGATACCCAACCAACAACAACATCGACAACAAGCACCAATCACCATGAACAGGAGAAACCTAAAGCAAGTAGTCTCTTTCACCTACCCAGGCAACATCGTTTCAACTACAGGCGACACAGATAAGGACGTCGAAGTCAGAATCGGAAAGACATTCATTAAATTGAAATCGGCATCGAGATCTACTGCACTGCACTGAGCATAAAGCATGAACAAGATCCGAATTTTCAACACTATTTCAGTAAAGTCAGTCAGTGCTTCTATATGGTTGAGAGACTTGGCGCGTTACTAAAAGCATTTCCAACAAACTACAGACATTCACCAACAGCTGCCTGTGTGCGAGGAAGAAATGAAAGTTTGTTGCGCTAAGAACCCAAAGGACTAAAAATAATACAAAAATATTACAGGTCACACGCAGCTAACGATGACCGTTCTAATAATGTAATGGAGTCATACTATTCTGTTCCAATGTTTATTCTGGCTCTTTAAAACTAAATAACAGGAAACGTGATCATGAGGCTTATTTCTTGTTATTCGGTGTATATCTGGATATACTTTTGCATCCTTATCAGCTGTGCACATAGTGGGATGCTGAAGAGTTCTTAACTTTTAAGTGAGATGAATTAAACCCTATAGATAGAGGCTCTTTCGTATTATCTGGGTCATGACTGTGAAAGTCTAGTTGCAGCTAATAGTCTAATGCAGCTTACAGTTTGCTGTACATATTCCCTTGTTGAACCCTTATCCTAAATGTGGAGGCTGGAACGAAATTCGTTTTGGAAAAAAGTACCTTTTAGTCTGAAATGATGTAGCCCAAACTCATTCAGTGAACACCGAAGCTTACCTTTAACTACCACGCAATGACCGGCCGACCTAAGTACCACTAAACAAACTGGCTGGTACAATTGCCAAGTAATTTAAGCAGTAAACTATTTCCCCTTGAATTCTGCACCTGCATTGCTGAAAAACGTCATCGTTTGGAACTTTCCAAGTTTCTTTCTTGCTCTACTGACGCTTGAGGTCTCCATAGGCCTTGTTGCCTTAAAGGTGAAAATGAGCATAAGTCTCAAGTGTTTCATTGATCTTAGCCTCGAGATCATCTCAAGTGTGCCAGTGAGGGATTTTTATTTCTTTTTAGGAAATTGAAGCTACAGCAACCCCCACGTTCGTTTACGATCATAATCCAACACTCCAATTTATAAGGGCGAGGGTTTAGCTCGTCCAATTTTGGATTTTGCATAAGTCCTCCTGAAATTCAAAGATATTCGTTGGTCGCCGTATTTCCTTCCCAGTCTTAAGATCAACGACATTTTCGAGTGAGCAACAACTTGTGGTTGCTGGAGGTCCAGTTATCACAGCCGTCCATGTGGGACATCACGGAGTTGGACTCTTCGTGGTACTAACAGATGAATGCTACGAACTCATGAAGTTTTTTGGATTTAATCGTCTAAAATTCACCTGGTTATAGTAAGCCAGAATCCAACCGTACCCCTTAGCAATTCAAGCAACATAATGATTTGAATTCCTCCATATTTTGTCAGTCTGTTTGATGTAGCACACACTGGTGTATTATTATTCACAGATGACTTCCATGAAGTATTTATTGGTCATACTGGTTTCATGGTGAAGCTTCTCTTTCCGTCTGATGAAATTTATTCGCGTTCTGTTTGTCTAGATAACTCAAAGGTTGCGCAGTAAGCATCTAAACTTGTGGGGTTCCGCATGCTAAGTGAGAAATTCTTGCTTTTCATAAATGACTACGATATTCAGCGGCTCAGTTCTGGTGTAGTTTATTCTCTCTCTCGCTTCTGATTTCCCTGGCAACTTGACACCGGATACTAGTGATAAGTGTTCATTACTGGGGCAACATTTATTTAAGACTGACTGTTCAAACCTCGTAAGTTCGCGAAAACCAGATTTGAGCCATGGAAGTCATAACTTCTATTTCCAACATGGAGGAATTAGGTGTTATTATCCGCTACATGAAGCATTCGCCACTTCCCGTCTTCTGTCGTGGCGAAATGAGTAGATGAGATGCGGTCACAATAAACCTTTACATATCTTCTGACCACCTCTTAGTCACGTTTCCAGTCAGTTCAGACTAGTATCTTTTCAGCTCGGATGAATGAGACATTTGTGTACTGAAGGAAGGGAAAATGTGGTCACTGTGGCGAAATACAATAGAAACATCCCTCCTACATGACCTTCACAGTTATATTTGCCCTCACCGTTCTTTCTTTGTACTGTAACATGCTACTATTGCTCGCGTTGCTCACACTCAAAGATACTCATGTAAGCTTCCCCATTCTGGCTAGGCTACATTGGTATTCGCCTCTTATAGTCCAGTTTATTTTGCTGTGATCTATGTTCGGAATTTTATTTTACCCCCACTAGTGCTGTTCGTGTACAGTTGTTATACAACTGCATAAGAAGCCAATATTCTCTTGCTTGTGATCAGTCTGTCCATTTGAGGCATTCCTGATGTTCGATCCAACTTGAAGGTTTAAAAAATTTCAGTTTATCTTGCTGGCAATACTTTCAGTTCAATGTGAGCATGTAGTCTTCATCCTTAGGTGACCCTTTTTACGATGCAGTTAATATTTTTGCAACGAGGGAAGTTACTGTTGGTTGTGTAGTGCCAAGGCAGTACTGTACAGGTACCGTTATTTTATGTTGCATAGCGGTCAAATAGTACTGTGGACAAATCGTACATTTAAGAGAGATATAGCCACACCATCTGTGCTATGTTATCATTGAGATACATCTTGGCTACGTGTGACTCAAGGACACAGACGCATACTTTTGTTTGAATTGAGAACCGTCCTGTACTGTACGCTGGATAGTCGTATTTTGATCGTAGTAATCACTGCATTGAAGATAGTCATTAACACATAATTGGTCTGGCCAGAAAGAATTGACCCTAGTCCGGGGAACTTGCCGTCAGATCCTTGTGAGTAAACTGGGAGCGTGTACACTTCTTGTTTCAGCATCAAGTCTGGAACTTTTGTGACAAGAGTGGGTAGATTGACTGCAGTGAGGAGGCAGGAGTGTTGAAATCAACCTTGTTGAAAAATTAAGGAGGTGAAAATTCGAAAGCCCTCCAGCGGATTGTACAACCCTCTCAAAAAGCAATTTACAGGTTTCTGAATGGTATACAGAACTTAAGCCAAGCAGGTTTCTCCGCCGTGTTGTGTGCTACGCCATTGAACGCTTTTATTTCCGATTCCAGAGGAAGAAATCTCACGGGCTTTGGGAAGGGGTTAAGTTAACAGATAGGCGCCCCTATGTCACCTTCTGACCCGCTCGTGTGAGACAACCAATGCGATACGGCGATAACTCCTATTACCATGAGGATGCACAGAAATCGGCATACATTGTCGGTTTTCGCCCTGAAGAAATAAGTCTAACCACTATGATTTAACGGTCGATGCAAATAAAAGTGATATGAACAGGATGCAGTCTAGCTTACGGAATCATACGTTGCGAAGACACGTATCCAGAAGATCACCCAATTGGATTTTTTATGAACAGAGGGAATCAAAGGCTATTTCGTCGACATAACCGTAAACAGTACCACCGCTGCCTGAGTATATCAAGGCACGACTCACTTCACCTGCATTCGATGTGAAGAAATCACAAAGCAGAAAATATTCCACAACCTCAGAGCGGAATCCACACACGTTTCATTCTCAAGTGAAATCATGCAATCATAGGTCAAGTTGTCGCGACAAGACAACGAGCCAAGTGACGAGAATAGTTGAACGTGTGCCTCCAGCTAACCGAGTGCATTAAAGCTATGATGGCAAGCATCTTTAGTGGGTCTCATGGAACCACAGACTGCTGATTTCCGGGAGTCTGGCCGCCGAGGCGCAGTCTTTCAAAGTCTTACGGTAAACCTTGAAGTGGGAAGGAAAGGGCTTTCTGGTTTCAGAATTCACTTGCTTTTCATGTCGAAGGTTATTAGTGTACGACTACGAGATGATGCTTGACGTATATTTCTCAATGGGACAATCACCTTGTTTCAAAACGCAGTCCAGATAAGATGTACTCCTGCTACACCCTCACTCAAATAGATAGACCGGTTTCCCCAAGTGCATCCCTCGGACGCCGATTGAAGGATCTGATGATGTCTTACCTCCCTCTCAAAGTAAGTAAACAGTGTGTTGAGTTCATCTGTGGTGTGTGCGGAATCACAAATGGCAGAATTTTCGGCCAGGATTTCGTCTGTGATCATTTTCTTATGGTCAGAAGTAGCAGTCAGACCTAGATACAAACCTAATCCGGTATTTATTGCCGTTGAGAGAGAAGCAGCTGCGCGGGAATGATGGGGTAAGGCAACAGTTAAGTTGCACAACAGTCTTTCGCTTGGATGGGAGGTTACATAGGAGAGCACCCGACCACTCCATCCCTACCGTCTGTCCCCGATGAACAGCTACTCTTCCATTCTGCTCATTTTCTTGTCACAAATGTCTGTAGATAGCTACGGCCGCACTACACAAGAGGTGCCTCCATCCAAGTGGTCTCGGGAAGTTCCCAAGTTTTCTGTTTTTCCCCACATGCTTCCCTGTAATAATGGTAATGATGACTTTGTTCTGAAAGGAGTTCCGGAAATACTGGAAAACATTTCCGGTATGTCATAAAGTATGAATTAGACAGAAAACGCTTATGGGCAAATGTGTAACAAAAATTGTACGTGTTAAAGTAAGAATACCTACTCTATCTACTCCGTCTCTGAAAGGGCATGGTTAACCTATGCAGTCAATCATGCCAATAATTTGCTTCGTAATGCATCAATAATTACAAGTGGCGTGGTGCAAGGAAGCGTTCTTGGTCCGCTTCTCTTTCTCATGTATAATAATGACATATGTAGAGTGGTTAGACGTGGAAAACCATACCTCTATGCTGAAGGCCGTGAGATTGTCTACGGCTTCCAGTAAGGTGCAGTTACTGAAGGTCTGTCAACAGCTTAGGCAGATTTAAATAATCTGCTCGGGTGGAGTCAGAAGTGGCAACTTGCATTCAACCATGGAAAATGTGGAATTCTATACCTCGAAATGTACCATCCCAGCGGTGCGCTATCCCTAGGAGATCGTAAAATCCAAATGCTCAATGAGGTACGCGTTCTGGGCACCCAATATTCTGCTAACCCTATCTTCGATGAGGATGTTACGGCTATTGTCTCTAAATGAAGAAGATTATCCGGTCTTTTCTCTCTGAAGAGCTTCTATACAAAAGAGGCCAAACTTGCTCTTTTCAAGGTTTGTGTCAGACCGATATTGGAATAAGGCTCACCCTTTTTTCTAGCATGAACACAACTGACAAATCATAATTCGAATATAATGATAATAATATTTATTCCTGAATATACAGGCACACGCCATTTTTACAGGTACGAATAAGTTTATATACAAACTACACTCATCTTCATGGAAGGTAATCTGAATCCCCACCCGTTGTCACTACCAGATATAAGTGCTGCATGTTCATATAGCGGAACATCCAAACAGAGCAAGTGCGCAGAAAATTTACAAGTTGGACAAGTGGAAGTATTGTCTTCGCATAAACAAAAAACCAGGTTTGTATCTAGACACTACAGGTATTACCTGGAGAAAAATAATGCTTGAAGCTAATACTTCCATTGTAACGGTTTGTCCAAAAGAGTTTCACTAGACGGTTATCGAGTCACGCCGGTAATGTAGACTATGTAGATGGGTGCACTATGCTGCCTACTGAGCCTCTGTGGAAACGGCGTCTAAGAAACAACTTGTTTCTGTCGTACAAAACTTTGCATGGTCTGCCATACCGTTCCTCCCCATCCACTTGAAGGGTGGGGAACACCACCGTATGACCTTAGAAACCACACGCCCAGGTTGACAAAAGAGCGATGCAATAAACAGGTCAGACGGAAAGTCTTTACCACATATCACAGCTTGGTCTGGAATGGGTCCACCGCAACCCTTGTGGCGCAGTTTAAGCACCTCGCCAACCTGCTTTTAGGCTCGGATGATATTTGCAGTCTGTTTGCAGTGGATGCCTTACAACAGAAGCACTCAGAGGTGGGTCTATAAGACTCAAGTGTCTCCAAGGAAGTAAAACTGATAGCAACTTAAGAGTAAATAGAGGTGGGATCTCTTCCCAACTTTTGTCCAATGAACTTAACAGCCCCTTATTTGGCACAGTGAGACCTCTGTGTACCAGGTAGCCTCCCCTCCATTGTATAACTGGTACCATCGCAGTGAGGTGGCCCATCTGGTGAACACCATGCTCGCCAGACTACTAATGACGCCCAAATGCACTTACTTGTGTTACTGGAAAGTCTGTCCCCGGAATTCCTCGAAAACACCTATGCATCAAATCGTCTTATTTTCTAGACGCTAAGACCCCCATCAATTCGCTTCTTCATGCCAAAACTTACTTCGTATTCGGAGGCATATGCATACGCCCATATGTATAGCGACCACTGACTCCTCGTCTCTTAAGCTCTGTATTAGACACGTCGACTGATACACTCCACCGTTCAGACAAATAGTTTCAGTGCTATACTTTGTGTTTATCGCGCGTTAAAAGTCACTGACTACTATTTCACGATGGTTTATCACTGAGACGGCAGATAGTTTTTGCGCAACAATTCTTTCTTTGATCATTCTCTTCATATCTTGTTACTCATTGACTTAAGCACACGACAAATTGTTCCATACGCACGTTTCGTTCTCTTTCCCATGGATAGATTCACAGAGGGATTGCAGCATAATGATTAATTTGGCGGTTCACCCCGAATTTATGGCTTCAATTGGGATTGTACCTGGAAATGTTGGCATTGCATGCCACATGTCTCCAAACATGCAGGTTCTCCAACTAATAACACCCACTTACCTCACAGTGAAGATAACCGAAACTGACACCCTATGAAGTGCCAACCTTGAAGACATACTGAATGGTTTAATGATGAAACCTTACACCACGTGAGCTGCGAACTGAGAACAGTTTCTGGATTGAGTTACGACTTCAGCTCATTCTATTCCTAGGAGTTTTTTCAGTCACGTAGGCCTAAACAATCACTACATGCTGTTTGATACTTTGTGACACTGGTCCCAAGCTTCGTCATCGGTCCATACCAGAACTTGGCCCTACTTTTAAGCGCTCTTTGTAAACAGCGAAAGCTTACCGATTGTTCGCATTTTTCAGCTTTGTTTATGCTCGACAGCTGATATTCTGTGTACTTTCACCATTTATGTGACTCATTGACTGAAGTCTCGGGGCTTAATCACAGTCGCCTGGTAAAAGCCCATACTGGATGATAATCCCTGCGTTACTATTCACCATTGCTGTGTAGCGAAACGGTTATTATCAAATATTTGTGGCCAGCAATGTGCGAATATTAGCATCCCGGCAGACTGCGTATCGTGTGGCGATGTATTCTTTCTAAATTTTCTCAGCCCCACCGGTAACAATAACATTCAGGTGTTGCCTGTAAAAACGGCATGTGTTCGTATAATTTGTCGTTCGAAGTATATTATCATTACCATTTCTCATGGAGGACCGTCAATTAACTGTGGACAAGAGATCGTTTAGTTGAGAGCAATATGGTGAAGACAAGACATGGATGGAAGGTGTCAGGTCGTCAGCGCATTTGACAAAAAATTGACACCAGCTGAAGACGCTGTATCACAGGAAGGACGAGAAAAAACCTGGAGGAGAAGCCAGTGCCCTAGAGAACCCCAGCGTCATCAGGTAATGGGGTGGATCACTTCCGTATGTAGAAGGTATATTGTTTCCTTTCAGAGAAATGGAAGAATAGCAAGCTGATAAAGCAAGACCCACTGTGTTGCGGCCAGCTTATGTGGCGAGAGTGGTCTTGGGATGGATTCAGGTGCTCGTTGCAGTGTGGCAAGTGAGGCGAAAGGTTCGACCGTGTTCTCTTGTATGGTCGGGTTCCAACCATGGATCACTGGCATTCAACAGCCTGCCCCGATCTTGTCCTTCAAGGCCCAGTTCCCCAGAGGATCATGTTATAACGCTGATTACGAGGCCCCAGGTGCCGGACTAATCAGCATCTCATAAAACGAATGTCGACATCAGAAGTCTTGACGGCTGATACCTCTTTTTCACTTGGTGAGGTTTGACATCCCCTCACGCAGACTCATTGTGCCTCTTATGCTGCCTCTCACCCTTTACCAGGGTTGCGTAACCTTGGCGGGTGGTGCTAGTGAGCTGCATCGCATAATGGGTGGTCTCGAAGTTCGGATGAACCTCAAACGAGCTCCCTTCGGCAGCCTACAAACTCTGTTTGCGAGCGGACTTTCGGGGCTAACTTCTATTTCAATGGTGGTATAACTCTTTAGAAGAGTGTTGGCATGACAGTTGTGAAATGTCCCAAACAATCGCCGTATTATTCTTCCGTAGGTTTCCAGGTATGGTTTCCCTTCCCATCCCCTATGATCACCGTGTAGTTCCAGGTATGGCACCGTGCGGTTGACATCGGGGAAGACGGACATCTTAGTGAGAAAACGTGGTAAGCCCTCACTGTTTGCTGACGACCTAAAATTGTGTAGCTTTCCCCACTCATATAGTATAATCCATATTATATAATATATATATATATATCATATAATCCATGAAGACCTGACAAATCTGTTTTCTTGGAATGAAACATGGCAACTTCCACTTAACTCTAGTAAATCCGGAATTTTCTTTTTCAGTAGCTCTTATCCAAACATCAGTTTACGCCCTGGAGATTCTGTGCTGCAATCTTATAACAGTGTACGATTAGGTATCGAGTATTCTCGGAACTTAACGCTTACAGAATATTCCCAGTCCCTTGCTTCCAAGTGTAGGCACTCAGTTGGCCTTTTGCTTAAACGAATACATACCACTGAGGCTAGACTGCCTTCATTCAAGGTAGTGATCCGCCAGTACTTGAATATGGCACAATCATCTTCAGCAATATGTATGCTTCGGATAGGATACGCATTCAGAATATTCAAGGAGGGTTTATCCGCTATGTACTGGGCCGTCACGAAGAACTCGGTTATGAGGGAAGGTGGAAGAAATTGAAAATTGACCCACTTTGGTAAAGACGCCTTAAGCTCAACCTTAACCTATTTTTACGCTTTTCGCGTGGCATTAATCATGCCTGTTGTGCTCCTACTTCTAAGCCCATGCCCTCATATAGTCTACGCAGTCGTGAATGCACTGTACCTGTAGAAAGGCACCGCCTTAAACTTAGGTCACCATCCTTTATGTTACAGTGCAACAAGTTGTGGAATAAGCCTCCACATTTTATCCACTCTTGCATGTCCGCATTTTAGTTTCGACGTCTACTCAACGAATTCGTTCTTTTCATGGATATCTATAAATTTCTTGACACTCATACCATATCCATGAATACGAAGCATAATGGAGCAATCGGCACATAACAATGGTCAAGCCATTGCGTCCCTTGTGAACCTACTCAGACCTCTAAGTGTAAGAATCGGTTTTATTAAAGCCCTCCAGTTTCATCAATGCAGGTGGCTTTACGACTGCATACAAGGGTGTGAATACTGGCTCCTCTCCGTATAATGAACTGAAAGAATGCTGTTTTCCCCTCAAAGCCACTAACGCACACCCCAAAAGAATTTGAGAACCCCATGGTGGAAGAACTACGTAGCTGACTTCGCACGTGTGCATGAAAATGCGCATAAAGACCGAATAGCTAAAAAAAATGGGGACTTCTCTCCTCTCCGAATTTGATAGCTTAGTAATTTCTGTTTCCACATCTGCTTGTGCTTCTTCTTTCTTTTCCCATTTGCAGAAACAGCTGCAAGTCGACATTTGATGCTCAGATTCGGTCTGAAAGTAATTACTTTATGGGGACAATGCCTGCTCACTGGCGCCAATAATTATTGGACTGCTCTCACTCTCAAACTCTGGACCATCTTCAAGATTAACTCACCTACCGGTCATGATTCTTCTTGCGACGAACAGTCTGATCATTCCCAACAGTATTAGTAGCAGAGACATTCTGAACAGGTGATTAAACCAGAGACCAATTTACATATTGGCCCAGAAAGTCACTTACCTGCAATGGCTCCACACTACACATCTTTTAGTACTCTGTACCAAGGGACTGTCTCATATGAAACTTACTATGCATTTAATGAACTTCTCGAATGATGCCACCTACGCTAATACAAAAGATACCCGAAGTCTATGTATAAATACTACCACATGGACTACTGACTGTTTCAACATCTATTTTCATCCAACACGACAAGCATCCCCGGCAGAATTAATGCGTATTACCTTTTAACTTGACATGGTGACTTGGAAATACGTTGATATGTCCAAACACGTCGGTTGTTCAACCGTGGATAATTTATCGGTACTCCAGATTGTATAAATGAGTTCTTTGTGGTCAGCAAAGCTAAAAACTGAAGATCATTACGAGTAGCAAACTGTTATACTACCAGTTATAAAACTGTGCGAATGGACCAACAACGTCGGTTGGTTATTACGCAAACTTTGGACACTGTGCGCCTTTGATATTGATGGTGGAACCTGTGAGATGGGAGATGAAAATCCATGTCCGTCTCATGAATTTCAGCAAATTTTAATGGGATTGTGCACACTAATGACTTGATATGTAAATTAGTCAATACTAAATACCAGTTCGTAAACTTTCAAAAATTGTGATTTGACAGTGCTTGCAAACTGGTATCCCTCATGTTAAACCCATTATATGGGGATAGTATTTGTTATTATCTAAACTTTAACACTCTCTGTAAGCTGTAAAGTAATTTTTCGTTGTTCGTTTCATAACTAGCAGGACTCTTGGCAGTCTTTAATTGAGTTTGATGACATTCCGCCTGTACCACTCAGGACTCAAGCTTTGTAGACATTTTGAGATGTATCAGTGTGACAAAGCCTGTGAGAATGTGATATTTATTTATTTACATTGAAGTCCAGTCCGAAATTCACGTATTGATGAAAAGCAGAGACATGCAACCAATAGTTGCGGAGATGATGGCAGCAGTTAGCAGATAACGCATATGTAAAGAAGCTTTAATTTGAAGGCGAAATTTGTAACTACATCGTGGCCAGGTTGCCAAAATCCAAAGGCACGAGGAAAACGCAAAGGATGTAAAGTGCGCTCCGTAAGTCGTGCTAGTAAAGGGGGTTGTCCGCAGTGTCGCGGGTACTTGGCTGTTGCGCCCGGCACGAGGACCCAGAGCAGTCGCACAACAAATCAACACCAGCAAATCACACCAACACTACCGGTCACACAGAAATAGCTGGGCAGATACAAAACTAGCATGTTGACTGAAACGCAAAATCATCAGGTAAAGCGAAGCGTGGATAAAGTACACGTGGGACCAACACCTAACGGTCACTGTGTGTGTGTGTTAAAGTCATATCAGCGGAGAATGGGCACTTGCATGTAATTTCTTTAAACGATTACGACACTGTCTCTGTCACGGGTTAGAACTTCCACAACAATATAAGTTCACAAAAAGGACCCCAGAAAGTGTTCCGATACATCTCCTCGGAAAGCAGAAAGGTGCACATCACTGACAGCAAGGAGCTACTTTCCACCACGCAAAACCGTCTACGCCCACAGATGCACCGGAGAAAGTGTCTAAGAAACAAGAGAAATTAAGAAAAGGCCAAACCTTCCACTCAATAGATGTTAATTTACGTGGGGTCTGTTGCAGGTCAGACTTTTGCACTATCCGGAAAATCAGAGGATAAATGCGTGAGGAAAACGGTGCTATCTGTGTTGATATGCAATGGGATACATTTAGGACTCTGCAGGCATCTGTGTGGTGGCTAAGTAACTAAAGAAACTGCATGCCAAAAGTACCAAAAAGGTAGGTATTTTGCAAGTCATGAACGGGATAGCCAACGCCCTTGAATGGCTCAACATTGATACGTCAACAGATTCGGGATTGGGAATGTAGTTCGGTAAACAAATATGGATCAATAAGTGCCAAACACCGTGGTTCCTTCGTATCCCGCTAAACTCTGACGCCTTTCAAATGACAAATTACAGTTCACACGAGTTTCTCTGAACTCTGAAAGCTCGTTAGGATGTCCTTCTTCCCCGATGTCAACCGCACGGTGCCATACCTGGAACTACACGGTGATCATAGGGGATGGGAAGGGAAACCATACCTGGAAACCTACGGAAGAATAATACGGCGATTGTTTGGGACATTTCACAACTGTCATGCCAACACTCTTCTAAAGAGTTATACCACCATTGAAATAGAAGTTAGCCCCGAAAGTCCGCTCGCAAACAGAGTTTGTAGGCTGCCGAAGGGAGCTCGTTTGAGGTTCATCCGAACTTCGAGACCACCCATTATGCGATGCAGCTCACTAGCACCACCCGCCAAGGTTACGCAACCCTGGTAAAGGGTGAGAGGCAGCATAAGAGGCACAATGAGTCTGCGTGAGGGGATGTCAAACCTCACCAAGTGAAAAAGAGGTATCAGCCGTCAAGACTTCTGATGTCGACATTCGTTTTATGAGATGCTGATTAGTCCGGCACCTGGGGCCTCGTAATCAGCGTTATAACATGATCCTCTGGGGAACTGGGCCTTGAAGGACAAGATCGGGGCAGGCTGTTGAATGCCAGTGATCCATGGTTGGAACCCGACCATACAAGAGAACACGGTCGAACCTTTCGCCTCACTTGCCACACTGCAACGAGCACCTGAATCCATCCCAAGACCACTCTCGCCACATAAGCTGGCCGCAACACAGTGGGTCTTGCTTTATCAGCTTGCTATTCTTCCATTTCTCTGAAAGGAAACAATATACCTTCTACATACGGAAGTGATCCACCCCATTACCTGATGACGCTGGGGTTCTCTAGGGCACTGGCTTCTCCTCCAGGTTTTTCTCGTCCTTCCTGTGATACAGCGTCTTCAGCTGGTGTCAATTTTTATCAAATGCGCTGACGACCTGACACCTTCCATCCATGTCTTGTCTTCACCATATTGCTCTCAACTAAACGATCTCTTGTCCACAGTTAATTGACGGTCCTCCATGAGAAATGGTAATGATAATATACTTCGAACGACAAATTATACGAACACATGCCGTTTTTACAGGCAACACCTGAATGTTATTGTTACCGGTGGGGCTGAGAAAATTTAGAAAGAATACATCGCCACACGATACGCAGTCTGCCGGGATGCTAATATTCGCACATTGCTGGCCACAAATATTTGATAATAACCGTTTCGCTACACAGCAATGGTGAATAGTAACGCAGGGATTATCATCCAGTATGGGCTTTTACCAGGCGACTGTGATTAAGCCCCGAGACTTCAGTCAATGAGTCACATAAATGGTGAAAGTACACAGAATATCAGCTGTCGAGCATAAACAAAGCTGAAAAATGCGAACAATCGGTAAGCTTTCGCTGTTTACAAAGAGCGCTTAAAAGTAGGGCCAAGTTCTGGTATGGACCGATGACGAAGCTTGGGACCAGTGTCACAAAGTATCAAACAGCATGTAGTGATTGTTTAGGCCTACGTGACTGAAAAAACTCCTAGGAATAGAATGAGCTGAAGTCGTAACTCAATCCAGAAACTGTTCTCAGTTCGCAGCTCACGTGGTGTAAGGTTTCATCATTAAACCATTCAGTATGTCTTCAAGGTTGGCACTTCATAGGGTGTCAGTTTCGGTTATCTTCACTGTGAGGTAAGTGGGTGTTATTAGTTGGAGAACCTGCATGTTTGGAGACATGTGGCATGCAATGCCAACATTTCCAGGTACAATCCCAATTGAAGCCATAAATTCGGGGTGAACCGCCAAATTAATCATTATGCTGCAATCCCTCTGTGAATCTATCCATGGGAAAGAGAACGAAACGTGCGTATGGAACAATTTGTCGTGTGCTTAAGTCAATGAGTAACAAGATATGAAGAGAATGATCAAAGAAAGAATTGTTGCGCAAAAACTATCTGCCGTCTCAGTGATAAACCATCGTGAAATAGTAGTCAGTGACTTTTAACGCGCGATAAACACAAAGTATAGCACTGAAACTATTTGTCTGAACGGTGGAGTGTATCAGTCGACGTGTCTAATACAGAGCTTAAGAGACGAGGAGTCAGTGGTCGCTATACATATGGGCGTATGCATATGCCTCCGAATACGAAGTAAGTTTTGGCATGAAGAAGCGAATTGATGGGGGTCTTAGCGTCTAGAAAATAAGACGATTTGATGCATAGGTGTTTTCGAGGAATTCCGGGGACAGACTTTCCAGTAACACAAGTAAGTGCATTTGGGCGTCATTAGTAGTCTGGCGAGCATGGTGTTCACCAGATGGGCCACCTCACTGCGATGGTACCAGTTATACAATGGAGGGGAGGCTACCTGGTACACAGAGGTCTCACTGTGCCAAATAAGGGGCTGTTAAGTTCATTGGACAAAAGTTGGGAAGAGATCCCACCTCTATTTACTCTTAAGTTGCTATCAGTTTTACTTCCTTGGAGACACTTGAGTCTTATAGACCCACCTCTGAGTGCTTCTGTTGTAAGGCATCCACTGCAAACAGACTGCAAATATCATCCGAGCCTAAAAGCAGGTTGGCGAGGTGCTTAAACTGCGCCACAAGGGTTGCGGTGGACCCATTCCAGACCAAGCTGTGATATGTGGTAAAGACTTTCCGTCTGACCTGTTTATTGCATCGCTCTTTTGTCAACCTGGGCGTGTGGTTTCTAAGGTCATACGGTGGTGTTCCCCACCCTTCAAGTGGATGGGGAGGAACGGTATGGCAGACCATGCAAAGTTTTGTACGACAGAAACAAGTTGTTTCTTAGACGCCGTTTCCACAGAGGCTCAGTAGGCAGCATAGTGCACCCATCTACATAGTCTACATTACCGGCGTGACTCGATAACCGTCTAGTGAAACTCTTTTGGACAAACCGTTACAATGGAAGTATTAGCTTCAAGCATTATTTTTCTCCAGGTAATACCTGTAGTGTCTAGATACAAACCTGGTTTTTTGTTTATGCGAAGACAATACTTCCACTTGTCCAACTTGTAAATTTTCTGCGCACTTGCTCTGTTTGGATGTTCCGCTATATGA
The DNA here is from genome assembly GCA_944470555.2 of Heterobilharzia americana. NCBI lineage: Eukaryota > Metazoa > Platyhelminthes > Trematoda > Strigeidida > Schistosomatidae > Heterobilharzia > Heterobilharzia americana. Next base: position 107,428,462 of record OX104134.1, on the reverse strand, counting down.
ACATGCAGCACTTATATCTGGTAGTGACAACGGGTGGGGATTCAGATTACCTTCCATGAAGATGAGTGTAGTTTGTATATAAACTTATTCGTACCTGTAAAAATGGCGTGTGCCTGTATATTCAGGAATAAATATTATTATCATTATATTCGAATTATGATTTGTCAGTTGTGTTCATGCTAGAAAAAAGGGTGAGCCTTATTCCAATATCGGTCTGACACAAACCTTGAAAAGAGCAAGTTTGGCCTCTTTTGTATAGAAGCTCTTCAGAGAGAAAAGACCGGATAATCTTCTTCATTTAGAGACAATAGCCGTAACATCCTCATCGAAGATAGGGTTAGCAGAATATTGGGTGCCCAGAACGCGTACCTCATTGAGCATTTGGATTTTACGATCTCCTAGGGATAGCGCGCCGCTGGGATGGTACATTTCGAGGTATAGAATTCCACATTTTCCATGGTTGAATGCAAGTTGCCACTTCTGACTCCACCCGAGCAGATTATTTAAATCTGCCTAAGCTGTTGACAGACCTTCAGTAACTGCACCTTACTGGAAGCCGTAGACAATCTCACGGCCTTCAGCATAGAGGTATGGTTTTCCACGTCTAACCACTCTACATATGTCATTATATACATGAGAAAGAGAAGCGGACCAAGAACGCTTCCTTGCACCACGCCACTTGTAATTATTGATGCATTACGAAGCAAATTATTGGCATGATTGACTGCATAGGTTAACCATGCCCTTTCAGAGACGGAGTAGATAGAGTAGGTATTCTTACTTTAACACGTACAATTTTTGTTACACATTTGCCCATAAGCGTTTTCTGTCTAATTCATACTTTATGACATACCGGAAATGTTTTCCAGTATTTCCGGAACTCCTTTCAGAACAAAGTCATCATTACCATTATTACAGGGAAGCATGTGGGGAAAAACAGAAAACTTGGGAACTTCCCGAGACCACTTGGATGGAGGCACCTCTTGTGTAGTGCGGCCGTAGCTATCTACAGACATTTGTGACAAGAAAATGAGCAGAATGGAAGAGTAGCTGTTCATCGGGGACAGACGGTAGGGATGGAGTGGTCGGGTGCTCTCCTATGTAACCTCCCATCCAAGCGAAAGACTGTTGTGCAACTTAACTGTTGCCTTACCCCATCATTCCCCGCGCAGCTGCTTCTCTCTCAACGGCAATAAATACCGGATTAGGTTTGTATCTAGGTCTGACTGCTACTTCTGACCATAAGAAAATGATCACAGACGAAATCCTGGCCGAAAATTCTGCCATTTGTGATTCCGCACACACCACAGATGAACTCAACACACTGTTTACTTACTTTGAGAGGGAGGTAAGACATCATCAGATCCTTCAATCGGCGTCCGAGGGATGCACTTGGGGAAACCGGTCTATCTATTTGAGTGAGGGTGTAGCAGGAGTACATCTTATCTGGACTGCGTTTTGAAACAAGGTGATTGTCCCATTGAGAAATATACGTCAAGCATCATCTCATAGTCGTACACTAATAACCTTCGACATGAAAAGCAAGTGAATTCTGAAACCAGAAAGCCCTTTCCTTCCCACTTCAAGGTTTACCGTAAGACTTTGAAAGACTGCGCCTCGGCAGCCAGACTCCCGGAAATCAGCAGTCTGTGGTTCCATGAGACCCACTAAAGATGCTTGCCATCATAGCTTTAATGCACTCGGTTAGCTGGAGGCACGCGTTCAACGACACTCGCCACGTTTCACATTGTCTATTTGCATTTTGTCACTCATGATCGTTCCCTTGTTGAATTACTTGGTGCGTATATAATCTTTTGTACGATCCAGCAAATATTGTATTCTGCCAGTGTACTCTATTGTGTTACTTCTTGGTCAGGCACTCGTGGGTAAATACCAAGCATAAATATTTGGTGATTTTTCTTCCTGTCTCTCAAATTCGCACAAGATCGATCCCCAAAACGCTGCAAGTACGCTTCAGCCTGAGGTTTGTTAAGCTCGTGAATGAAACACCTTGACCAGGCTTATAAGACCGCTGAGCTCTGCATTACGGACAGTGCCACTGAAAGCACCACCAATACTGCTACCAAAACTACAGACATAACGGGATTTCTCAATACATAAACAATTTCCAACCTCAAAGGTGCGGAGGCTGCTCCTGCTTTAGCTGTTTTTCCTGCCGAAATTTCAGATGGTTGCGACATGAAGGTATCATTAGACTATGAGGGAACTGGAGAAGGATGAAATCTCACCGAATTATCTGGAAATCTGACTGCTAAATAAACTCGAGGCCCTGAAGACCCACGTCATCAAGATAACCCGCAATAACGGTAAAACGACATAAATGCGTTACTAATTCTCAATATTCCGCTGTTTTGTGAAGCAATAAAACTGTGCTGCCAAGAAAATTGCTGTCCAATAAGTAAGAATTACTAACCCCATTCGCTTATTCCACTTTCCTACCATATGAACGTTTATCAACCCTAAAAATATTCGAATTTCTGGACGGCCATAATGACAACTAAAATCTGAACGTGCAGTAAAATCCGAGAGATCAACTCACCTACTAACTTTGGAGTGAACACATTCACAGTAATGCTATGCAGCAGACTTCTCTAGTACTTCATCTAATAGTGAGTATACCTCCTTGATAGTGCTGCATACTTTAACAAGGACAGTATTGAAAACGAATTGCTATTGGCCTGCAGTTCATTAAATATTTATTCCTCTGCACCACAGTATCTGATTTCGATGGCGTAAGTCTATATTGTTGCGAATTATGACACTTGAATAGACATTCGCTCGGATCACATGATTACGTGGAAACTTGCGGATTCCTCAAATCGTCAGTGTGGGTTCTTTCGGAACCTGAAGCTATAAACAAAAGAATTTATGGCCAACTAGACGTTTATCTGGTGTAACGGGGCTCTGCGAAGCCTGCTTGTAACGGAAGTTTGGAATTTTGTGCGACCTTGGTACCAATAAAGATGAAAAAGAAAGAATGACCGAAGACGACCTAAACTTTAACACTATACATGTTGAAAAGTGGTACTTTCATGATAATTTCATAACTTATGGAACCTGATGTTTTTAACTGAATTTAATCATCTCCCTTCTGTACCATTCAGGTCCCGTAAAATCTTGTAGATTTTTCAACAAATATCAGTGTGATGACGCCTGTAAGCCGGCTTCTCTTGTGTTAAGTAACTAATGTGAGAATAAAACATTTATTATTATTATTATTACTGTTCACGACGGGTGAGCACTAAGCACGATTCACGGGGACATCCAAAGCAGCGCGTGATGGGTGACATGTTGGCCATAGTTATTAACCCTGAGGCTAAGATGTGCAGCATGGAAACTGATCTCAGTTCGAAAAGAGGACTGGTTCACCTGAGGCCCATCGAGCAAAGAGTCCGATATCTTGGTTCACAAGTGAATCCTGAGTCAAGGCGATACTGGGGGTCCACGGTGACAGGTTAAAATATGGACCAAACTGAAGGAGGAAACCACAAAGATACCCTAAAAATCTGCATCGTCTTGTGTTTCAAAGGAAACCAACCAACCAGCTGTTAATTTCATAGTATTCCTCTATGGTATGCTGGACGGATTAAGAAAACCCAAGCTGCTTAGTTCACTCTGCGAAGCGGCCTTTCTTAATTCCGGCACCGAATCCCCATCAGTGCTAACTGATCCCGGTCAGGTTTGTGGCACCGAAAAACTGTGTCACATTCTGACCACGCGAACAAGTATTAGAGAAGCCACTGAGGGAAGTCACCTGGGTATGTTGATCCGAGGTGTGCTATCCCAGAGAACCTTTCCTAAGCACTCGTCGAATGAACGCATAACCTTTCTAAGAATTCTTTGAGGTCAGGCTCCCAGACTTTTAGTAGAACAGAAACGCGTCACCAAGCCACCCTTTTTCTAGGAAGAAAATCAGAAGAACACTGGTAACCGTCGGCTTATTGCCTTGCCTTACTGTGAGGAGCAATAGAAATCCTGACGGTTGACGTCCAGTAAGTCGTTAACGGAAACAATACTGTTCAAGTTATTAGACACAGTTTTCAAAGAAGGTGTTCATACGCCACCTACCTGGTTACCCCCAGAGACGCCATTTAATGCAGCCCAATGTAGGGAAGTCACACGTATTACGGATAAATCCCATTATGATTCCTGATAAACTGCTAAAGTTCCCCGCAAGAAAGCCTTGTAATGTGAGGTGGTTCACCCGTTAAAGACAAAACAGAGCGCCGGCCCCGTATGTAGGACACTTTGTGACCTTTCCTAAAGCTCCTCGGATAAAAGAAACTTGGATGAAGAGAAAAATGTTCGATTCTCTGTCCCATCTTCAGAGGAAGATACCCAGAGTGCTGTTCACCCACAGCATTCTATCAGAGTTGCCAAAAGTGGTGAAAGGCCAGATAGAAGACCACGCCGTCAGATAGCAGACAAAATGGGGTTATTCAGCGATGCCCAAAATGGCTTACGAAAGGGTAGGTTATGGGCTTTGAAGCATTTGGTAACCTTTGACAAGTGGACGGCACACAGTGACCTCAAACCTCTTTCTCACGTAATTCCTGAAGCCGTGGAAGACCCTTATACAACCTCACTCAGGGGTTTACGACGTCTTTGCACCACCACACATGAAAAGTGGTGTGAACCTCATAGACAGAGACCCGAGGTGAGCCACAAAAGGTTTCTGGAGGTGCAACATAAGTCAAAAGAGAAGGGAAGAGGTGATCTAGGTCTTCTCTCACAGAACTAACGTGTGTTACGTGGCGATCTCATTAAGACTTGCAAAAAACTTGGTGATCCAAGTCATCCGAACGGTGGAATGTTACCAAACGGTATCCGTCATGGCCAACGTGGAAACCTGAAGCGGACCTCCAGTCAAAACATGTAAGACTGTTTGTATTTTTAAGATTTGTCCTGGTGCGAACTTGATAGACGCAAAGACCAATCACCAAGCATTTGCACTTGCTATATACCCACGAGTACGAGACCAAGAAAGAACACGACAGTTTTCATAAAAGGCCATTGTCAAATGTTCGTGCGCCGATAACTCCTCGCATGCTTGCGAGGACTTCAGTAGCTGAGTGGCTGCTTGATGTTACAAAGCAATTCGTCCAGGCGCTGGTGATCTGTGAGATTGGTTTTCTTCAAGAGTGCGGCTTTGAGAAGTGCATGAGGATCACTTACTTCGAGACTAAACATGTATGCCGTAGCCTGTTTGTTTAATTCCCGCGGTAGTGAACGTATAACGGCAAGTAACCGATAATGAGGATCTGAGACGCCCTGTTCCTGAAAATCTGCCTCGGCATATGGAAACCATTTTTCTGCATTGTCTGGCCAATAAGGCACGAGTTGGATCGTGTTCATAGTCGGCTTAATGCAGATAAGCTTGGGTGTGTGGTCGGACATGAGAAAGTGTAGTAAATGGATATATAAATGTCATCGAAAGGAAAGCAATATACAAATATAAAATGGAACAGACTCATCAATTCAATATTTGCTATTGGTCGGGATATGTTATCACGTCGGGCTCACCAATTTAGCATTTGTCCTGGTGCGAACTTGAAAGACGCAAAGACCAATCACCAAGCCTTCGCACTTGCTATATACCCACGAATACGAGACCAAGAAAGAACACGACAGCATAGTCGGATGGAATAGTATGTTTGGGTGGTTGTGCCAAATACCGATGCGTTCCAACTAACTGGCTGGAGAGTCGATTACGAGCAATGCAACGTAACACGACAGCATGCTTACTGGCCAGGATGCTTGACCGGGTGCCTTCAGCTTAGCGAGTTCAGTTAAACTATCGAGATCAGCATCACTGTTGAGTGTCGTCGAACCCTAGGCTATTGATTTTGGGAAAGTGTGTGGCGCTATATATTTACTCTTATTTAGTCAGTGAATTTATGGCCACTGGAAAGCAGTTTCTGCTGAGGTAGCCATCGCTCCATCTATCGGTAGCTTCAAGAAACATTTAAACAGTTACGGAGCGTTTCGTTTAACCATCCACCTCTACAAATTTAATCAACACAACCGCCCATCGAGCGGAGCAGAGCTACAATAGGCGACTGGGTAGACCTGCTGCATCGAAATCCGTCCGAAACGCGTAACCATTCTACAGGGCATAAAAGTGGTCCCAAAGAAGTAAGTTGATATTTACAAGCTGGTGAAACATGTTCGTGAGTGGGTATTTGTTTTACTTGCCGAACATCTCCTTGACGAGTAAACACATATTTTCAACTTTATGAATATGGTAAGGAATTCCGATCTTATTCAGAGATTCAGAGCAAAAACGGTCCATCATATTGCTTTCTGGTCGAATGGTTTGATGAGATATCATCATTGGTCAAAAGTTTTCAGCTGATCTATCATCCTGATATTTCATCTGTTGAAATGGTAATCATGACTAATTTTTGATTGTTAATAAAGCATGAAGAAAAAACTAACAGGCTTTTCTTAAAACCTACAAAGATTGAGGGACTCAAATTGTCAGATTTTTATCTAGGTAGTACTGTGACGATATTATCACGCTCACTGAGAATTGTGGATTTCGGTGATGAATTTACAAAGCGTGAACTTTCGGGTCGTTCTGAGAGGTAATTACACATTTTAGCTTCTTATTATTTTAAGATGTGTTGTTTTCATAACCCCGGATTCTGTCTGCCGGGCTGGAGAAGTCATAGGAATGTTGGAAGATAAAGCATTTCGCATTGTGAATCTGAAGATGTTGCGTATAACGTCGGACCAAGTGAAATGCCTTTTCGAAAACCACACGAATATCTCCAACATTCCGTGAGTTACTTGATATTTGTAAATATAAAAACGGTACAATAATTTTGGTAGGAATAATACATTTGTAATGATAGTAGGTTGTACTTTATATAAATGATAACAGCCTTTATGTTTGAGAAGTTATATTTCATTATCAAACATGCTTGCTTCTGTAATCAATAATGCTCCGTTAAGCAGCATATTTGAGGCTCTTGAAAAGCACGGAGTAACCGCATGGATGTAAGATCCCAAATAAGGCCCATGCATGTATTAAGAAGCATATTTGACCGATCATCAACACCATTTGATGTTTATTTTGCATTTACAAGGAAAGTTAGTGGATCAAACAACTTTAGTTAATCCTTGAAGTGGTTATTTTTATGACATGTCCCTTCTTTGAGTGTATTCACCGAAGTTGCTACCACTTGTTCGCTATCGAGTTGAAGTTTGTATGAAGAAACCGTATTGTGCAGAAGTTTCACCGAAGCTGTGGTGGGATGTACAGATATTTCAGGTACTGACCTATAAATATCCCTGAACCTTCCTTAGTTTACAAACTCTAGTGGTTTCCAAATAGAAATATTTGTAACAATTGTAATAATCAGAGTGATACTGCAACTTATTCGGAGTCGCTTTCAGGCTCCAATGTTTGAGTAGTCCGGCTCTTTAATTAAAGTCTTCCTTTTATGGAAACTGAACTTTTCAGCTTTGGGCTTTGGGCTAAGACTGCATTGTTTGTCAGTAGGTAGTGCCATGATCTTTGTGTGTAGTCAAAATAGAGCAGATAAATCAAAAGCTCAAAACCTTGTCCCACGGAAGTCCCTTACATATTCGTTGGTAGTGGATTAGACTCTTAGCTGTCTCTGCTATCTAATTTTAAGCAAACTACTGTCACACGGGCTAAGAGAACTGCTGTATCTGTTAGTTTGGTTGAGACATTTTATATTTTTATTGATGGCTTGAGGAGTGCCGATGCGTGGAGGGTGGAAGAAAGTATGGAATATTAACGTCTAATCACGGTTTTAGAAATAATTCTAAATTGATCACAATATCATTCAATCCTTTCATCGTTTCTGATGAATTTCTCTTTAAGTCATTGGTTTGGATTTTCCGTAGTTTATTTACTCCCTTCTTATTACTGTTATCTATGGATTTATATTCTCTCTATTTTATGGTCTTAGTCACTCAATAAGATTGCTTTTATGCTAAAGTGTAGTAACTATAGATGCTCCATAATTTTATGTTTATCTGCCTGTGAGCTGTCAAATAAGATCATTTCTATTTCTGTAAGAGAACAAGATCAAGAACTAAAAAGCATACATGAAGTCTGAATCTGGTTACAAGTTTTTAATACATATTTCCCCTATATCTTGTGTAATTCTAAGATTTCGATTGACGCGAGCTTATTTTTGCGCGAATGAATAGTGCAGTTTTCTAGAAATGGACGTAGTATCATTGCTATCAACAAAACTCAGTATTTTATAAATCAGGTGATTTAAGAGTTCAAAACATGTATTTGTTGCTGTGAAGAGTAAAAACCTGAGTCAATAAACTTCTTCACATGGTTCTGCGGTGAATTGTTTGTCAGTTTCATTTGAAGAAGTTTAAATCAGTTGGTTGCAGTGAAATAGTTTTTTATGGTCACCCATGTTATCGTTCGTGATAAGAACAGTCGGTAGTTAAAACGACTGTCTTGAGTAAATTTGGTCCAAAATTGTAATTCATGGTTTAGTCATGGTGACACTACCGAATTCCAAAACCCAAACCAGTCTTCATACATATAACTCATCATCAATGTCAACATAGAACCAACCATTACTGCGTAAAGCACCAAGTTGACACACCTCATATCAGTACACCAAGTAAAAAGGCAATAAAATGAAGAAATAAGACAATCAGTCAAAAGCAGTAAAAGAAAAGAAGTAGGAATCATCAAATGCTGAATTCATTATGGCGGTTCAAATAGAAATAAAGTATTGATGCATCTGCTCCACTGGTATCGATTCTGAGCCATGTTATCTAAAGTCTCTAACTACTGGTTTCTCTTGTCGCGTGAGCCTCGATCGGCTAGTCTGGGTCTCCCTACATGGCTCAAAGCATCAGTCGAAGATTTCATAAAGTGATACCTTGTTTTAGTCTAGGCGTTCCGAGCCTTTTTGCAGCTGACATTGCACAATGAGGCAGACAGTTACTACACACACGCGATATATGTCGCAGCCATCTCAGTCGTTGAAAGTTTACAACCGCATTAACTGACTTTCCTCTCCTCCCTAACACTTTACACCCGACATCTGCGATGGTGACACCATGACACAGCCTGTGCCACGGACATAATGGTGGGTGAACACCTGAAACCCTTTCATATCTTTTAACTTCAATGGCCATTTTTCTCAGCCTTACAGTAAAGCAGCGATCTGCAGTGCGGTATAAGAACCTTCGTAGGTGATTGGATATGGTGGTGGCACCAAATATGGCGTAAGTTACAAAGGCCAATCCAACCTTTTGTGTCTGCGCAGGAATTTGGTCGACTAATGTACTGACTTACCAGGGCTGATCTAACCTACCAGGTAAGTAAAGTGTTCAATACGTTCTCTCACTTCACCTCTACTGTCAGCCGGGGCAGACCAGTCCTGCAGCAACAGTTTACATTCGGGTGATAAGAAACGCAGTCGAAACATCCTCAAATTGCCTCTCAGTGTGTCCAGAAGACTGAGCATCTTGTCAGTGCCTTCATGTAGTAGGACTGTGTAACCTGCGTACTCTATATTCACCAAGGATTCTCCTGTGAAGTCAGACGACGAGAGGGAGACCTCCATAAGAACGCCTATAGTGAAACTGAATGGGAATGGAGAGAGTGGAAGATCACTATGGACACCAGCTGACGGACACAGCTCACTTGTCAACTCACCATAGACTGTAACACATCTACGGGTGTTCGAGTAAAGAGCCTTCAACAGAATGATGTACTTACTTGGCACTCGTTCTAGTGAGAGACATTGACATAAGATCTCAGGATAGACTGATTGGAACGCCGCCTTCAGTCCAAGAAATACAGCTGGTGTCTGGCACCGGTAAGTATGCCTGTGTTCCAGAACCTGTCGGAGTGTGAATATCTAGTCGATGTACTCAGGACTCGGTTTGAAGCTTTCTTGGTTGTTTTTGGTTTTTGCTGTTTCCGAGCTCAACTCAGATGTCTAATGATTATGAAGTCTAGAATCATAAATACTATGTTCTTCAGGGTGGTTTTTATCACAGGTGAACATCTCACCTGTTTTGAGAAATTGGAGAATCAGTTATTGAGACCAATCAGAGGCAATAGTGTTCGATTTCCATACACTAGTTAACACTTCAGTAAAGTTGACTAAAAATCTGCGACCACCATCCTTAAATATATCTCTGTAACTAGTCCATCTGGTCCTGCTGCTCTTCTTTGTTTCAGGTTGGCTAGAGCTTTCTCGACTTCTTTAAGTGTTGGAGGTCCTACCTCGTTAGTCTGTCTGTGTCCGCCACAGGATAGAGGCTGGTGGACGAAACGTTAAGTGATGTCTCTCTTTATACCTGAAGTTAATGCTGACTAGCAATAAGTGGTTATCTGAGGGCAGCTGCAATAGGCGACCACCGTTATCTGTTCGTTTGGCTCGGATTCCATAAGTGCCACGTGAGCACTTTTCTACCTACCCCTTTGTGTATTAAAATCACCTGCAACAACTACCATGTCTGAGTGCTTTGCTTTCCGTAGGAGGCTAGACAGTTTTCGGCAGAACTCATGCTTCACTCCATCTGGTGCGCAAGGAGAGATTAGGGAGCCGCAACAGTGAGTTTTTCGTCCTCACTGTGCCGTTCAGTCGTTGAGTGGACAGTAATCCAAGGAAAATTGAGTGTTGACAAGGTTTTGAAGGTAGTTGGCACTTCCTGGATTCACCACATAGTGGAAGGTTAAGTCTTCTTAAAGTACTCCGTTGCCGAAGAGCTCAACGGACATTTGCTTGAGGCCAGTCACATACTGCTTTTCTGCAAGTTTGAGATTCTGTTTCGTTGCATTCGTATCCGACTATGGACCCCCATCGGCATACCGTGGGGTGATGAGGGTGTGCTATTTTTAAGGACGACCTGTTATAAAAGCCCTTCTCATATGGAAGGCAACATCAGCGTGATACCGCTGTCACACTTCCGTTCAACCATTAGTGTGACTTTACTGTCGACTCATCACCATAATGTTGTAGTTTACGCTCCAACGGCAACTGCTTTTTGTGTAACCACAATTTAACAAACATTTTTGGCATGATATAACCTTGATACAACAAGCGTTCCATCAAAACTACTCTCTGGGTCATTGTGATATGCAAGCCCGATCACCACATCAACGTAGCAGCTATCGTTTGGGAAGCATAACTACCGAAGTATGTGTAAATCCTATGGATAATTACTTTTGGAACCAGGAGTTTGCTGAAACCACTCAAATGTTTAAAACCAGGTTGGCATCGTGTATGAATATCAAGCGATTACAGTGTTTGATTATATCTTTGTCATAAAAACCTTCATCACAGTAATGAAAGATGGTGTCAAGATCCGATCGACCATTAAATACAACCTTCTGTTTATATATATAGTTTGGTTTCTACAGTTTTCAGTGTTAGTTTATTTATTCATTTATATCGATTCGACTTTTATTACACACCGTATTCATCTCATAATATGATTTTTTTGTTGGTATCACGTAGTGTAGCCTGTCTGCCTGGTACACCTACTGTGTATGCTATGAGCGGTATTAAATCTGTACTTTTTAAAAATTATCGTAAATGCCCATCAAGAAATTAGGGAAAACGAGTTCAGTGAAGATATCTTTTTCGGCGATTTCCCTATTTAAAGCTGCTTAATCGCAAGTTATACATTTTTTGTTGCACTATATTGGGTAGTCGCAAACATTACTTATATTTAGTAGCAAAGATCAAGTTGAATGAAGACTGAAAATCCATAAGTGCGATGTAAGTTGAAAATAATTCACTAAACAGCATAAAAAGGAACATTATAACAGGATAAAATATCAAGTCTCATAATATGTAAAAATGACTTTCAAGATGAATCGTGATCAAGGGTAGCATAGAAACAAAATGAAGACGATATTGGGCTACTAAAATATGCACTAAAATATAACGAAGTTATAAATATTAAGTGAGAGATAGAGTTGACGTATTCAGCTACTTACTAAGTTCATGCTAGCAACAAAGGTTGAAAAATTGCTTTTGTGCACATAATTCTTGTTTCTCCATGCATATGGTAAGAGCTTCTGCACTACATAGAAGGCGGCGAATTTCTCACCTTGTGGATGAAGTTGAACGCTGAATCAGTTGTTATGCTGTGACCGGTGTTGACAATATGTTCAATTATTGCTCTTCTGACGGATCCACTCGTACCTTTCGTGGCCAGGTGGGGTAATGTTTACTAACTCTTTTGGGAAGAACACATCGAACGACTTACATACCCGACTTAACAGGAGCAGGTGAATTGATAAACATAAATCTAAGTGGTTAGATGTGGGAGCTTATTCTTCTGGTTGCAAGGAATCACTGGACGACTGGAGCATCCCATCCTCAGGGTTGATATGTAGAGTGACACTAACAAAACTGACAAAATCAATGTAGAACCTCACACAAAGGTGTATCGGTTCAAGCTTCAACACTTCATAGTAGTAAACAAAAAAACGGGTGGATAAAAAGGAGTGATATCAACAATTTAAAGATAGAGGTTAGTACAAATATTCAAGCTTTAGAAGGTGTCAAGGAGTGAATACACTTGCGCCACTGTGACTGATTTTCTGTCGTATCACCAAGAGTCCTAAACCACTGAAAGAAGAAAGTTTATTTCAGTGACTTTGGAATTGTTTTTCTCAAGATATCACCTGCGAAATCACCTAAGAAGTCAATATTCATGCATAGTATCTTCTTTGAAGATGAAATGGATATCTCTCTCTCCCCCTGTGGTTTAGGTCTTACGTTCTTGTCCATAAATTTTTTTTGTCATCTCAATATCTTAGCTGTTACTGCTACTTTTAGATAATAAAGCCTGTTAATTGTTTACAGTTGAAGGGAAGATCATACAAAAATCTCTAAGTATGCCGAGTTTTATATCAAATAAGGAAACCTGAATACAATTTTTTATTCTGCACCATAACTACGTTGGTCGATCGTACACTCTATGTTATCTTTTTGGTCTTCATTAGCATTTCATCTTTAGAGACAAGGCGAAGATGAAATTTTAGATAACAATTTAGTTGTACATTTTCAAGTGAGAATCAGTACTGTTCTATTTAAATGAGCACCAGAATAGATCACATAATTGTTATTTTCACTGTGCAACCAATGAAGGCTAGTAGTCAAATGTGTTCTTACTATTCTTGTGGGATATAAAATAGAATGAAACAAAACGACTCAGTAAGAAATGGGTAGCGTATAAAAAAGTGGTGGCGGATTGTTCTAAGATTAAAAATTCATTAATGTCACTAAAGGACTCATTCAAAATAAACACCATATAGAGGAAGTTTCATAACTGGCAAAGTAGTAAATCAAATCAAGCTGCACACGAATAGACTGTCAATGGAAATGATAAGAAACTAGAATTAAGGAAAGTTGGGTAGTTGAGCAGTCAAATATTTAATTACCACAAGAAGTAAAAAAAGAGAAATTACTCTCTGCCACTGAAACCGATTTTGAAATATGTCATCCAAGGACTTTAAACACTGACTGTCGGCACATTGCGCTAATTTCCACTACACTATGTCTGTTATCGTTCTGTCGCTTCATTGCTGGTAACTCTACCTATAACGTCATCGTTGCCGACCCATTGGTCCCATCATACACAGTAACATGGGATATCTTCAGTAAGTTAATTTTTTATTGAGTCATTCATTTGAACTAAACAGAGGATACCCTTTCAATCTGTCAACACTTTCATTTGGTAGTTTTCTGAAATAATTACACGTGACTTGCTGGAAATTCTTATGTTCACCTTAAATAATACATTAGTTATAAAGAAATAATAAACCCTATTTAGCATAAGATCTTTATTTTTTTCCCATTTTATCCAGTAAATTACTAGAACAGTTATCAGGTAGAGTTGTTGTCGCCTTGGAAGTAATGGGTTCAAGTGCATGTTCACTTTTAAGTGAATTTATCTATGGATCAAAAGCAGATGATGGAAACGTGTTATCCAATCCTGACTTATTTATGATTGCATCAAATGTTGGTGATTCATTAAAACAAGCTAATAAGATATTTGGGAATCCTGGTGGCACGAATTTTCTTGGAGCTCCTTTATTGAAGAATACAACACTGTGTATCATTAGACCGCATGCTGTATCAGATGGTAAAACAGTTTTCTTACCAAATTAGGCAAATAATCAGTTTAGTAGAGATATTATGTTTTTCCCAATAGTAAAGCATTCAACGTAGGTCACTTGTTTTCCATGTTGTTGCATTCTACCGGCTGAATAGTTTATTCCTTAAGCTCATTCCCATGTTAGGTGATATCATTATTACAAACTTCAGAAAGCAGTAAACCATGAGAACTTGTCCTCAGTCGGTTCAGTAGCTTGTCCTGATAACTTGGCATGTGAATGCTTGTTTTATAGTCCTTCTGTTGAAATTTGCACACCTATTTCAATTGACTGTCTTGCTGATTGATCTGAAAATGAAAATCAAAAAAAACTTCCGCGAAACTTTCCGTATTTTCTTTATTTTAAATGTGAACATTTTTCCAACAGAATGCTTGCTGACAGTTGGTCCCATGCATTGAGATAGTAGAGGATATCTTTTGACTTTTGCTTTACATTGAGGCTCATTTAAGTGTAGTTGACGAAGACGCTTAAAGGAAGTCACGTTCGATGTCATGATGACAAGCCAATAAGACTGATATCTTGAAGTTTGTGCTAATGATAAAGAATGTTAAAGAAAGTTCAAGTATTAAATCATGCAACTCAGAGAACTCACCAAAAGTTAAACTTCTCAGTTGTAAGTTGGTGTCAGTTGTATCGTCTTTTGACAAATATGTTGTGAAGTAAATTATTATATAAGATGCTTCAAAGCAAATGTCAATTCTCTTTATACTTCTGGTGTTTTATTAGCCTATAATATTATACACTTGCATTTCGTTCGTGTTGAAGCTGTTAATCGATAACACCTTCAACTCACGTCCCTTAAATACGAAATACTCGCTACTGTTCATTTCAGTATCTCACTACCGTGCTAAGTTGGTAGCATTGCAATATTTGATTGAAAATTTTTGTGAAAAACACTGACTGGTATGGAATATCAGTTATTATTCAGTATAACATTAAGGCACCATAGTACATGTTTAGCTAAGTTGTTACTTTTCTGATAACCTAAATTTATTCTTGTAAAAGAACATGTGCATGCAGTTAGTTTAACGGAGAACCTGTCACCATTCA
The DNA here is from genome assembly GCA_944470555.2 of Heterobilharzia americana. NCBI lineage: Eukaryota > Metazoa > Platyhelminthes > Trematoda > Strigeidida > Schistosomatidae > Heterobilharzia > Heterobilharzia americana. The sequence goes on along the minus strand of OX104134.1, from coordinate 107,413,236 downwards.
ATTTACCACTCTTCCAATGAGCATAAAAACAAAGTCAAACGAAGTAGTCCTACACGCAGATTTGTTCAGGAACCCGGGGCAACCCCATATTATTGTAGTCGAGACGGTTAATGGTTCCTTGCCTGTTTACACATATTCTACTAATGGCTTTAATGATGCCCTAGAACACCGCCAATATCCTTTACAATTCATGTTGAAGAATAAAGAAATCTGCACCCTTGTATTCGGGTTAGAACCTTGACATTGAGTTGTGAAAATATCGGTTTCTACATTTCTAAAACCAAAGAATGGGACCTACATTTTACTCCACAGTTAAGATCAGTGAGTAATTGCATTTCTTATCAGGTCTTTACTCGATCACTTTTTAATGCCTCCCAGTCGACTATTTAAGTGGGCACAGCTTAACCTGTAACATTTGACTACTAAGTTCGCTTCTTAATACTGCGAATACCTGTTTTGAAGGTTACTTGATTGAAACCAGAATCATGTCAATAGTAAAGTCACTGTTTATTTCGCATGCTTATTTTAGACTGGTAATGCAAGCTGAAAGTGAAACTCTTAGGGATGGAAGTGAACACAAAGAGAAAAGTGTGTATTGCATCTATTAATGTGTTACTCATATGAATACATAGGCAAGAGCAAAAGCAAAATAAATGCCAGTGGAGAACTAAACTGTTTATATAGGTTGAGTTTAATGAATTTTTAAAACACTGTGCTTATCAAATATACCGATCACCAGTTGTTTCTAGAATAAGTCGTTCACTCGAGATAAACTTTTGCTAAGCGCATGTTTACTGAGAGATGAAAAGTGAGCATATTGTGATCAAAGATTAGTCCTTGCTGAGAATATCCTAACCCTAATGGATAAGTACTATACAGTACACATGATTTTGCTTTCCTACATCCTACCATCTTTTTTCCGCTGGAATACTTACCTTCAAGTCTTTTGATGTGGTTATTTATATATTTAAAGAAGTTTTTTATCGGGGAATATTCTAAAGTAGTTTGGCTAGCGCATAAGAGACTTTACTTTGACGTTCGGTCTCATAATGAAACGATAGCAGTTGGATCCTATTCCGAAACTCTTCATAAATCTGTTTCGTTGGATCCATTGGGTCTCACGATACAAATAATAACTTTGAGCCACTAGGTTAGAATTTAGTGGTCTGGATTTTTAAACCCTTGAATTGATGGCGAGGAAATTTGTATTTGTCTAAATTATTGATAGGATATGGCTCCGACCATAAATTTTCAGATTTTAGCATAGCAAGTGAGTACTAATATGCTTATTGAAGGATTGGATGGTTTTGTTTTCAAGGGTGTGCACTGATGAAACGTCACAGGCTGGGATAGGACAACTGTCGAAAGATTCCCAGGTTTCAGTGACGCAATAGCATACATTAGTCTTATGAAAGTTTTCTTCAAGATCTATAAAAAACACCCACTCAAAACAGACGTCTGTATTCCTAATTGTTCCATATTATATAATAAACCCAATGTATGAAGATAAATATACCACACAGTCTGTAAGTTGGTTTTATAACTTCATTTCTAGGTGTAGAATACATCGCATTTCCAGCTACAATAACAATTAGTCCATTCCAGACAACCTACCATCTTTCAAAGCGTCACACAGAATTCACATGCCACTTCCTGTGGCAGAATTCAATAGGAAAGTATTTCCTCATCTATTTATTTCCCATGCAAATCGAAATGGTGTACAACAAATTCCTTGTCATAGCTAACCTAAATAGCTTAGTTGTAAAGTTTCTAATCTTAGCTCTGAGCAATAGAGGTTTGAGTTTTCTGGGAACATGAGTGTCTTTTAGGTTGTTGATGCAACTGCTTGATACATACCAACGGACGGACACAGACAAGCAGCGTCAACGTAGAACGTCACACAGAGGTGCATCGGTTCAGCGTGCCACACTTCACAGTAACATGCGAAAACAAATGAGTAGAAAAGGATTGATATCAAAGTAGACAAAACTGTATGGTAAGAAAAAGAATTTGAAAATCAAGGTTAGTGAAAATGTCCAAGTTTATTAGGACATCAGAGAGTGAATATATCTGCGCCATTGCGACTGTTTTTCAAACATCTCACCTAGATTCTTTAACCATCGGTTCTCATTGTCTGATCATACAATCTACACCTTTCGCAACTCAGAACAGCGATAAGAAATATCTGTTTTCTCCCAACTGAATTCAACTTCTGCTAAAACTGCATATCAAGTTGGTGTGAATAGGCATGTACAACACATGTCTAAACCACTTCATAGACTGAAGGTTGACAACCTCCTTAACTGACTTACTTTGGTTGTCTAGCACCTTTCACCAAACCTTAACATTACTCACGCGGTGATTTCACCATAAACACACATGTGTTCGAAAACCTGTGTTTTCATATCTTCTACTTTTATCGGCCCCGTCTCACAGTTGTATAGGAGGATAGGGTGAACTACAACAAACAAAACACTTAGGTGAAGAGCATCCTGCTGGTTGACTGTTAATACCTAGCACCATTATGCAGTTCACTAAAGTAGCATCTCGTATTGTAAACTTGGAGGATAAACTTCAGTTGGCATTACAGACCTAATGGTTAAATGATTACTGTATATATATCATTATTATTTATCCCTTGGGTTCCTGGTGGGCTTCAGCAGCACGTCGCCATTTCACTCTCTTCTCTGCTGTATTCTTAACTTGGCTTCATGAATACCCAGAAGCTTTCATTTTTTCCTCACACCATCTTCTCCATGTCACCCTCAACTGGGATGCCCAACTCGTCGTTTCCCCTTTGGCTTCCAATCGAAGGCCTTGTGTGTGACGTTTCTAAACGGTCTTCTCAGTGTATGCCCAATCCGTCCCCACTTCCTTCTGCATATTTGTTGTGCTACGGGTTCTTGGTTGGTTCGTTGCCAACCAGCCAGAGTTCCTTGTTGCCTATTCTTATTATTCTAGCCATCTCATCGATATTCAGTATCGAGTGGGAGTAGGCGGCAGCTGTTGATGAATGTCTGCAGTTTGTTAGAGATGCTTTTCGTGACGCGCCAAGTTTCTGAACCATATGGAAACATTGACTTGGTGTTGGTGTTGAAAATCCAGGTCTTTTTCTTTATGCTGAGTGCAGTGGATCTCCAGACTGATTGATTTCAGATTAATGAAGGCCTGTCTTGTTGTCTTTCCGATTCTGAGTTTGACGTCCTTATCTGTGTCGCCTGTAGTTGAAACGATGTTGCCTGGGTAGGTGAAAGAGACTACTTCCTTTAGGTTTCTCCTGTTCATGGTGATTGGTGCTTGTTGTCGATGTTGTTGTTGGTTGGGTATCTTCATCACCTCTGTCTTCTCTACATTCACTTGAAGTCCCGTCTTCGCTGCCCTGTGTCTTCTGTCAACTTGTTGGTTTTCGCCTGTAGATCTTCGAGTTTGTGCGACAAGACATTATACATAAATCATCATTGGCGGCGAAATCGAAATCTTCTTCTGGGGTCTTCTCATCGGTCAAGCCTGCGTATGCCCTCTTCTCGTCCCTCACAGTTTGTTGCATGGTCGAGTCTAGTCCAGTCGACAACAATCAAGAAGATCATAATTGAAATAGGTGGCAGCCTTGTCTTACTCCTGTCTTCACTTCAGAGGCGTGACTAAGCTTTCCACTATGAATCACTTGGTATGTAGCATCATAGCGTATAGCTGTTGAATGAGGTTGATAAAGGTTTGTGGCACTAAAACCGTATTGTTAAAGCAGCTGCCTTCCAAATTACTTCTCGGTCGACGCTGTCGAAGGCCTATTCAAAGTGGATGAAGTTGAAGTAGAGTTGAGTTGACTGGCATTCTATGCTCTGTTCTATGATGATGTGTAGCGTAGAGTAGCGTTGGAATTTGATTCACACATGATTTACTTTTCCTGAAGGCAGCCAGCCTGTTCCGATTGTAATTTTGAATCCAGAGCACTGTTTAGTTTCTCCAGGATGATGCAGCGTAATATTTTACTTGGGTAGGTGGGGACTGTAGCATGATTCCTCGACAGTTATTGCAAAGACTCAGCTTTAGTTGCCATTCTTTGGGAGTTTGACAAGGTAGCCCTTCTTCCAATCTATAGGCAGGTACCTTTCCTCCCTTCCTTCCTTCCAAACCTTCTGCAGTAGTGGCGTGAGCATGTCTGCTGTTGTCGCTGCGTCTGTTCTCAGTGCTTCAGGCGGGATTCCATCTGGTCCTGTTGCTTTCCTGGATTTCAGCAACTTTATGGCCTTCAGGATTTCATCTCTGCTTTTGTCGGAGGGCTTGCGTTTACTGGTAATATTGTGGTGGTATTTCTGGACGAGTTGAAGGTGGTAGTGGTCGATTCAAGAGCTTTTTGAATTGGTCAACCCGTCGTTTCCTTTGTTTCTATTCTTTGGTAGCTATGTTTCGTTCACTATCTTTCATTGGTTTTGTCTGCGTTCATCTCTTCCCAGACAGTAAGTAACCTGGTTATTTGATATAGTGTTCCCAGCTCTTTCTTACCTGCAGCATATATATATATATATATATATATATATATATATATATATATATATATTCGAAAATTCAATTTACTAACCATTCAGATTACGATATGTGTAGCATGACGTTTATTAACCCTACTTAGATGAAGGCCAACATTCGCCATCATTTGATCATCGAAATCACCCAGCTAATGCTATATGGGGTACTTTTAGGTTTTCAGATACACCACAATATGCTTAAAATCCAGTTAGGAAACATTTGATCCTGAAATATTCATATAAGCTGGTAACATGAACTGCCTATGCTTAATTATTTTGCGCATACCTACGGCGTTGGTATGAATTTATTTAAACACTCAGTTCAGAGCATACATTTAAAGGAAGTTGATTAACAGTTATAGATAAATTTAACTGGATAATGGTAGGATGATTAAATTATGAGAGCTAGTAGTATTTTCATCAAACTATTAAAACCCAGAAAAGAACATTAACCAGACAGATAACGCTAAACCTCCTATAATCTCACTGTCGCACTTATCAGGTTTATTCTTTGTTAAAACGAGTGGTACTAAAATTAGCAACCGTTTAGTTCATGCATCACAACAGGTTGGTGAATATATCTGTATTGATGTTGGGTATTTATTAATTGACTCAGTAGGGTATAACATGCCTAATTAATTCACTAATTGTGAAAGTTCAGAAGTTCTTGAATCCTAAGTCATTTACAAGCAATAACGAATTCTACCGTGTGTACAGGTCTTACTGGGAAAATATGGAGTGCAATTAGAGAAAAAGGATTTTGTATAACTGCAGCTGGTCTATATCGTCTATCAAAAACAGATGCAGCTGAATTTTTGGAAGTATATAAAGGTGTAGTACATGAATATCCAGAAATTTTAGATCAGCTGTCTTCAGGTCCTTGTATAGCTCTGGAAATAGGATTACCAGATGCCAATGTAAGTGTACACCAAGCATTTCGCGAATTCTCTGGACCTATAGACCCAGTGAGTTTTCTGATACTAAATTCGTTTTTTATTACTTTCTTAAAATACAAATGATAAAAGTAACTTTTATGACTGCACATTTTAATTCGCAGTTCACGAAAGTGCATAAAATTTTATATTTTTTTCTGCAGACAGTCAAAGAGGAAACCTTGAACCTAGCTTGCTCATGAGCTTGTGATTATTATGCTTCATAATTATAGTCGGCGATATTAGCACTGAGCTTTTCACTTCATAACATATCATTGAAGACTTCAGTGAATTCCGTCATCAAACAGTGACAACGTTTGAAATGTAGCCCTAATTTTGAACTGAAGTCAACAAATAAATCTTCATTGAGGCATACAAACAAATAACAGTGTGATGCAGTATGATATTTTATGACTTCACTTACTACATTTTGTGGTTGTGACGTTATTCTGAATTTTGAAAATTGGGTGCACGATGCTTCAGTAAAGATGATTCTACTGGAGACAGTGAAACCCTAGCCTTTCGTAGTTGAGGTTGACAGACGACTCTGTTAAGTTAACGCTGTTTAGACAGTATTGGTCGTACTAGGTGGTAGCTCTGTATGGATAGCTCTGAAGCTCAGAGGCGGGTGTTTGAACCCGATAAATATCATTAGCTGATAAGTTAAGTAATCTAGAAAGACCAGCTTCTTCGGCTCGTCTGTATGTTGCTCATTCATCCTTGTCTATCGTAGTATGCGCTATCTATTGACTTTGAAAGTGATTTCGGAAAACCGTTGTTAATTTTTTAAAGTCTCTGAAATGAAGGATAGCTGTTCTGACTTGGAATCTCTCGGTGCATCTGAAATCTCCTGCTCATTCCCCCATTCATGAACACGAGGAAAGTAAGAACAGAAAAACTAGCAGAACAGCATGATACCCTTTTACTTTGTTAGGTTGCCATCAGCTGCAAATGAAGAAGTGGTTAGAGAAAGGTAGGCAGAAGTTATATGGTGGGAGGAGAGAGACTTCGAAAAATCAAAGTTAGTGAAAATATTCAAACCTTAGAAGTCATCTAAAAGAAGATGCATCTAAGCCATTGTGGCCGATTTTCAGTCATTTCACAAAGGATCTTCAACCATTGATTCCTATGGTCTCTAGGACCCCAAACAAACAGTCTGTACCCCCATGCACGGCCCAGATCAGGAGTCAGAAATATCATGGATTGGTGTAATGCTGCGGTCTAGCCATTTTCTGTTTTCTTCCAACTGAATTCAACTTCTGCTAAAACTGCATATCAAGTTGGTGTGAATAGGCATGTACAACACATGTCTAAACCACTTCATAGACTGAAGGTTGACAACCTCCTTAACTGACTTACTTGGTTGTCTAGCACCTTTCACCAAACCTTAACATTACTCACGCGGTGATTCCGCTATACACGTGCAATGCGACAAGGACACCTGTGGTGGGAACCTATAAGCGCTTCGCATCTAATTTGAGAGGCCATTTTGCAGCCGTATCATGGGCAATTCTATGCAAGCTTTTAAGTTGTTTTTTATCTATCAATTTGTGGGTTTGAACTTAGATGAATCTGTGTTACCTAACCTTTTTGCATAATGGAGTATACCTTTTTTGTGTTTAACATTTATGTGAAAATCAGTTTATTCAGTAATGTCATACTAAAAGATATCCAGTTATTTTCAAATAGATGGTTTTTCCAAATGTACTTGATGAAATAAATCAGTGAGTTAGTTTGAGTCATATTGTGACTTTTCTTTAAACTTCAGTCATTATTGTCGTCAAATAAACTAAGTGTTTAATACTTCTAATTTTTTGTAGGAGATCGCTAAATTTTTACGACCTGATACACTAAGAGCCCGATTCGGTGTTGATAAAGTGAAAAATGCTATTCATTGTACTGATTTACCCGGAGATACGGAACTCGAAGTAATTATATTACTGTCATCATTATAGTAATGCATTTTACAATTCACTATGTAACTAATATTATCAGCAACAGTGCACATATTATCTTGATATTATTACTAGTTCTAGTAGTTGTAAATGTTATGAATGGGAATATAGTTGTAGACGATGTCTTTATGTAGAACTATGTACTTAAATTTGAATTCACAACCAAGTAGTCTGTCCCACAAATACTTATTTTATTGCATGGATGAGAACTGCTGATTTATGAAAGTGCATGTTTATGTTGAATTTCATTGTTAGTCAACCTTATTACAGTATGAAGATAAGATTTAACAACATATACGCCGTAAGTGAAATGAGGTGAAATATAAGTCACCTAACACTCTACAGATTGATGTTAAAGCTGAACGTAATTCTATTTAAAGTGACTGTAGTTAGAGGAAGAATAACTCTCAGTCATTACTTTAAATATTGTACATACAGTAAACTAGATTAGTTTTATAAAGCGATCCGAAAGTAGGTACACAATGAAACGTTCTGTAGCAAATCTTATAGCTTGAAAAGTAGGATAATAATTAAGCTACCTTCCTGAACTCTGCTTTTTTTCTACTTTGTTGTTAAGTGACCTCAGGCTTTTTACTTCGTTTTGACCACAACTAGTTATCAAATTGAAACTTTTCTCATATAAAGTATGTATTCACCATCCAAGTGGCAATGTAATCCCTCGGTACACATTGGGGCACAATGTTAATCATGGAGAAAGTAGCATTGAAAAACTCCTCAGAGGTGTTAAACTAAGCAGAACACTATTTCTATTACCGTTGATTTGACCCGTGTAAGGCAGTGCCTCATTGGAACCTGTGAAGATACTTAAGTTTATATTTGGAAATTTACGACAAAACGATTCGAAATCCGTTTTATCTACATTTTGAGCTTCTTTAAATATCAACGTAGTCATTAATGGACACCTATGTGAACTATCTTATGGTTTTTCTATTTATTTCTATTTCTTCAGCATTATTGATATCCTTAGTTTTATTTACTGTCTTTTTTCGTTATTGGTATCTGCTGTTAGAGAGTATGCCAACATGGTATGGTATCCATTTATGTAAGATTCTGCATTGTGCACCAATAACTGACTTAACTTAAATAGTTTGAGAAAAGTGGTTTTTGTTAAAACTTCAGACGGCCGTTTTCAGGTTACTCATTAAACGTTGGGAGCGAAATATGTTAATACCAGTTAGATAGTCCTTGTACTGAAAGGATACTAAACAAACAACTTGTCTTATTTTAATTTGGAACAAAAGCTGCACATGCAGTAACCTAATTATAAGCCGTTAATGTTATACCTTCAGCAATACCGACTGCCAACGGGGACGCTAATATGAGCGTATTCCTCTCTAGATACATAAATTACTTACCGAACATCGAATCCCACCTTGATTGAGTCTGTTAAAATTTCTGCGCTATACATTTTCCCAACCACTTTAGAGTATGCTTTTATACAACTTATGAAGACAGTGAATGCTCAGTCTGTGAGATCTAAACTAATTGTAGTGTAGATTAAGACTTCAGAATTTATCTCGATTAAGTAACAGAATATAACATCTGGCTTTCCTAGATAAAGAACATCAGAAAGTCTTACTAATTCATGTAAGTAATAATCGACTTCTCGATCATTTGTAAAATGAACTTTTGTGTGGTTTGACTGATGACTGTACAAACTCGCTGTCAGATCAAAGAATATTATCATTTCAGTGATAGCGAAAAAGAACCTGCAATGTTGTGTCCTTTCTGGGGACCAGCGAAAAAAGTTGACGAGTGAAATCGGAAGGTGAATCTTGCTCATCTTGATTTGACTCAAACTAATAAAGAAAAATACTTCCAATATGCTAGAAAATAATGCTCATCTTTCACAACTGAATGCACGGTGGTATTCATCATTGACTAGTATCAGTTGTGAGACCATTGAAAACCTGGGAGCACTGGGAAGTTGTTTTGTCCTACTATGACAGCCTTAGTAGTGTACGTCCCGCGTACTTCTTTCTTATCAGCTAATCTTCACAAACCTCCAAACTGAATTGTTATCTAGTGCTCATTAGTGGCATCCTTCTAGATGGATTTCTTGAGATTCTAATTAGTAGCTATGACCCGTGGGTTCAACCAAGTTGGGTGTGAGGACATATACTTGCCGATGACGTTGGATGACGATCGCACTATAGTGAGGATTGACAGTAGACAAATGTGATCCATTAGTGGGGTCGTGGGTGCGTCATTCTTAAGAATCCCATATTAGGATGAGGCAGCTGTTCAGGGCTCCTAGATTTTCAATGGTTCTCCAACTGGTATCAGTGCATAGTGAATACTAACTTAGAATTTAGTTGTATAGGTTTTATGAAGGTTTATTTTCAACTAAGAAAAGTATAGAAACAGGCTAGAGGCTACATCTGATTCCAAATCATATAAGGTTGGTGTCGTGTATACCACTCAATCAAAAATTAGAATAGATATCTGGGTTTAAAACTTGCCTGATAATCTTGCATTTGTAAGTTAAGATTTCGAAAGCACTTGTGTTTTGAAGGATGTTGTTTCAAATAAAACGTAGTGATCCAATAACAGACTTATACTTTTGAAATATTTTTATCCCTGAAACATAATTGAAAAAAATAAAGCATTGACAATGAAAATGTCATTAGGTCAAATAAACTGAATAAACTCCTTTTGTCATCTATGAACAGGGGACACTGATACATGATTCAAAGTATGTTACCGCCTAAATAAATGAATTTTCATGGGGAATCATCAGATTACCTGATGTACATGTCAGTTGTTAATGGAAAGACTTTGACATACATTCAAACAGTTTACACGTCGAAGGAATAAAATACAATTAAGTAGATTGCTAAGTGAGAAGATTTTTAAACAACTAAAATGTACAATAAATCAGTCACAAAAGCTATAAGAATAATCAGCTACAATCAAAATAATTTGCTTTGATGTTATTATTTTGTTTGGTAACAAAAGCTTTACTATAAAATTACTGCATTTAAAGAAGGTGAAATAATCAGTACTGACCTTGTTCATCACATTTTCCAATACATATTAGGCTCATGAACAAAAATCGGCCAACCGGAAGGTAAGAGTTACTCATCGCTTGCTAAAACTCATCCAGTATGAACAGCCTACACACAGTCATTAATAGTGGCGGTGATTTTTCCTACCCTTTTTAAAAATAAAAAAGTGTTGTACTTAGTTTAGATGTTTATAAAATGATAACTTTCAAGATGGATAAATCTGTGCATACATGTAAAAACCATAATTCTCTGAGTTGATGTTACTAAAAATTTCCTTTATTTTATTTTCAGATCAACTACTTTTTCAGTAATCTGGATAAGTAATGTACGCATATATATAACCACGAAAAGTTCCTGTATTGCATTATATTGTTGATCATTCCTGGTTTATCGTTAACATTCTATTTACGATGCATAGAAGTGTAATTCATTGTCTACCGGTTATACCTGCAGATCAACAAATCTAAAACACTGATCCTGCTGGTGATTCTACTGTAGTAAGTGCAACACATCGAATAAATATATTCTTCCAATGAGCGAGGTACCTTTTTGATGTTTTTTTCGAAAGTGTACCCTCAAAAATCATGTTTCGAATAAAATCATGGATAATATTTTTTTACTATGGGTGACTTATTCGTAATATTATTTATGGAACAAATATTCGCTTATTGTCGAATACTGCTTGTACAATAAATTGAAAGGGTGAACTGTTGGCCTAGGCGCTTTCTAGCAGTAAGTTTTGTCCTCAAACGCTAATCTATCTGTAGTAGGGTCTGATGAAGATTAGTCACAAGCCTGAAACCTATACCCGCTTAAGAATATGATACCGATGAAAGTGCACTGTGATTTACCTTCTATTTAACCTAGCAGTCACATCCTACTACTTGATCAATAAACACTATTAAGTACTTAAGAACGGAAAACCGTTCACGTAATCCACTTCAAAAGAGGTGTAGCTGCTAATTAGATAA
>OX104134.1:107355851-107401326 GCA_944470555.2 Heterobilharzia americana | reverse complement strand
GAGATGATCTGTAGATTTCGCCAGCCAGATCAGAGTGATCTAAACAATAGATGGTGGTTTCGCGCATATGGGGCGAGCTGATCACTGGTGTAATCTGACAAATTCAGCTCAAAGACGCGAATTAGTTCATTTCTCCAATTTGTAAACCATTTGCAATTTGATCAGCGTATTTTCGAAAGTCTTCTTAACTTCGAGGAAGGTTGGAGGACCGACATCTACGTCCCATTCAGGTTCAGGCTGAATGTTGGGAAACTGAAGCGTTGCCGGGGGTTAGTGGGATTGTGCTTGAGAGTGTTCTAGCTGTCTGCTCTGAGAGGTTATTAGCGTTTCATCCGTGACGGTTCCACTCATCATCGCCTTCTTCTTGCCTAAATAGTTAGCTGGGTGTTACCCAACTCTGATGCCTTCTCCATCTCTTTAGTTCTCGCCACCAATCACTGTTCGCTGTCATTGCGAAGACTGTCAGTCAACTTACGTTTAAACTGCTTCCGCTCTTCATGGTGGTCAAAGTCAGCTGGAATCAGTCTTTTCGTATCAATCCGTTCCGATGATTTTTCGGAAACTCAGTGACGTTTTCTAGTCTCTGGATGTAGGTTACGAACTGTCTTGACCACTGTTTCTGGGACAGGGAGGGGTGTGGTTTTGGGGATCCAACCTCTCTGACTTTCCCCTCCGAAAATGGAAGGCAGCATCAGCGTGGCAGTGCTGGTTTCCCAGCGGAAACGCTTAACTACTGTTACACCTCATCTAACCAACAGTACGGCTTCGCCCTTGGATCTCCACCATAATCAACCGTAACTGCTTTTATACTGGTCACCATCTAAGTGACCTTCCTGGCATTCCAGTTAGTGTACCTCGCTGGGTTATTTTGATATGGAAGCCTGAACCCCCATCAAGGTACCAACTATCGGTCGGGTAAAACAGAGGAAGGAGGAGCTAAACAACAACAAGATGAGATCCGACGAGAAGGATAAAGAAAATTTGCGTATGCATCTGCTTAACTGAATCTAATTCTGGGCCACGCCTCAATGATTTGTAGAGACAGTGGTGATGGTAAACTGGAACTAGAAGTTTTTATAACAGAATCTGATTTATGCGTACAGACTTAAACGGTTTTCAAATAAAATAAGAAAGCAGGCAGCGACTTTGAAAAGCTGACCATTGTGGAGTACTAAAGATATCTTAGTGGCAGAGTCAATACACTGAAGTTACCGCATACAGCATATCTCAGAAACCTCAGGCATGTTTGTACACGACACTGTGAACTACACCTATTTCATTAGCATTACTACGTGGCTGCTAGAACCTTGTCAGGTTAGGAGGGTCTCGAACTCGTAACTTGTTAAAAGTCAATTGTTCACACCAATGAGCCCCAACGTGCAGTCACAGATTAATAATATTCATCACAAATAACACAGACTAAAACGAACCTTGAAATGAACAAAATCCAGTGAACAGTCGGATGTCAGAGGACGATTCATATCCCAAGGTTTATTGTTAACCAAAGCAATAACGCTTTCTTTAACCAGCATTTCAGACAAATGCTTTGCACAATCCAAAGGTGTTGATATACCTTTCGTCATTTCCAAAGTTGATTTCCCCAAAAGACCATCATATGTAACTGTAACTTTTTCGACACGTGGGGACATGCAGAGGTTCAACTGATATTCCTTGAGCTTATTCCACATTTGTAAACAGTCACGATGTCGTGAAATTGTCGACACTTTTACATCTGCACAAGCAGTGTTGTATAGTCTAATAGTATTGAATAAAAATCTTTGCATCAACATTTAGTAGACTGTATTCTAAAGAGAGAAATCTGAAAACTGAAAATATTACATATCGTTAACCAGACGTAAGAATAGACATCAATTTACTATGAAAGACTTTTTATCGCAAGTTTAAACACAACACTAAACTTTTTATTTTGCTAATATCTTGAGCAAAACTGCTTCCTGTGATCACACCAACATTTAGAATTTTTAAAAATCGGCATATTAATAAATTTATAGTCAATACTTTTCTATTCCTGCATGCTCTATTTTTACCATTTTAAGGCTGATTTCTTCTCATTTCATCTTCGTACAGTTTCCTTTAGTGTACTGATACGAGGTGTAGCAACTTGAACCACTACGCATTAGTGCCAGAAGATAAATGGATACTGTATGTCTGTTTATCCGTATACCAGGAATCACTTCAGACTGATTTGAAGCCTGATGTTACACCTGACAGGTGTAAAACGTATGCCAGTCGTCTCACATACTCAGATTTCTGCTCAAAGTGTTTGGAAATCTTCATTTTGCCAGCATCGCCAGTCAGAACAATGTGGTCTGTCTGCTCCAAGACGAACCGTATCCTTCAGAGAGTAAGTAGGTCAATATTTACGAAGTCGGAGGCACCTGGATTTACATGCATTGCCACATCTATAGCAGAGTTAAACAGGAATGGTGACAGGGGGAATTCACGGAAAACACTATTAGGTGGCATCAATACATATGACTGCTCCAAACAAGCTCTAACATAACTAAGTTCAAGTAAAGAAAATTATTCGGCGTTACATATATGGTAGGTACTCCTTTCACAGTCAGACAATGCCACAATACCTCTCAGTCAAAACAGTCGAATGCCATCGTCAGGTCAGGAAATATGGTAAAGTGTAGGGCCCTGATTAGTATGCGTGTGTTCCTAAACCTAGAGCAAGGTGAAGATCTGATCGATGCACCCATGTCTAGGTCTGATACCTATGTGGATCACTCAAGTTTTCTGTTCTCCAGCTTTAGCTAGCTGGCAGATAACCATCATCAACATATGACTAGGCATTACGGCGAAACAGTCCAAGCTGCCACATCTCATTTCACCACATCGAGCAACAAAACGCTAAGATGAAACATACAGACAAAAACAAAATCGGTCAAAAGTGGTAGAAAGTCATTAAAAGAGAGAAAAGATGAATGAGAGAATACTACGTTCAATACGACGATTACGATGAGGATAGTGTGTGGATAAATATGCGCCACTGAGGTCGACTCAGAGATATCACCTATAGACCCCAGTAACTTGTTGCTGTTGACACGTGGACCCAAACCAGTAAGTCCACATTCCCTACACGGTTCAGATGAACAGCCAAAGACTCCATGCAATACCTTGTCTTAGCCTGAACGAAAAAAACAGTAATCAAGCTTGCCCTGTGAATACGAGTCTAATGGAATAGCAGATACTCTGTGTAAAGAAAATGCAACTGACAATGGAAATAACACTAAACCTTACAATATGGTTCCCATTCGCAAACAATCCCGTTCCCATTTCTGTTCACTATTGCTTAATCTTCGTACTAATCCTTACCAGGTAATCATTGTCATATGTATGTGCATTCTCACCAGTAGTTCTGATTATAAATTTCATCACCCGTTTATCCCTCCTTGTTCTCTCTCTACAACTTTATACCACTTAGACTACTTCCTTATTTCATATTGGCACCTTATGCCTTGATATACTAATATAAGATGTGGAGACATGGACCGTTACGCAGCAATGCCAGCTCCAGTTAAGTGAACCCTAGGATGCTGTTACTTTTGGCTGGTATTGATGAGCCGTTCTATTTAAAATACACTTATCTCAGGCATGGTTTCCTAGGGATTTTAGGGATCCTATACTAAGTCCTGTGTTTAAGGGAGGCAATGGACAGGTATTCACTGACTACAGAACTGCTAGCCTTATTTTATTATTATTATTATTAGTCCCTTGGGTGCCTAATGGAACATAGGGCTTCAGTAGCACGTCTCCAGTGAACTCTGTTCTCTACAATCTTTTGAACCTGGCTCCACGACAGCCCACAACCTCTCATTTCCTCCTCACACGATCTCCTCCATGTCACCCTCACCTCGGACGTCCAACTCGTCGCTCCCCATCTGGGTTCCACTAGAGGGAACGGCCTGGCACGTGATGTCCCCAGTCGGCCTTCTCAGTGTATGCCCAATCCATCTCCACTTCCTTCCACTGCATATTTGGTGGGTGATAGGTTCTTGGTTGGTTCGTTCCCAGAGCTCCTTGTTGCTTATTCTAACTATTCTGGCCATCTGATCTTCAGTAACGAGCCATTGTAGGCAGTTGTTGATGAATGTCTGTAGTTTATTGGAAATCCCTTTCGTAACGCGCAAAGTCTCTCAACCATACAGAAGCATTGATTTGACGTTGGTGTTGAAAATCCGGATGTTGTTCCACATGCTGAGTGGAGTGCAGAAGATCTCCACACTGGTTTCAGGCTAATGAACACCTGTCTTGCTGTCTTTCCGATTCTGACTTTGACATCCTCGTCTGTGCCGCCGCCTGTAGTTGAAACGGTGCTTCCTAGTTAGGTGAAGGAGGTTACTTCCTTTAAGTTTCTCCCGTTGATGGTGATTGGAGTTTGTTGTTGTTATTGGTGCGGTATCTTCATCACTTCTGTCTTCTCTATATTCACTTGAAGTCCCGTCTTCGCTGCCTCTTCTGTCAACTTGTCAGTTTTCGCCTGTAGATCTTCAAGTTTGTGTGACATCAAGCACAAGTCATCGGCAAAATCCAAGTCTTCTAGGTTCCTTTCCGCCGTACCCCCCTCTTTTCGCTCCCCACTGTTTGCTGCATCATCCAGTCGACCACTATCAGGAATATCATGGGTGATAGTAGGCAACCTTGTTTCACTCCTGTCTTCACTTTCGCTTCAAAAGCATCACTGAGCTTCCCATTGTGAATTACTTGGCATGTGACGTCTTCATATAGTTGTTGAATGAGGCGGATAAAGGTTTGTGGTATTCCGTAGTATTGAAGCAGTTTCCAAATTACCTCTCGGTCGACGCTGTCAAAGGCCTTCTCAAAGTCGATAAAGTTGAGGTAGAGAGTTGACTGCCATTCTACGCTCCGTTCTATGATGATGCGAAGCGTTACAGTTTGGTCCGCACATGATTTTTACTTCCTGAAGCCTGCCTGTTCTGGTCGTAGTTTTGAATCCAGTGCATCCTTTAGCCTCTCCAAGATGATGCCGCTTAATATTTTGCTTGGGGTGGACAGGAGAGTGATTCCGCACGAGTTCTTGCAAACACTGAGGTCTCCCTTCTTTGGCAGTTTGACAAGGTAATCCTTCTTCCAATCACTAGCCAGGTATCTTCACCTCCTTCCACACCTTCTACAATAGTGGTGTGAGCATGTCCGATGTTGTCTCTGCGTCTGTTCTCAGTGCTTCTGGCGGGAACCATCTAGTCCTGCTGCTTTCCCGCATTTCAGTAGCTTTATGGTGTTCAGGACTTCCACTTTTGTTGGGGGATTTATGCTCACTTGTAGTTCAGTGGCTGTAGGTGGTATTTCTAGACGAAGTCCAGGTGGTGGCGGTAGTCGATTCAAGAGCTTCTTCAGGTGATCGGCACATTGTTTCCCCCGTTTCTCTTCTTTCGTAATCAAATTTCCGTCATCATCTTTTATTGGTTTCGTCTATGCTGTGTTGATCTCTTCCCAGACAGCAAGTAACCTGGTTATTTGATACAATGTTGTCAGGACTCTGTCTCTCCTACGTGCAGCCTGTTCTGCTTCACTTGCCAGTGTTTTGCAGAAGTGTCTTTTGTCTTTCCGTGCACTCTTTTTCACTTCTTTCTCCAGTGTTTTATACATTGTGCTCAGTTGCTCTTGTCGTTGAGCATCCTTGCACTGGTTGATCTGCTTCACCATCTTCATATCCCTCCTCTATCAACTTCCATGTATCAGTCGAGATCCATTCCTTATCTTCTTTCTTCTTCCTTCCTAATACGGCTGAGGTTTCTTTCTACATCTCTTTCAAAGACTTCCAGTGTTCTTCCACACAGGTTTCTTCAGGGGTGTCCCTCGATTTCTCCCATTTTGTCTTGATGACTGATGTGAAGATTTCCTTTGTAGTTTCATCCTCCAGTTTCCGAGTGTTGTACTTGAACTGTGGTCTATCACCAGCTTCCTTGAACTGAAGGCTTTCAACTTGATTTGGAAGGTTCCTTACACTAGATAGTGGTCTGAACCTACATCTGCTCCTCTTCTTGACCTTGTGTCAAGTAGACTGCGTCTCCATTTTCTTGAGATTGAGATAAAGTCGATTTGATTTTAGTGTGTCCTGGTGTCTGGTGAAATCTATGTCGCTTTGTGGATATCCTTGTGCTTGAACACACTGCCTCCAATCACCAAATCCCTGAGTGCACAGAACTCTGCAAACGATTCTCCATTCTCGTTCATTTCACCTACCGCTTCTCGACCCATGGTTAGTTCTCTCCCTGTGTTGTCCCCTCCCAGTTTGGCATTCATGTCACCTCACCCATTAGAATTTTGATATCGCCAACTGACGTCTTGTTCAGTGTTGATTGCAGTTGTTTGTAGAATTCCTCCTTCTTTTCTTGATCCGTATTATTTGTAGATGCATATCGTAGTATTGTATGATTGTGATTTTCCTTCCTTTTGATTTGAATCTTGATGTCATGATCCTGCAGGAGGAGATTGGTTCCCACTGTATGAAAGTATTTGGTGCTGTTGGGGACATCATGATAGCCACTTGAAAACTCAGTGTGCTCGTAGTTGTTGTCTGGGTGACAATATCGGAGTAGATTATTGACTCTCCAGTTAAGAGTTTTGAGAGTCCACTTCCATTCCATCTGCTTTCGCAGATTCCTGGCACTTCGATGCCATATGTTCTCATCTCTTTGGTAATCCGTGCAGTCTTGCTATGTTCAAACATTGTTCGGACATTCCATGTCCCCACGTTTTCTTTCGCTTTCATCGAGGGAGAGAAGGCACATCGGCCAATTGGCTTCCTGGAGGCTTTCACCAGCTGACGTCATTTCGCCTCTCCGATTCGAGAGAGGAATAATTTTATTATCTTTTATATTTCGTTTGTGCTTTGAGGTTTCTTTAGCAGTTAGATTTGTTTTACGGGGAAGGGTTGCTAGCCCTATGCCCAACCTTCCCTCTTTACCCGGGCTTAGGACCGGCTAGTAACTGGTGAACTAGTTAACCAGGCGAGGTTGCTAGCCTTATTAGTATCATCATTTTTCGACTCCATCGAACGAGAGGTTTTATTGCAGTCTCTCTCTGAAAGTGATAGCAAGTAAATACATCATTCTGTCGATGTTCTGTGCTCAAACAGCTGCGTGCGTGGTATAGCCTATGGTGAGTTTTTGTACATCGAGTGGTGTCCGTTAAGAATGCTTAACTCTCCATTCCTGTTTAATTTTGACGGAAACCCTAAAGAAGGTTTCCCTCTCATCATATGACTTCACAAGGATTGATCTAATAGCACGAAAACCCTTGACAGATGTGGAGTATGTAGATGAAATAGTCCTACTAGATGAACACGCTGACAAAAGACAGTCTTCTGGACACCTTGGGGAATTTCAGAATGTTTGGAATGCATTTCTCGCCACCCAAATGCAAACTATTGCTCCAGGACTGGTTTTCAATTATACTCTGTCCAACTATAGAGAGTGAAATGGTTGAGTGTGTTGAACACTTCACTTAACTGGAAAGTCAGATCAGCACTGGTGGGTCAGTCGCTGAAGAAATCTCTGCACGGATGCAAAGGCTCGCTTGACTTTCGTCAACTTACGCCATCTGTGGCACCGCCACGATATCCGAGTCGAGTGTACTGTGTTGCAGTGCGCTCTGTTCTACTGTATGGCTGTGAAACACGATCATTAAAGACGTGGACAGGCTTCAGGTGTTCGACACCTGTTGCCTTTGTAGCACAGGCTGTATTGTGGTGTTACCACGTCAGTAATGCAAAAGTCAGCTGTAAAGTATTGCGAGGAAGAGAGAGGTAGGTCACTTAGTGAGAATTTGAACCTTCACCGGCTCAAGTGGCTTGGAGGCGTGTTACGCATGCCTCGTCGTGCAATGTTGACTGAAGTCGTTTCAGGCTTTAAAATAGACTAAAACATGGCACCACGGCATGAAATCTTTGACTGTTCGTCTGAATCGTGTAGGGAATGTAGACGTCCTGGTTGGGGTCCACTGAATACTTACTCGGTAGTCATGTATAGACGTCATTTGGAAGTTGGTGATAACTGTACTACTTCCACACTGCGATAACCAGCGATACAAACTTTGCTGACACAGCACAGCAAAATGCCAAGGATGAAGTTCTAGGCTGGCTATGACTTATACGATAGGAGCATCCAATCACCCTACCAACAACCAGTCGTCGATTGGAGTACTTCAACAGTCAGTTACTGGAGTTACTACTAGAATAATATGTGGTGTGGTGACCAGTAAGGCCACGAGTTCGAACTCAGTCCCATCTACCGAGGTTTGGGTAGCCAGGTTGTATCACTGACCCTCATGTATTAAGCAGGGCTCATTTCTTTGTGTGGATGTGCACAACGTTGCTCTTGTTTTGTAACTTTACCACTTTTAGCCGATTCTGTTTTGTTTTTACGGTTCATCTTAGTGTTT
The DNA here is from genome assembly GCA_944470555.2 of Heterobilharzia americana. Taxonomy (NCBI): domain Eukaryota; kingdom Metazoa; phylum Platyhelminthes; class Trematoda; order Strigeidida; family Schistosomatidae; genus Heterobilharzia; species Heterobilharzia americana. The sequence goes on along the minus strand of OX104134.1, from coordinate 107,392,893 downwards.
TCTTGTTTCATGTGGTGATATAAGGTGTGGCGACTTGGACCAGGATCCTTGGTCGTATATTGATACTCATGATGAATGATATGCACCTGAATTACTGTAATGAAGACGCTATGTGATAAGATATGAAAACTTAGAAACATAGTCTATTGACACAGAAACAACATGGATTACGTGTTAGATGCATTTATTTGACAAACCTACTCCTTGCGATCAAAGACTGCTTTAAGGCTGGGAACCACAAACCTCCTGTGGATTTCGCATCCACTAGTTTGAGCAAGGCTCGATACATTATCATATAGTGGGTTAATGTAGAAGCTTGAGAAATGGGCGTTGACAATAGAGTTCAAGCATGGAGCACTGAATATTCAAACGACGAAGTATAGTTAGAGTGCATGGAATAATGTCTGAGTAGCAACCTATCACCGGAAGTGTTCTTCGGGGCGAAATCTTTGGGTCACTTTCCCTCCCATTTTGCATCACCAAAAATGCCATAAGTTTATCGTAAGCTATGGCCTAAAGAAAGCTCCGAACTATAATGCTTCTGCGGCTAAGGCATTTCATGTCTTTCGGTCGCTCCCTAGAACACTAATGCTTTGATGAGGATATGTTAAGGATTCTATACTGATCTACGTAAGGCTTATTTTATAGCATTGCATCCAAAGGACTCGATTACGCTCTAGAATATTAGCTAATACATGAGGATGAGTTCAAACAGTTGCTTTTAAACTAGGGACAGGTCTTGCCTAACTTCTCTATGAAAAGCGATTAGCAAAGCTAAAACCTTATCCCTTGCCTCATCACAAGAAAGGTGATTTAAGTTTTACGTTTTATATTTTGATTGAAGACTTGTGTACTGATGCATCTAACCCTTTAGCTCCCTCTGAAGTTGATCGCCTCACATGCTATCAGAAAAGTGAAAGCTGCGGTTAACTCATCTGTGACTGAAGTGCAGGTCTAACTATAGTTACCTATGATTAGGTCTTGTCACTGGAACGTAAAACGGCATATATTTAGATCAACATATCCGAAAGAAAACTGGATCTCGATGGTGAAAACTAAACCAAGGATCAACACAGGCTTATAGCTTACTATCCCTTCCACTGAAGACTGAACATATATCAATGTGAGAACATATATCAATAGCGAAATTAATTTTAAACGTTGCACACTTTTGACTGGTTCTTCCTAGATCATTTGGCTGTCTGTGTCAGCTAATCTTCATCTCCAACAGCTAGTGAGAGTGATACTAGTAAGTGACAACGCAATCCAGGCGAGCACTTTTAAGGGCCTTATCCAATACCAACTTTGAGAACAGGTTACAAAAAAGATATGATTTAAGAAGTACTATGAATGCACGCTCAAACTTATGAAGTTTTTGGCAGGAATTTTGAGATCCCTAGTAGTGGTACTCTAGGAGACGATTGGGTCTTTATTCAAAAGGGTGTGTACACCCACATATATGTCTTTAAATATTTCCAGGTATAAGACTAGTAAATGGCAGGACTAGGCGGATGATAATGTGATCACTAGTAAACAAACCACGCGACTTGATATTTGATGCTTCAACTAGAATTTAGTGGCAGGAAGCCTCAAGCATAACTAAAAGAGTTGCAGATGCTGAACTCAGTCTTTCGTTACTTACGTTTACAATGTTGCCGACGCTTCAGAAACTGACAAATTACGACGACGGTGGAAGTAGGTGAATTTCTTGTTCGTATGACCGAGAGAGATGACTCAAACATGACTGTGTATATTGTATACATATATGTTGAAAAGACATTCTGGGTACATACAACAGAAATACAAAGACGGGACACTAAGTGGACAAATCAGGATTTATCCTACCAGTTACAGGAAAACGGGTGGCATCTGTTACAACAGTATAAATAGAAGCTTGGAAGTCATATATACCATACTTTAGAATGTTACTCCCATCAAGTTATCGTTCACAATAAGTTCGTCAACAGCACAACTAAAGTGTTCACAATGTTGAAAACATGTGAGGTCCTCTCTAAAGGTTTCTAATACAACTAAAAAGTGTGATATATGGTATGGCCTCTTATGGATTAGTAGCAATACAGACACTGGTATGGTTTCATAAGTGACAAACCTATTGAAGATCTAGATATTTTTATTTCTCATGTGAAACAGATCTTAAATGAAGTACAATTACCCTAATAAATACTTCTTTATTCATATGCTTAATTTCGATTGATCAGTACGCACTTGAAATTGTAACTCTGTCACGTTATTTTAGTTGGACCATACCTAACTATAAAAGCATTGGTGGGTTAGGCACCTGATCTACCCAGTTTTCCAGTACTTCACTCCACAAACTCATTAAATTTTAGGATTTGTCCTTAAATTATCTCTGCTATCTATTTTAGGGTGCTACACAATCGCGACCAAAAATGTATAACTACTATTAACGAAAATACTAACTTCTGTGTACCATAGAAACTAAATTTCCGCTTCAAACTGGGTGTATTCAATGTCCAACATCAATGGTGCGAGTAAAGGGAACTTGTGTTTTTTCAGCTCTGACTTCTAGGCCTTTAACTCGGTTTCTTTTATTTGGTTGTACTCCGTAGGTGGCCGTAAAAGCGTTTAAGTTTTTCATGCTGACAGCTTCGGAGGTAGTGAATGTCTATCTAAAAGTATTTTTCTTGCAAATTGTAGCTTGGTTCATTTAGGGGCGGAGCAGTGCAGCTGCTGCCTTCGGGCGTTAAATGGTTGGGCGAAGAACTGTAGGATCCACCTGACTGGCTTCCGTGTCTGTAAGTATTTAACAGACTTAGGGCGTTAATCGCACTGTTTGAAAAATGAGAGTGACTTTTCAGATTCAGCTAGATTCTTGTCACTTTTTGTGTTTGTACATCTGAGTGTGTGGTATTTTTTGCTCTGATCGGGGCATTATTCAAGTAAAGGGAGACAGGAACTCTTACTGGGTGAATATCTGTAGTTTCTGCTGCATGGTGAGCCAGTGTGGTAGAACTGTGGTGAGGCCGTGTACCGCTTTATAGTGGCCTCTGATGTGCAGTGTAGCGAATGTGAGGGTTGGTTCCACGACAGCAGCAGAGGCCTCACACTCTCAGTATACGGAAGGTACAGCACAGCGGGAAGTATCTGGCTTTGTACTTTGTGCTTCTCGGATATTCGCACTGTAGTAAAGAAGCAAGAGCACTTCTAAATACGATAACTAAGAAACTGTGATCGAAAGCCAAAGCCGATACCTGTGGCAGTGATAACGACACGGCATCCGTTGACACACAAATTCCTGTGCGAAATTTTAAGAACGTCCTACGACAAGCTGTAAGTCGGTAGCGTAGACTATCTACTATGTTTGCTGACAGCGACTTGGAAAGAACTACATCAAGCAGGGTAAAGCGAATATCTTCTGGATTTCACATCCCCAGAACCGGCAGATTCAGTATGGAAACTGCCAACCGTAAGACTAGGTCTACTTCAGATGAAAGAAACAGGAGTGAAGGCCTCTCAGTTCCAACGACGGAACTATGCAGGCCGCGAGTCATATCCAGTTCGGCGACCCAGTCGTTGACGAAAGTCACACAGAATGGGATACAAGTCCGTTCTGAGGACCTCAGTTTCAGGGTCACTGGACTAGGCTTTAGCAAACCTCGCATACCTACTCTGGAAAACGGCAAGCAATTAGGCCTAGACGGCATGCTAAGAAGCCAATAGTGGCAACCGGGCCAGCTATCATCACTACATAGCAAGGACGGAATAGAGCTTATTGGCAGGTCCATAATTTTCCATAAAGTGGAAGAAAGTAGAGGCATATCTGATGTATGCTTTATCCGGCTCCTTGCACCCCCTGGTAAAAGTGATCATGCTGTGATCAATTTTGGGTTCACAGCAGACGTCTTGTACCGGGCTGATGCGCCAGCCAGGCCCAACATATGGAAAGCGAATATAGAAGTTATTAGCCTGCCAGCCTCTTCTGAGGATTGGAGAATCATTCCAGAAGTTTCAGTTGAAGATGCGTGGTGCTCCTACAAACAGTTATATGCACGCGTGACCAAACCGTTCATTCTGTGGGCTGTCCTGAAGGGGCGGAAATGGCATCCTCCTTGGATAAACCATGAAAGCTGAATCTTGCCACGACGTAAGAAGAAGTGTTGGAACCTTGCCACCCACCCTGGTGCACCCGCATTGCAAAGAAGCTCGCAATAAATGTATCGCTTCTATCCCCTGGTCTCGAATATGCTTTGAAACGCTTCTTGCTCGGGCTGCGTTGCGGCATCCAAAGAGGTTATTTTCTTATGTGAACTATAGGAATAAGATGTGTCGCGGTGTACCGTTCTAATCAAGGTGACCGAACCTGACTGTCTGAATGATGACGATAGGGAAAAAGCAGAGTCCATGGCTGAATATCTTGCTGTAGACGCTTATCCAACCGTTGATTTCCAACAGAATAAACTCCGCGGATGTAGGTCACAAAGATGTATTTCGGACATTAAGTACTCTCGATGTAGAAAAATTAACATAACAGGATAAGCTGCACCCAAGACTGCTCAGAAAGCTTTCAGTCTATGTAGTTGGCACACTGACCACTATATTCAGACTGTCTCTCAGTGAAGGGATACTCCCTATGACTGAAATGATGCCATAGTAACACCCGTCCACAAGGCAGGTTCTAGACAGCTCCCATCAAATTACAGACCGATAAGTACTGTCGTAAAAATTCAAGAAGGAGCTGTCAAGAAAGCCATCAAAGTCCACCTGGAAGCAACACCCCATTGTCTCGTCCATAGCACGGTTTTCGTGAAAATTTCTCTTGCTTGACGAACCCTTTTACGGTCAGAGAAAGTTGGGTTAAGCCCAAAGATGATAGGATACCTGTAGATGTCATTTTCATTGACTTTGGTATGACATTTAACGAAGTACCTCATTGCAAGTTGCTCGGAAAACTGCGAAGTTTTGGAACAACTGGCAGTCTGTTCGCGTGGATGGGAGACTTTCTTGTTGGTAGGAGACAAAGGGTCAGGATCAGTTCTCAGCTCTCCACTTGGAGAGTGGAGTGCCCGAAGGCACGGCCCTGGGCCCCCTATTGTTTCTTCTAGACGTAAACGAGCAGCAAAATACCACGAAATCTCCAGTGGTTCGCCACGTCGATGATGTCAAAATCTGTTGGGAAATTGGGAACGATGAGGATATACGTGTGCTCCAGGCAGGCCTGAACAGCATGTTTACCCGGTCACAGAAGTGGCTGACGGCCATCAATGAAGGTAAGTGTTCGAGCATGCACCTGGAGCACACACATAGCAACACCTACGATATTGATGGGACTGCTTTGCCGACAGTACTGACCTACAATGATCTAGGCTTCACAGCGAGTTTTGGCCTGAAAACCACTACTCACTGATGATTGGTAGCAGGTCGGAGTTTTGGGACTCTCTGGGCACTACGCAGAAGGTTTACGAAAGTAAATGACGACGCATTCGCCATCTTATACATATCCTTAGATAGGTCCAAACTAGAAAACTACACACAGGTGGCTAATCCTTATCTGAAAGGTGGCGCAGACCTTCTGGAAAGAGTTCAGAGGGCAGCCACTCGTATGATTCATGCGATGGCTGGCCTCACCTCTGAAGGCCGGCTTAAGGGGATGAACCTCTTCACTTTTTCCTTTCGCAGAGAGAGGGGAGACCTAATCATGCTACACAGGACTCTAAGAAATTGCTTCGAACCTGACATACCTTCCCTTTTCCTTCCCAATGGGTCGGAACGCCTCATGGGACATGGTAGGAGACTATGAAAGCAAAGAACGAGCATGGTTTCCGCAGAGTGCTGGTTCTCGCGGCGAGTAATCAGCGCCTGGAACCGACTCCCAGTAAAGGTGGTGTCTGCATCATTGACCGGCTCGTTCAGAGGGGGATTGGGAAGGCACGAAAACCTACTGGGAAAGGATTAATACAGGCTCACAGTCTCCTACCCTCGAGCAACAAATCTGAAATCTGAGTATGAATGTCTGAATTTTGCACAAGTCCCACACTGATTCTTGTTATCCTGCGTACACGCCATCTGTTTTGCCTAGTTTCGCTTAAACCTATGCTAGTTGGTCAAATAAAAGTGTCGCAGAAATGCTTGTTATAGGCCAGGACTCCGCCTGCCCATGTTCTGTGTTATGCGCTGTAACGAATGTAAAAGTTGGTACCATTAGCATACAAAATGAATGGTAACTCATGAAGAACATGTCGCTGCATGTCCCGCTGCTTAGATATTTACAGAACTGTCGAAGAATCAAAAGCTCCTGTCAATTAAATTGCGGATAAGCCGGCATCCGAAAAGAAAGACAGTGATTACGAAGGCGATGACTACAAAAAATCTGTTAACAAAGACCAAATTGCAGGAGATGTTAAATTACCCAGGACACGTCACAAGTCCAGAAAGTAGACTAGCTGGAGATGTGGCAATGCTGAGTAAAAACATGTATGCATGAAAGACGCGAACCGAAAAGGGGGGCCTAATATCCTGCGAACCTCATGAAATTCACAACACAAGACGATAACCTACTCAAGTACTTAAAGTAGTGGTTTTTCACTGCGTTTGTCAAGTCGTGCAGTCACAACTCATGAAAAATCACTACCATCATGTTTGCGCATGTGAACTTTGGAGCTACCTTGGAGGCACTGATGCGAGACCCTTTATTCCCAGCTGATCAGCAAGCACATAGGCTAACCCAGGAGTGGTGTTCGGGTTAGTGTGGGCTGAAGACGTATCTGCTCTGCCAAGGTTGCTACCATTTCATGGGAGGGCGTCATTTGTTATATTGTTATTAAACCCAAGGACGGTTTCAAAGGCAGTGTACACATTATGTGGCAGGGATGTCAGTGCCTGGGCTTCAGCGAGGGTTTACGAGCTTCACCCACTCGGGACTTAGTGCCCCTATGGTCCTAGCCAGTCCCATGACCAGCATAACGCACTTCTGAGTAGCCCACTTGAGTCGTTGTTTTTGTGCTGCATAACCAAAAATGAATGACAGGTGCGCCTAAAGATCATAGGATGTGATTCTGGTCATCACTCATCTGAGATATCTACACAAAGTGACTTCTTTAGGAAAAACCTGTACCGCATATATATATATATATATATATCATTTGACCGTCCAAGATAGCCAGTGGCCACCAGGTCGGCAGCCCAGTGCTCCTTAGTTCCAATCAATCATTACCCGGTATATATGTACATATCTGTTCGTATCAGGTCGACGTAATACGGATATGGACGATGATTTATGTTTCAAAATAGTATCCAGTAAATGACACTGCTTTGCCGTGTGGCGTTTCTAACAAACAGACTAGAATGGGACTACAGTTTGCCACAGTGTCCAAGGTTTACTCCTATACTATACAACTTCTACCTCCCTCACATCTGGATCAATACGGTTTTATATTCGAGGAAATGTATTTGGGCTACAATGGCTAATAGTACCTTCCCCTGGGATGGAAAAAGTGAGGCTTACGGTACAAAATATTTCCGCGGTGACTGACGCTCTAAAACTTTCTTCTACTACTGGTCACGGTGAAATACCTACTGTTGCCATTAAAAACGGAGGTGAAGACGTACCTCTGTTGCTTGTGAAGTTATTTTTCATGTCACTCACTGGTTCATGCTAGCCCCCAATCTGGAAAACTACCTATGTCAGTCTCATTCATAAATCCGGACCAACTGCACATTTAGATAATTACCATCCTATTAATCTCACATCTGTGGTTTCCAGAGCGACGAAAAAAATTACAAAGAGCAGCGTTGTGAATTACCTATTCGATAACAACTTATTATCAACTTCGCAGCATGGGTTCCTAAAACTAGATCCTGTGACACCTGCATGCTAGACTGTCTTGAAGACATCACACAGAGGCTTGACCAAAGCTCCTTTGCTGCTGGACTGGTTTTCGACTTCAAGAAAGCATTTGACAAAGTGCTCCACCTGAGACACCTCATGAAGTTCGGGTCATTTAGTGTGAAAAACCCCTTACGTGGCTGGTTTGGATCATTTCTTCATGAGGCTCTCAGATAGCCAAATTACACGATTGCCTTTCCGACCCCCGACAGATTACAAGCGGTGAGGTACAAGGAGGCGTTCTTGGTCCACTGCTCTTTCTCATGTACATTGATGACACATGTAAAGCGGTTAGACGTGGAAAACCAATCTTTATGCTGATGACCTTGAGATTGCGTGCAGCTTCCAGTACGGTACGGTCACTGAAGATCCGTCAGCAGCTCAGGCAGATTAAAATAATCTACTTGAGTGGAGTCAAAAGTAACAGCTTGCATTCAGCAGTGGAAAATGTGGAATTCTGTGACTCGGAAAGTGTTACCCCAGTAGCACGCTATCCTTAGGATGTTGTAAAATTCAAACCCTCTATGGGGTACGCGATCTGAGCATTCAGTATTCTGCTAACCCTAACTTCAATGAGTATGTCAATAATAATAATATTACTACCGAGTATACAGGCACACACCATTTTTACGGGTCTGAATAAGTTTTTGCATAAACTACATGCCCTCATGGAGGCAATCTCAATCCCCACCCATTGTCGCTAGAAGATATAAGTGCTGCATGCTCTTATAACAAAACATCCCGACAGAATAAGCACGCAGAAAATTTGCAAGCTGAACAAGTGGAAGTACCGTCTTCGCATTAACGAAAAATCAGGCTTGTATCTTGACACTATATGTATTACGTGGACAAAAATAATGTTACTGCTATTGCCTCTGAGGCTGGAAAATTTATCCGGTTACCTCTCTGAAGAGCTTCTTTACAAAAGAGGTAAACCTTACTCGTTTCAAGGTTTGTGCTAGACCGATACTGAAATATGGCCTATTCTTTTTTCTAGCATGAACAAAACTGACAAATCAGAATTTGAATATGCTCAAGGGAGTTTCATAAGAATATCATTGAGTCACGCTGGTACAAAGTAGACCATGCAGATGGGTGCACTATACTGTCTAATGAGCCTCCGTGGAAACGGTGTCTAATAGACAACTTGGTTCTGTTGCATAAAACCTTGCGTGGTCCATCATAACGCTCTTCCTTAGCCACTTGGAGGGCGAGATGCACTACCGTATGACCTTAGAAACCATACGCCCAGGTTGACAAAAGAGAGATGCAATAAACAGGTCAGACGGAAAGTCTTTACCACATATCACAGCTTGATCTGGAATAGGTCCACCGTAACCCCTGTGGCGCAGTTTAAGCACCTCGCCAACCTGCTTTTAGGCTCGGATGATATTTGCAGTCTGTTTGCAGTGGATGCCTTACAACAGAAGCACTCAGAGGTGGGTCTATAAGACTCAAGTGTCTCCAAGGAAGTAAAACTGATAGCAACTTAAGAGTAAATAGACGTGGGATCTCTTCCCAACTTTTGTCCAATGAACTTAACAGCCCCTTATTTGGCACAGTGAGACCTCTGTGTACCAGGTAGCCCCCCCTCCATTGTATAACTGGTACCATCGCAGTGAGGTGGCCCATCTGGTGAACACCACGCTCGCCAGACTACTAATGACGCCCAAATGCACTTACTTGTGTTACTGGAAAGTCTGTCCCCGGAATTCCTCGAAAACGCCTATGCATCAAATCGTCTTATTTTCTAGACGCTAAGACCCCCATCAATTCGCTTCTTCATGCCAAAACTTACTTCGTATTCAGAGGCATATGCATACGCCCATATGTATAGCGACCACTGACTCCTCGTCTCTTAAGCTCTGTATTAGACACGTCGACTGATACACTCCACCGTTCAGACAAATAGTTTCAGTGCTATACTTTGTGCTTATCGCGCGTTAAAAGTCACTGACTACTATTTCACGATGGTTTATCACTGAGACGGCAGATAGTTTTTGCGCAACAACTCTTTCTTTGATCATTCTCTTCGTATCTTGTTACTCATTGACTTAAGCACACGACGAATTGTTCCATACGCACGTTTCGTTCTCTTTCCCATGGATAGATTCACAGAGGGATTGCAGCATAATGACTAATTTGGCGGTTCACCCCGAATTTATGGCTTCAATTGGGATTGTACCTGGAAATGTTGGCATTGCATGCCACATGTCTCCAAACATGCAGGTTCTCCAACTAATAACACCCACTTACCTCACAGTGAAGATAACCGAAACTGACACCCTATGAAGTGCCAACCTTGAAGACATACTGAATGGTTTAATGATGAAACCTTACACCACGTGAGCTGCGAACTGAGAACAGTTTCTGGATTGAGTTACGACTTTAGCTCATTCTATTCCTAGGAGTTTTTTTTCAGTCACGTAGGCCTAAACAATCACTACATGCTGTTTGATACTTTGTGACACTGGTCCCAAGCTTCGTCATCGGTCCATACCAGAACTTGGCCCTACTTCTAAGTGCTCTTTGTAAACAGCGAAAGCTTACCGATTGTTCGCATTTTTCAGCTTTGTTTATGCTCGACAGCTGATATTCTATGTACTTTCACCATTTATGTGACTCATTGACTGAAGTCTCGGGGCTTAATCACAGTCGCCTGGTAAAAGCCCATACTGGATGATAATCCCTGCGTTACTATTCACCATTGCTGTGTAGCGAAAGGGTTATTATCAAATATTTGTGGCCAGCAATGTGCGAATATCAGCATCCCGGCAGACTGCGTATCGTGTGGCGATGTATTCTTTCTGAATTTTCTAGGCCTCACCGGTAACAACAACATTCAGATGTTGCCTGTGAAAATGGCATGTGTTCTTATAATTTACCATTCCAAATTTATTATTATTATTGCAGTTAAGTTCATGTTCGCCGTCTTGTACGTGAAGTGATGCAGATGGCCATGATTGGTATTTCGATGCCAAACAGAGGTAATGATGTAGAATGGAAGGTATTCATAGGACTTAATCAGATGCACCCCATGGGATTAATATTTCACGGGAGTCCCATTCACATCCGCTTGCTTTTTTTTCCTACAAAAGTATAATACTATATCCACATATCTCCGCCACTATGACAGGAGTCAGGGCAGAAGATAATCAGGACTACTTCACCCCTAAAATACGCCGCAACAAAGTAGGAAAATTACCTGTGCTATATCACTGTTCTAGGTACTTTTTGGTGTCCCACTCATCTAACTTTAATTGAAAAGCAATCAAGTCCTTGAGTCCAAGAGACACAGTAAATGAAGAGCTTCGTGCCCTCAAAGGTGGTCCTAGGATATTCGGTCTGAACCTTACCCTGAACACACGTTTGCAGTCATCGAGAGATGTAGCTTATTGATTAAAAAATGGTGTGGTTCGCAACGATTCCCAAGAAATCGTTCACAAGTGTCTGTCCTAAACGCACTTAGTACCACCAACTTTAAGCTGTCTGCCACAGGCTCATGCGCTATCGGCTAATTTGCTGTCAAAAGTACCACAGAGGCTGTCAGGAGTTCATGAATGTCAACAGGTATAGACACATATAATCTAAACCCAATTATCACCAGAAACAGAGGTAGTGGCACATCACTGTTCCTGCTTGAGGTATTCACTCCATCAGTCGAAAACGGAGTATCTCCCATTTAATGGAAGACCAGCTACATAATTCCTTGCTACAGTTTCACGGACAAGTTGAACGTCATCAATTGCAGACCTGCCAGCACAACACTGGCCCTCTAGACTGATGGAGAGAGTAGTTAAGGGCAGCATCTCTGGCCACCTGCTAACACAAACTAAGTCTTATAGTCTCCGCATGGTTTCATAATAAGTAGATCATGTATTACCTGCCATTTCAGTTTCTTCAGCTGCACAGCCAGCAGCTGTGAGGCCCGAAGAATCGTCACTGTTCTGTGCTTCGATCTGTCAAAGGCATTTGATAAGGTGTTTCGTAGTAAGCTCTCTAATAAACTGCGATCGATTTTTGTTCGTGGCCGCCCACTTAGTTAGGCAAAATCATTTCTTAGCGACCGTATCGAAATCGTGAAGGTAAATCCTTTTCAGCCTGAACCTAATCACAGAACTAGTGGATTTGTACAGCTAGGTGCCCTTGGGCCTTTTCTGCTTATAATTTGTATCAATCTTATGTGTAACCGCTCCAATGAAGGTAAAATATTCATATACACTGATTATTTGAGGGTTGTTTGTACTTGCCACACTCATGAACTGTGCAATACCCTGGACACTGCCCGACACCTGTCACGTGAACTTGCAGCATGGTGGGCAGAGTCACCCTGAATTCAGGAGCTTGAAATGTGGTTGGCTTGGCATAGGCAGCGGTTTCCTTGACCTGACCGTCAATGTATCTGAGCGAAAGCCACCGAGACGCTTTTCCGCGCTAGACCTTGGCATCAGGCATTCCAGAGATTCGACATTCTCGGAACAATCAGCTCATATGAGATACAAATTGCTTAAGCCCGTGGGATGTGTCATCCGTAACTTCTATGGCACTGAGTCAAAAGTTCTACTCTTTAAAGTGTGCATATGCCCACTTTTAGAATGTTGCCCGTCTATTCCCAGAAGTCTTCGTATTAGCTGCAAATCACGGGTGGAAGGGGTGCTACGTTACTTCACCCACAGAGCGCTAGCGGCTTGGATCGGAACCTCTCTAGGAGGCGTAGCTCAAACTGAACCTCATAGTTTACCATGGGTTACTTCATAGGTGCTTGCAATCTTGCGGTCCGGAAATCGAGCTAATTATGACGTCTGCGTATGATATGTGTAACCATGGAGTATCAGTTGGAAGTGAATGTTCTACGACGAGCCTGTGAGGCAATTTCCTCCTCGATGGATTCGCTCACATTTGGAATAGGCTTCCAGAAGAATCCCGTACAGGAGATTCGTCGGCACCTTCCCGCTCCCCACCCAATATGCCACTCAGAATGGTGAGTCTATCACCCACTTTGCCACTACCTATGCATCCAGGGCTAATGAGAACGCATATGAACCTCTAAATGTATGAAACAGAATTGTTTTAGTCCTCGAGTTCTTCCTACTCTGATAGGTTAACGAACGCCTGCAAGGGGGTGAATACCGACTCTCTCCTTTAGTATCATGCACATAGCGTATAATGCTTTCCTCTCAAATCTGCCAAGAAACACCCCAGATCTAGAACTTTTACGAGACTTATAATGAAAAAACTATGTAGTTGTTTCCACGTGCGTGCGTGAAAGTGCGCACAGACTTCAAATGGGGCCAGAAGAAAAGGAACTTCTCTCTTTCCTAAGTTGAATTGTATGGTAATTTCCTCTTCCGTGTCTGCTTGTGCTTTTTTTCCTCTTTGTAGCAACAGCTTGGTGAAGACATTTGGTGCTGAGTTTCACTTTGAACATAGCTACTTACTGGAAATAATACATGATCTGTGACACCAAGGATTGTTGGGCTGGACTCAATCTTTCGTGATTTATGGAATGTCGCCATGACTGACTTGCCCACCGGTCAGTGTTCTTCAAGCAATAAACCTCTCAAATTTTCCCGAAAGCTATAATAGCAGAGATATTCCGAGCGAACGATTAAACTGCAGATCAATTTACCTACTGGTTTGGAAGGTGACTTAGTTGCAGTAACTCTACACTACGAGTTTTTCAGCACTCTGCATCAAGTGATCTCTTGAAATGGAAGTCACTGTACAGCAAATAAGCTGCTTGAAACATGTTGCTTACATTCATACGAAAGGTGTCTGGAGTCTATGCATAACCAGCGACATTTGGATGAGTACTTTTCAACGTCTATTTCCATGAACCATAACAGGTATTCCCCGTGGAACTAATCTATATCACTTTAAATGTGACATGGTGAACCGGAAATGCATCGATTTGGACATCCATCTCTGTTGCGTATCTATGGATTCTTGCCGATATTCTGGATCCTATGTAGGAGTCCTTTGTGGTTAGCGAGGCTACGAAGTGAAGAAATTTCGGATAACTGGACGTTTATGTTACTAAATAATTAACTATGCAGTGGACTAGTCGAGTGGGGTCAAACGTTACCCTCATATGTTAAAGTGTTCCGTGTGAAAACACGTGTTTTCTGTATTTTTAAGCATTTATCTTGCATTGAAAACTGCAAGTGCAGATCTCTTTGTGCTGAAATTTGAAGGCTCAGTCATATACTTTGATTTGTGAGCATCAATTTTTATAAGTAAGTGTACTTACATCTCAACTGGGAGGTGATAGTGAAGTCAATATTTCGCACATAAATAAACTGCATGAAACACGATTCGGTGACGGAGAACGTTTTGTAAACCATGAAGTTAGGCAAAATATGCGTACATCATACAGAAAATACGCAGAGTGGGCGCAGAATGCTGTATCCGGTGACAAATACAATGATACTTTAGGATAGGTTTTAACTCCACCATGGTTAGTTATAATGCAAATTTCAAACACTGGGTGCTTTTGATCCTAGTAGTGAAACCTATTCATGATTTGGAAGATGGTGAATTCATTTCCGTCTCATGAATCCCGAGCGAGTTTTAATGGGATTATTGCTGACCGCCATTATGTACACTCTTAGAGATTTGCAATTCGATGACGTCGGTAAACAAGTAGCTCATGTTAACTCCATTATATGAGGATAAAAGTGCTAGTAGCATTGTTATCACTGTACAGAATTTGGTTGGCTTTCCATGAATTTTACACACAACACAAGCGTCGGTGTTCACGTGGACTGGGTATAAAAGTAAAGAATCCTTTGGTCGAACCGAAATTTCTCCCCATTGGAGCTCCACTATTTCTACGTAGCTGCTGCTGTTCGCTTACTCAGTTACAGAATGGCACGTGATCTGGATTCCTCGGTGGAAAACAGGAGCAATGTGGGCATTAACACCCTCGCAACTCCATTACTACCCACTTAGAGTCTACGGTGAAGATAACCGAAATCCTAAATTTACCCGCGGACTATCGGTTTCGTAAAATAAACCACTTATGTTCTTCGTTGTGTTCTGCATTTTTCGCTCTGGGAGGTGGACCGATCGCTGTTACGCTTTCTGCACCCCAGCTTCTGACGAGTATCTTAAAAATCTTCCAGCGCAAGTGAGAACACGTTCTTAGCTCTTTCATCCTATGAGGACACTGCTGATATTCTCACCGCCCTTTGACAATGTAACAGCAGAATTTCAAAAAAGCGTTGTCTTCGCAGTACATGCAGATTAAGTTGACTCAGAAAAAGTCAGACTTGCTGACATGCTGTCTTAACTGGGAGTGACGGCACACAGCCATTATATTTCCAGGAGAAGTACATTTGTTGTGAAACATGAAACATAATCATTACCTTGATATAAAAATGTGGATCAAATATTAAGGTTCACCAGCTGCGGATCATTGGGAGTGTGAAGAGGATTACAAGGCAGTTTTCTATGGTCGGAACTTAGCACCTAACAATGTTCACTTTGGAAGATTCTCTTCCAATACAGTGCATACATTATGCTGCCTTAATCATTCTCCCCTCAGAACCACGTTTTCGGTTTTCAGCCTCATCTATTAACTCGCTGCTTCCTTGTTTTCCTGGGGTGTAAATACGCTACTTACCACATGATTCGGTGCAGGTAAAGTGGTTGTGAATTAACATATGCACACATACGACACTTCTGAATTCATTTGCATTCACAAAGAAAATAAATGCAGTCATTCAAAAGCCAAGAGACCATTCAGGACCAAGTGGCTCTTTCATGTGTACATGTTGAGAGTCAGACCGACTACCTCCACATAATGCTAACTGTATTAACCGGCCCGGGAAAACGTAACTGGGCCTGTTCCATTGGAGCTGGCCAGCCGGTGAAAACCCTCCCATGTAAACCTATCCCACTAATTAACCCAGAGAAATCTCACGCCAGGAGGAGCGCTTCCAAGTGTCTTTATTGCGACGTGATGGGATTCCGAAGTAAAATGTCAGAACTCTGATCCTTATGTTCCCATATTGTCCCGAAGATTATAATCCTGACGGACACATGGTTATCATCAGGCCCTAGTGACACCGAAGTTAACACAGAAGACTTGTTCCCGTTCAGGAGAGACAGAAAACACAAGGACAGGGGGGTTGCAATATGTGTAAACAGTTGGTTCAAAGTGAACAAACCACTGTCACTGTACCGACACAGCTCCCATGCTTAATCTGGTGCCACTTCACGGCCAAACACGCTGGATACCTGGTTGGAGGAATCCACAGGTCCCCTAGTAGCAACTTGGAACAACCAAAAACTACTCCAAATATTATCCACAGTGTCGACCATGGGGTATGGCTGGTGGCTTCAACTCTACAACTCTCAGGCTGGGACGAGGTGGCACGACTCCGAGCCGGAAGCAAACCTCATGGCTAAAGCGAGGCGCTTAGAGCCTCCTGAAAGCCTAGAGAAAGACATGGCACAAATGAAGGCCCTCCAGAGAAGAGGAAGATCACGACGCATATATAGCTTCACGAATTCGGAGCAACATCAGGTGCAGGGAGACAAGAGGTCATTTCAGCCCAACATCTGCAAGGAACTTGAGGCAAACCCCAAAAACCTGTATCGATTCATAGCAGCGGGGAAATCGACAAGCCAAGGGGCACGTTATGGGGACAATAACTTGCGAAGCGGATTCTGTGACATTACAGAACAACCTCAAATCACTAGAGAAGCGGGCAACAAATAGCGAACTGGCATTTAATCTGGATAAGTGCCAGTCCACGTTTTTCCACACTCCCGATCCACAGAAAGTATCCTACTCTCTCTGTCGTTCACGTTTATCGCATACCACAGCAGAAAAGGACCTCGGTTTAACGCTGACGGAGAAAGTTGGCGCCAGTTTCAATTACCCAGGTGGTGCCTCAAAGCGTACGGTGTGCTACGCTGTGTGCGCAGACAACTAGGTGCTCTCATTCCAGAGCTCTTTCTGAAGCTCTACAAGACTTACATACTGCCCTACTTACAGTTCCACAATGTCTTCGCTCCACCATAACTCAGAAGTGGCACAAGCCTACTGGAGAAAGTTCAGAAGCGAGCCACAAAAGGGGTTATTGGGATGCAACGAAAACCATATGAGGACAGAATGGAAGACCTAGGCCTATACTCTCTTAGCTACCGAAGGTTACGCGGCAACTTTATAATGGCTTACAAAATACTGAACACCCTCTTGAATGCTCCTCCTGCAGACGTGTTTCAGGCTATTTCTTCCGAACCCTTTTAGCGCCTGCTAGGTACTTATTTGAGATGTGACTGGGGTCTACCCAGAATCAGCTGCACTTTTTCATTTTAATCGTCACGGATTCTGGACATGGAATCCGGTTAAGCGAAGGCTTTTATTCCGGTAACAGCTATTTGAACCTTCTGAAATGTAGACAAGGGATCATCAATTTCAATTCAAGTAATCGTGGGAAAAATATGATTTGGATCGTCTTAATATTGCGTAGAGATGCAACTTAGGCATTAAGATGTTTCTGATCGCATATTATTGATATAATTCTTGATGGCGTCACTTATTGCTGGTGTTTCCATTAACAACAGGGCTAATCGTGAGGGAAAACTTGAAAACTTTGAATAGCGGTAGGTATACGTAGTACAAAGGTGAGATATATCTGGATTCTCTTTATTATTTTTTATAAGACAATGAATAAAAAACCCTTTATTCACTCGAAATGAGCTCAATTTGAGTTTCATCGACAATACCTGTCGAAATTTTCACGAGGAAACATGGCCTTGTCTGTTCGGACAGATATAGGACCATTTTCAGGACATCAAGCAGCTTGAAAGAAAAGGACAAGAAGAATGCTGGTTCCCGAAACATAGAGCAAATCAAAAACAGGTGGGGCAGAATGCAAGAAAGCTCTCAGCAATATGAAAATAAACGCGGGCCAGTTGTTAAAACACACACACAAATGTGCGCTGCTTCTTCAGCCTCATAAACAGATGTATTATAAAAGTCAACTTATACATCAAATGACGCCTTGAAGTGTTGTTATCGACTTAACATCAGCATCTCACCTTCTAAAGTAACCTCTTTATCAAGATTTATTGTGAACGTATGTTTGTAGCTATATGAATTACTCTGCATGAGAGCGAAACGTATGACAAATGAAAATAAATGTGAGGCGTAAAACTGGGTTGAACTCGGGACAATGGTACAAAACCCAGACTCTTACCCTTTTTTATTTTCGAGTCTACGATGCAACTTTTCTGTATATCTCTTTGTTTTGTCCCATGAAAATGTTGACTGCGCATAATGCATATCTGTCCAGAAACTTTGACTGTATTCCCTGGGAAGCGCATACTGAACTTTATTCCAAGGGCCTGCAATTCCTGCAGCAAGCGATTGCAGAGAAGGCTGACGGCCTGGTGGTATACAGTGTCCATATAAACAATCCTAGATAAGATTAGAGGAGGAAATATAGCAGTTTGTGGAGAGGGAATGATACCTGGCGTTAGCAGCCGAATGTGCGACCGTAAATTATCCATTCATTTCTATAAATTGACATACTGTTGCTAAAGGAGCATTACATTTGTTTTTCAATGATACCTAGGAATTGTAAATAGTACATTCGATGATATAATATATCAATGGACAATCACAATTCAATGAAGTTGAAGGACAGGAATTTTGGTATGCCTTATATAACCCTTCAGTACTTACTGCAAGACATTGGTCAGTACTTTCATTGAGAACTGCTAGGCATGCAGGATTGTGGAGCTCTCTTTTCACCCTGAATAGCTTCAGGAATGGTGGAAGACACACTACAATTCATGTTTGCTGCTAACTGTATTCAGAAACTGGTTGACCTTTAAGGATTTGTCCTGGTGCGAACTTGACAGACGCAAAGACCAATCACTAATTGTTCGAACTTGTTTTATACCCACGAATACGAGACAAAGGAAGAACACGATAGCGTAGTCGGATGGAATAGTATATTTCGATGGTTGTGCCAAAATACCGATGCGTTCCAACTAACTGGCTAGAGAGTCGAATACGAGCAATGCAACGTAACACGACGGCGTGCCGAATGGCAAGGATGCTTGACCGGGTGCCTTCAGCTTAGCGAGTCCAGTTAAACTATCAAGGTCAGCATCAATGTCGAAAGTCGTCAAACCCTAGGCTATTGATTTTGGGGAAGTGTGTGACGCTACAGATCACTCCCCCCTAGTGGGTTCGTGAGGACCCTACGACGATACCAGCCGGAAGTAAAAACCCAGTGGTTTCTCCACTGGTAAAACTCTTCCGATGGGCTCACTGCGTGAAGTGGCCCCTGGTTGTCTGAACCTATTCTAGGGTGTCGTGGCAAATAAATAAATAAAATACATTAAATGGAATTGTACGTCGGTCGCGGTCATCTGTTCCTTTCGACGTTCCGTCCAGTGCTCGTTGCACCTGGAATATAAATAAAAGTCTTTAATACCACGAAAATGTTGCGTAAAAATGGGAATTGTTTATATATAAACACATCGAAAAATAAAAATTTACGCTTATCTTCGCCGTTTTTTTAAAGTTTCATTACATGGTAATAAAAATTGATATAAAAAGGCAAGGTGTCCGAGGGTTTGCGCATTGCCGGTAAATAAGAAAAATAGTGCCTCGAAAAAAAGTATGGTTGGCCCACATACCACTAAGTTGAATATGACTTCAGATACTCTGGGAACCTGACGGTTCGACCTGATCGTGTTTTTTGTTGCGCCGCTGGTTGTTGCAGCTGTGCATTACCAGGCACATCGTCGAGAATTTCGATAATTGAGTCATCCGTCGGTCGGATGTAGCGAGCTGAAACGTCACTTACAATGGGTTGGCCTTCGAAATAAGCTGGTTTCAAACGGTCGATACTGACAGTATCTTCACGTCCGTCTCGCTCAATTATATAGAATTTCTCATGTCGCTTAATCACTTTGAACGGCCCGTCGTAGGGTGGTTCAAGTGGTCGACGAACAGCGTCGTGGCGAACAAACACGTGTGATGTCTTCTGTAAACTGGGGTGGACGAAAACATCAGTCGTTTGCGGTCTAATCGGAGAAGGCCTAACTGAACGCATTGCGTTTGTAAGCCTAGTCACATAAGATGCCCTATCGGAAACATGTTTGAAAGTTGAAGGGGAAACAAACTCACCTGGTAGGCGAAGAGTGGTCCCATAGACGAGTTCTGCAGGAGTGCATCCAGCATCAACTTTCAACGCGTTACGAATACCTAGTAGGACTAGAGGCAGAGCCTCGGTCCACTGAGGTATGTTTGTAGCTGAAAGGGAAGCTTTCAGCTGTCGATGGAAACGCTCTACCATGCCATTTGCTTGTGGATGGTAGGCTGTCGTTCGGAACCGAGTGCAACCTAAAAGTGCCGTTAGAGCGTGAAATAATCCACACTCAAATTGGCGCCCACGGTCGGTTGTGACGTAAGATGGACATCCGAAGTTCGCGATCCATCTTTCGACGAAAACACGAGCAACTGTTTCGGCAGTAATATCTTTAATGGGTACTGCTTCCGGCCATCGTGTGAAACGATCAACACAGGTGAAAAGGTAGGTACATCCATTAGATTCTGGTAGGGGTCCTACAATATCTATATGGACGTGGTCGAAACGCATGTCTGGGGCTAGAAATGAGCCTAAAGGGCTTTTCGTGTGTCGCGTGACTTTACACTTTTGACAAGCTAAGCACGACTGGGCCCACTCCTTAACGTCTTTGTTCATCCCAGGCCAGCAGAAACGTTGTGCGATAAGCCTAATGGTGGCTCGTACACCTGGATGAGAGAGTTTGTGCAACGTATTGAAGACGTTGCGTCGACAACTCTTCGGAACTATTGGGCGTGGTTGACTAGCAGAGACATCGCACAAAATTGTATCCTTGTCTGATCCAACAGGACAAAGTCGCAGTTTGAGAGTTGTGGACGACAACTCATGATGCAGCTCAAGGTCTTCCTTTTGACGCCGAGCTAGTTCAACGAGATCAATACCCTCGATATAGTTTATCGAAGCTATTCGAGATAGTGCGTCGGCTGCGGAGTTGTTTGCTCCAGAAATGTGGCGGATGTCTGACGTGAACTGGGAAATGTAATCCAGCTGTCGCGACTCACGAGGGGAGTATTTGTCAGACGCCGAGCTGAGGGAAAACGTTAACGGTTTGTGGTCTGTGAAAATAATGAAATCACGACCTTCCACAGAATGTCGAAAATGGCGTACAGAACAGTACATGGCTAGGAGTTCCCTACCAAATGTACTGTATCTTGTTTCCGCGTCTTGCAGCCGCCTCGAGAAAAAGGCTAACGGTTGCCACTGGTTGTCAGTCAACTGTTGCAAAACTGCTCCAATTGCTGAATCAGATGCATCAACAGCAATACTCAGAGGAGCATTGGGGTCATGATGCATAAGCATGGTTGCGTTCGAAATGGCTTCCTTGACTTTGGAGAAAGCAAGTCTAGCCGCGTTGTCCAGAGACACGAACTTCGCAGTTCCTCGAAGTAGATCTGTGAGTGGTCTCATGACAGAGGCACAGTTAGGGATAAACCTTCGGTAATAACTTACCAGGCCATTGAAAGTGCGGAGATGTTTCACAGTGGTCGGCTCTGGATAGTTTGTGATAGCCGCCACTTTATCTCTCAATGGGCGTATACCTTTGTTGTCAATGGTATGCCCAAGGAAGCTGAGTGATTCAACTCCTGTTTCACACTTCTGTTAGTTGACTGTGTTATTATTATTATTATTAGTCCCTTGGGTTCCTAGTGGAACATAGGGCTTCAGTAGCACGCCTCCAGTGACCTCTGTTCTCTGAGATCTTTTGAACCTGGTCCCACGACAGCCCAGAAGCTCTCATTTCCTGCTCGCACGACCTCCTCCATGTCACCCTCGGACGTCCAACTCGTCGCTTCCCATGGGGATTCCACTCGAGCAACTGGCCTGACGCGTGATGTCCTCCGTCGGCCTTCTCAGTACATGGCCAATCCATCTCCACTTCTTCCTGCATATTTGTTGGGTGATAGGTTCTTGGTTGGTTCGTTCCCAGAGTTCCTTGTTGCTTATTTTTTCTGGCCATCTGATCTTCAGCAGCGAGCGTAAGCAGTTGTTGATGAATGTCTGTAGTTTATTGGAAATACCTTTTGTGACGCGCCAAGTCTCTGAGCCATACAGAAGCACTGACTTGACGTTGGTGTTGAAAATCCGTATCTTGTTCCGCATGCTGAGTGCAGAAGATCTCCACACTGGTTTCAGGCTAATGAATGCCTGTCTTGCTTTTCCGATTCTGACTTTGACGTCCTCGTCCGTCCCGCCTGTAGTTGAAACAGTGCTTCCTAGATAAGTGAAGGAGGTTACTTCCTTTAAGTTTCTCCCGTTGACAGTGATTGGAGTTTGTTGTTGTTGTTGATGGTGGTGGTGCGGTATCTTCATCACTTCTGTCTTCTCTATATTCACCTGAAGTCCCGTCTTCGCTGCCTCTTCTATCAACTTGTTAGTTTTTGCCTGCAGGTCTTCAAGTTTATGTGACATTAAGCATAAGTCATCGGCGAAATCCAAGTCTTCTAGGTTCTTTTCCGTCGTCCAGTGTATCCCCCTCTTCTCGCTGCCTACTGTTTGCTGCATGATCCAGTCCACCACAATCAAGAATATCATGGGGATAGTAGGCAACCTTGTTTCACTCCTGTCTTCACTTCAAAGGCATCACTGAGCTTCCCATTGTCAATTACTTGGCATGTAGCATCTCCATATAGTTGTTGAATGAGGCGGATAAAGGTTTGCGGTACTCCGTAGTATTGAAGCAGTTTCCAAATTACCTCTCGGTCGACGCTGTCAAAGGCCTTCTCAAAGTCGATGAAGTTGAGGTGGAGAGGTGATTGCCATTCTATGCTCTGTTCTATGATGATACGAAGCATTGCAATTTGGTCTGCACATGATTTGTACTTCCTGAATCCAGCCTGTTCCGGTCGTAGTTTTGAATCCAGTGCATCCCTTAGCCTCTCCAGGATGATGCGGCTTAATATTTTACTTGGGGTGGACAGGAGAGTGATTCCGCGCCAGTTCTTGCAAGCACTGAGGTCTCCCTTCTTCGGCAGTTTGACAAGGTAACCCTTCTTCCAATCGCCAGGTACCTTCTCTTCCTTCCACACCTTGTGCAATAGTGGTGTGAGCATGTCCGCTGTTGTCTCTGCATCTGTTCTCAGTGCTTCTGGCGGTATTCCATCTGGTCCTGCTGCTTCCCCACATTTCAGTAGCTTTATGGCGTTCAGGACTTCCATTTTCGTTGGAGGATTAATGTTTACTTGTAATTCAGCGGCTGCAGGTGGTATTTCTGGACGAAGTGCAGGTGGTGGTCGATTCAAGAGCTTCTTGAAGTGGTCGGCCCATCGTTTCCTCTGTTTCTCTTCTTTTGTAATTAAATTTCCTTCTTCATCTTTTATTGGTTTCATCTGTGTTGGTCTCTTCCCTGATAGCAACCTGGTTATTTGATACAATGTCGTCAGGTCTCTCTTACCTGCAGCCTGTTCTGCTTCACTTGCCAGTGTTTCGTAGAAGTGTCTTTTGTCTTTGCGTGCACTCTTCTTCACTTCTTTGTCCAGTGTTTTATACATTGTGCTCAGTTCCTCTTGTCGTTGAGCATCCTTGCACTGGTTTATCTTCTGCTTCACCATCCTCCTCTCCTCTATCAGCTTCCATGTATCCGTCGAGATCCATTCCTTGTCTTCTTTCTTCTTCCTTCCTAATACTGTTGTGCAGGTTTCTTTCCACATAGCTTTCAAAGACTTCCAGTGTTCTTCCACACAGGTTTATTCAGGGATGTTACTCGATGTCTCCCATTTTGTCTTGATGGCTGCCTTGAAGATCTCCTTTGTAGTTTCATCCTTCAGTTTCCGAGTGTTGTACTTGAACTATGGTCTATCACCAGCTTCCTTGAAGGCTTCCAACTTGATTTGGAAGGTTCCTTACACTAGATAGTGAGTGGTGTGAACCTACATCTGCTCCTCTTCTTGACCTTGTGTTAAGTAGACTGCGTCTCCATTTTCTTCACATTGAGATAAAGTCGATTTGATTTTTAGTGTGTCCATCTGGTGAAGTCCATGTCGCTTTGTGGATATCCTTGTGCCTGAATACACTGCCTCCAATCACCAAATCGTTGAATGCACAGAATTCTGCAAACAATTCTCCATTCTCATTCATTTCACCTAGTGCCTCTCGACCCATGGTTAGTTCTCTTCCCGTGTTGTCCACTCCCAGTTTGGCATTCATGTCGCTCATCAGAATTTTGATATCGCCAACTGACGTCTTGTCCAGTGTTGATTGAAGTTGTCTGTAGAAATCCTCCTTTTTCTCTTGCTCTGCATTATTTGTAGGTGCATAGCATTGTATGATTGTGACCTTCCTTCCCTTTGAGTTGAATCTTGCTGTCATGATCCTGGAGGAGATTGGTTCCCACTGTATGAGAGCCTTAGATGCTGTTGGAGACATCATGACAGCCACTCCATAACTCAGTGTGCTCGTGGTTGTCGTCTGGGTGACCGGAGTAGATTATTTATTCTCCAGTTGACAGTTTGGAGAGTCCACTTCCATTCCATCTGCTTTCGCAAATCCCAAGGACTTCGATGTTATACCTTCTCATCTCCCTTGCAATCTGGGCTGCCTTGCTCGGTTCAAACATGGTGCGGACATTCCATGTCCCCACGTTTACTTTCGCTTTCATCGAGAGAAGACACATCGGCCAATTGGCTTCCCGAAGGCTTTCACCAACTGGAGTCATTTCGCCTCTCCGATTCCAGCGGGGAATAAGTTTGTTTTCATTTTTTATATTTTGTTTGTGCTTTGAAGTTTGTTTAGCGGTTAGATTTGTTTTCCGGGGTAGGGTTGCTAGCCCTATGCCCAACCTTCCCTCTTTACCCGAGCTTAGGACCGGCTAGTAACTAGTAAACTAGTTAACCAGGCGAGGTTGTTAGTTGACTGTGATGCCATGCTTTTTAGTCGTTCGAATACGAGATCCAAATGTTTGAGGTAAGTTTCCTTATCTGGACTCGCAATTAGACAGTCATCGATGTAGACATGAACAAAATTCAAACCACGGAAGACATCATCCATAAAGCGTTGGAATGTTTGTGCTGCATTCTGAAGACCAAATGGCATGCACAGGAATTCAAACAGGCCAAAAGGAGTAATAATGGCTGTTTTTGCAATATCTTCCATGGGTATCTGGTTATACTCTTTGACCAAATCGATTTTGGAGAAGATGTTCATTCCGCATAAGGTTGCAGTAAAATCGTAAACGTGAGGTATCGGGTAGCAGTCCGGAGTTGTTTTGGCGTTAAGCCTTCGGCAACCACCGGTTGAACGCCTGTCGTTGCTATCCTTTTTGGGAACCATGTGCAATAGTGATGCTCAAGGACAGTTTGACGGTCTGATAATGCCCAGTTCGAGCATGTGGTCGAATTCACTCCTCGCCGTTTTGAGCTTATCGGGGGCTAGACGGCGCGCTTTGGATGCGACAGGTGGACCCGTGGTTGTGACGTGATGCATAACACTGCTGGTTATGTACGGAAGAGTGTGCTTCGGTTGCTGCAACTCTGGATATTTCTCCGACAATGCCTGGTAGGACGCGTCGCCTGATTGTTTGGTTCTAACGACGGCTAGACTCGGACCTACATAGGCGGTGCCGCCAATAGACAACTTTGTGTTGTTATCTATCAGACGTCGACGGCGAGCATCCACGAGTGGATCGTAATGGTTTAGCAAATCTATGCCAATGATGGGCATAGAAACGTCAGCAAGGAGGAAGATCCAGTGAACAGGTTTACGTAAACCTGAATTAAGGTAAGCAAACTGTCTCCCGAATGTCGCGATTGCCTTGTCTTTGGCTGCTTGAAGATTGAAGGATGGTTCATGATGACGCTCCTTTGTCGGCGCGGGAAGAACGCTAACTTCTGCACCGGTGTCGACGAGGTAGCGGACTTTCGTTTTAATATCCGTGACGTAGAGCAAACGGCTTTTTCCGCCGGCTACGGTTGCCGTGAGCACGTGCCGGCGTGACCGTTTCCCGAGTTTGTGTCCTTGTTAAAACTGCATGGTTTACGACATTTTCTGGCTCTGTCTCCGTAAGTGTTATGCAACCAGCACCATTCAGGGTTTTCCACCCTGCTAGGTTCAGTTTTAGGGCTACCACGCGATTTGCTGCGATGCACCAGGGTGCGTTTCTGTGAAGTGCTACGTGAGCTAGGACTTCGAGATCGTAGCAACTGTTTCACAGAGTTGCACAGCTTTTTCACCTCTGAATCCTGGCGCTCTGGTTTGTCGCAGATAGAATATACGTTGGAGACGGGTTTGTTGGAAATCTCCAGCATTTTATCTGCTGAGGCTGCCAGATCATCGAGTGAGACTGACTGCAGTGTCACCAACACGGTTTGCACTGGTTGTGGTAGTTTCGAGAGGAACAGTTCTCGGAAGAGGCCATCGTCGAATATTCGTGCACCGATTACTTCTCGCATGCGTGCGAGGACTTCAGTAACTGAGTTGCTGCCTAGCTCGATGTTACGAAGTAATTCGTCTAGACGCTGGCGATCTGCGAGATCGCTTTTCTTCAAGAGTGAGGCCTTAAGAAGTGTATAAGGATCACTTACTTCAGGATTAAACATGTGTGCTGTAACACACCTGTATAATTCCCACGGTAGTGACCGTGTGACAGCAAGAAATCGAGAATGAGGATCTGAGACGCCCTGTTCTCGAAAACTGGCCTCGGCATACAGGAACCATGTTTCCGCATTGTCTGGCAAATATGGCACGAGTTGGATCGTGTTCGTAGTCGGCTTAATACGAATGAGCTTGGGAGTAGGGTTGGGCATGAGAAAGTGTAGTAAATGGATATATAAATGTTATCGAAATGAAAACAATAAACAAATATAAAATGGGACAGGCTCACCAATTCAATATTTGTTATTGGTCGGGATATATGATCACGTCAGGCTCACCAATTTAGGATTTGTCCTGGTGCGAACTTGACAGACGCAAAGACCAATCACTAATTGTTCGAACTTGTTTTATACCCACGAATACGAGACATAGGAAGAACACGACAGCGTAGTCGGATGGAATAGTATATTTCGATGGTTGTGCCAAAATACCGATGCGTTCCAACTAACTGGCTAGGGAGTCGAATACGAGCAATGCAGCGTAACACGACGGCGTGCCGAATGGCAAGGATGCTTGACCGGGTGCCCTCAGCTAAGCGAGTCCAGTTAAACTATGAAGGTCAGCATCAATGTCGAAAGTCGTCAAACCCTAGGCTATTGATTTTGGGGAAGTGTGTGACGCTACAACCTCTTTACGCCACCGAAGCACATCAAATGCATATAGTCGAATCGCATGGCTGCCACCACACCCATGTTAGTTTTCTCAAAGGGCAAATGAGTTTTATTGTGGGCTTCATTTTCTCGCATACCAGAACAACAGGTTGAATTAGTGGTTTTAGTCTTTACGTGTAAAAGCCATACGAAACTCCTGTATGTGGCGTTCGACTTTACACTTATTATAACACCTCTTGGATGAATGGCTGGATGTCATTTTCATATTGAACGTGCCGCTATGCTGTATACTACAACCAGTACCTTCACAGAAACCAAGTAGTCGAAAGCAGCAGCTGGAATAATTTTTTCAAAAAGTCGATATTTTGCTTATAAGCTGATGAAGATATAGTGTGATATTTTCAGGTCTACTGAGGTCTCTATATACCGACATATATATCCTTGGGACTATACCTCCAATCATATGGCCAGATTGCTCAATATAAAGTGCGACTGAAATCTGACCAGTTATTGTTTCACTTTTAAAATTTTCATCTAGCTAATTTCACTGAACCATAATGTTTATCACATTAACACTTTCTAAATGGTTCATAAGGGTTTCTGATTAAAATATTCATGGGTTTGTAACCACAAAGCTTGGAGGACAAGGTTACTGAAAGTGACTGTCAGCTCTAATATTTACTGTTTGAAATTACCAAGTTTGAGTTATGAAGGACGTCTAGTGAACTAATGTAAACAAATAGCGTAAATGATTACGGATTTATTATTATTCTATCGTGAAACAGAACACGTATCACAAATCTTGTTACAAGCAGTTTAGGGATATTTATTATTATTATTTGTCCCTTGGGTTCCAAGTGAAAAATAAGGCTTCAATAAAACGCTGCCATTTTACTCCGTTCTCGGTAGTCTTTTCAACCTGGCTCCACCACTGCCCACAAGCTTTCATTTCTTCTCATACGGTTTCCTCCATGTCAAACTCAGCTGGGACGCCAAACTCGTCGTTTCCCTTTGCCTTCCACTCAAAAGCCTTGTGCGTCATGTCTCTAAACGGTCTTCTCAGTGTATGCCCAATCCTTCTGCATATTTGTTGTGCTACGGGTTCTTGGTTGGTTCGTTGCCAGCCAGCCAGCCAGAGTTCCTTGTTGCTTATTCTTATTATTCTGGCCATCTCATCGATATTCAGTATCGAGTGGGAGTAGGCGGCAGCTGTTGATGAATGTCTGCAGTTTGTTGAAAATGCTTTTCGTGGCGCGCCAAGTTTCTGAACCATATAGAAGCACTGACTTGAGTGACATTAGTGTTGGAAATTCAGGTCTTGTTCTTTATGCTGAGTGCAGTGGATCTCCAGACTGATTGATTTCAGATTAATGAAGGCCTGTCTTGTTGTCTTTCCGATTCTGACTTCGACGTCCTTATCTGTGTCGCCTGTAGTCCAAACGATGTTGCCTGGGTAGGTGAAAGAGACTACTTGCTTTAGGTTTCTGCTGTTCATGGTGATTGGTGCTTGTTGTCGATGTTGTTGTTGGTTGGGTATCTTCATCACCTCTGTCTTCTCTACATTCACTTGAAGTCCCGTCTTCGCTGCCCTGTCTCTTCTGTCAACTTGTTGGTTTTCGCCTGTAGATCTTCGAGTTTGTGCGACAAGACATTATACATAAATCATCATTGGCGGCGAAATCGAAATCTTCTTCTGGGGTCTTCTCATCGGTCCAGCCTGCGTATGCCCCTCTTCTCGTCCCTCACAGTTTGTTGCATGGTCGAGTCTAGTCCAGTCGACAACAATCAAGAAGATCATAGTTGAAATAGGTGGCAGCCTTGTCTTACTCCTGTCTTCACTTCAGAGGCGTGACTGAGCTTTCCACTATGAATCACTTGGTATGTAGCATCATATGGCATAGCGTATAGCTGTTGAATGAGGTTGATAAAGGTTTGTGGCACTAAAACCGTATTGTTGAAGCAGCTGCCTACCAAATTACTTCTTGGTTGACGCTATCGAAGGCCTCTTCAAAGTCGATAAAGTTGAGGTAGAGTTGAGTAGACTGCCATTCTATGCTCTGTTCTATGATGATGTGTAGCGTAGAGTAGCGTTGGAATTTGATCCACACATGATTTGTAGTTAGGTAATTAGATTTCTTTCAGCATCTTTTATTGGTTTCATCTGTGTTGATCTCTTCCCAGATGGTAACCTGGTTATTTGATACAATGTTGTCAGGTCTCTCCCACCAGCAGTCTGTTCTGCTTCAGTTGCAAGTGTCGTAGAAGTATCTTTTGTCTTTGCGTACACCCTTCTTCACTTCTTTGTTGAGTGTTTTATACGTTGTACTCAGTTCCTCTTCTCGTGGTTCATCCTTACACCGGTTCATCTTCTGCTTCACCATCTTCATATCCCTCCTCTATCAGCTTCCATGTATCCGTGAAGATCCATTCCTTATCTTCTTTCTTCTTCCTTCCTAATATAGTTATGCAGGCTTCCTTCCACATCTCTTCCACAGAGTTCCAGTTTTGTTCCACACAGGATTCTTCGGGGATGTTGCCTAATGTTTCCCATTTTTTCCTGATGGCTGACTGATGTGAAGATGTCCTTTGTAGTTTAGTCCTCCAATTTCTGTTCTGAGTGTTCAACTTGAACTGTGGCCTGTCACCGACTTCTTTGAAGGCTTTCAACTTGATTTTGAATGCAGGTTTCTTGCACTAGATAGTGAGTGGTGTGAACCTACATCTGCTCCTCTTCTTGATCTGATCTTGTGTTCAGTAGGCTGCGTCTCCACTTTCTTGAAATTGAGAGGAAGTCGATCTGATTTTTAGTGTGTCCATCTGGTGAAATCGAATCCATGTCACTTTGTGAATATATACATACTACCTGACTCCAATTACCAAAGCATTAAATGCTTAGAAGTCTACTAAGAGTTCTGTGTTGTCCACTCCCAGTTTGGCATTCATATCTCCATCTGAGGTGGGTCTTGTCCAGTCAGTACTGATTGCAGTTGTTTGTAGAATTCCTCCTTCTTTTCTTGATCCGTATTATTTGTAGATGCATATCGTAGTATTGTATGATTGTGATTTTCCTTCCTTTTGATTTGAATCTTGATGTCATGATCCTGCAGGAGGAGATTGGTTCCCACTGTATGAAAGTATTTGGTGCTGTTGGGGACATCATGATAGCCACTTGAAAACTCAGTGTGCTCGTGGTTGTTGTCTGGGTGACAATATCGGAGTAGATTATTGACTCTCCAGTTAAGAGTTTTGAGAGTCCACTTCCATTCCATCTGCTTTCGCAGATTCCTGGCACTTCGATGCCATATGTTCTCATCTCTTTGGTAATCCGTGCAGTCTTGCTATGTTCAAACATTGTTCGGACATTCCATGTCCCCACGTTTTCTTTCGCTTTCATCGAGGGAGAGAAGGTACATCGGCCAATCGGCTTTCCGAAGGCTTTCACCAACCGGCATCATTTCGTTTCCCCGATTTCAGCGAGGAATAAGTTCACTTTATTTTTTATTTTTTTTGTGCTTTGAGGTTTCTTTAGCAGTTCGATTTGTTTTACGGGGTAGGGTTGACACCCCTATGCCCAACCTTCCCTCTTTATCGGGGCTTAGGACCGGCTAGTAACTGGTGAACTGGTTAACCAGGCGAGGTTAGTCTAGGGGTAATGATTGCTAATTATGATTACCAGTGAAGACACTAACACAAATGCAGACACATATAGTTGATGGATCACGGAAAGGACGAAACACATCTTTGAAATTTTCATGCTAGTCAACATAGTGCAAATAACATGAAAATGTCATGGTGCTCAACTATCACTGACAAATCACTTAACTAGTTGGTGTGTTTGTTGAACGGAATAGTTAATTAGAAATCAAGATTTTTTGGCTAAACCTTAATATTAGGAATCCTAAGTGGCTCTTTCAGCCTAAAACTGTGCACTCAAACAGCAGAATTTCGTAGAAAAAAATCAAATAGATTGTCTATCATACTAACCATGATTGATGAATTTCTAGCCTACGAGAAAGTACCCAGAAAGACATCGGACACTATATGGTAAACGTGAGTAGGACTTATCTATCCCCATCACCAAGCTGATACTGAAAATTAGAGAAAAAGACAATGATGAGCTGCAAAAGTATTATAGAAGCCAACAACAAAACTTCTTGCTCACTAACAGCCACGCTGAAACACTTCTAGTGGCTTATGTAACCCTATCCATTCCCCTACATATTCTATAATGATGTCTGAAATTTTTGAAATAGTTTCAGGATGAGTATTTTACGGCACGTATTATTATTCATCGTAAAACTGCACATGCTTTTTTCAAGTGATTTATGCTGATAATAAATTGGACTGCTAAGTGTTTTATAGTGATGAATAGCGTTTCACGCCTTGGGAAACATTTTCTGCAACGGTTCATCTTAGACATAATGGGCTCTAGTCACAGAAACTAATCCATCTATGGTGGATCTTAGACAAGTGGCTCCTCTAACGCTTTCAGATGTGTCTTCGCCTTCTTCATACACTGTTTCTTTTTCTTACTGCATTTATTCCATCCCCTGCTTCTAATAAAACTAATACAATAAGTAATGTATCATTTTTTAAATACTGAAAAAGGCATATCATCTCAAAATTAATTTGGACAGTTTTCATTTAAAAGTAGTTCATATATTAATTAAGACGGCAAGACAGTTTTACTAGAGACATAAAGTAAGGTTAATCTGCCTCATTTAGAATGCAGTCTAAATGAAAAGATGTTTGGTGTGATAAAAAATCGATCATGAAATACGTGGTACATTTTGCATTGTAGTTCTTGATCAGTTGGATTATTGAAATAGGATATTTGCTGGACGAAGACGATCTGGTGTGGCACTTATTTAAACTCATTGCAAAGATAGACCAATAATTTCTAGGAATTTCAATTCTCTTTGACCAATCAAACCTATAGTACTCTAGGTTTAAATTTTAACGCAACAATGTACCTTCTTACTAAATATTTATGCCATATGCCTCTAGTTGGCATACTCCAGTTGATGTATATTTTAAGGTTGTCTAAGAATATAGTTTTTACCAATTTTTGAACAGTATGATTTAGTCAGTACTATGCACCAGACAGTATGAATTCATCTCTAACGCTGACTAGTTTCATCGACAAAATACTAAATCATAGTAGTTTCGTTTGTTAAAAGGAAAAGCATTACAGGATAAGGTGTCATCATTCATTTTCAGATAACCAGAATATAATGAGTGCTTTGGACACGCGATACCGTCAGCGTGTTTTAACAGATATTTAACAGAATTGGTTTTTTAAACCACCACTATGTAAACTCGGTTGCCTATATCAGATTGTAAAACTGTTTACCGGAATGTTAAATAAAATAGGCATACATACCAAGAGCAAAATGTCTGTAGCGTACATTTGACCTACACTGACCTTTCTGCTGACTGATTTTCTTGTTAACAAATTAAAAAATACATGGCATTGAACTAGTCTAAGTAAAACTTGAATTTTGAATTGTAGCACCTTAGCCTTAGGATTTAATTGTGTTCAGCCAAATATTATCTATACTTTACAAACACGCTATTTAGGTTTAATTGTTAGAAGCCGATCCGCAAAATAACATAAAACTTTGTTTTCTACTTTTCACTGCAGTCAATTAGGTGTATCTCCAGTTTTGCGAAAACTGATGCTATTTTGTTAGCATTGAATAGGTTGCAAAAATGTAAGACTTAAAAAGTGTCATAAATTCAAAAGCACTTATTGAGTCACCTTCAGTAATATGAAAATATCTTACTGAATAAGCTACACAGCCGGATTGAATCACTTCATAATTTATAACTTTTATTGGTGAAACTGTTTCAAATAGCTATGATTTGGTTGACTGGTATTATTGATCCCACTGGAGTCCCTTTTTATATATATCACATGGTCAAACAGTGTTGTTATTACCATCCGAATCAGTAAAGTAGTTCTTTTTCACTGGGATACATTTAAAGAAGAAATATATGCAAGTTATTTTAGGACCACACCTTTATTTTCAACTTTCTAGCAGATAATTCGATTATTGAGAATAAATAGCTCCTGAAAAATGTTATACTGCCAAATATAATGGGTCACTTCACTTGGAAATTACGAGATTAAAAAATCCCTCCTTCCAAGTTATCTGTTCTGATTACCCTCCTGTATTTGAAGAAGCCACAAACTCCGCAAATTTATAAGCTTACTTTGAAAGGAGAATTCAGATGAGAAATGTAGAATTTCCAAGAAAACCTTCATATACCGGAATATTACCAGAATTTGAGCCCTTTGCAATTTGACTACACGACTTAATTTTGTGTACACAGCACATCAAAAGTAATTGAAATGATCAATTGACCAGTGCTTTGTCAAACTGTGCTTGTTGAAGTATTCAAAATGCTTAATCAAATGACTAGCCTAAAAAGAGTTGAAGGCAGTATACTGAGTGCGTCTAGTTGATACTAACGACATCTACCACCCTAGATTTGCTTTGATGGTTTCAGTCTTCGTCTGTTTGACTTTTATTTTTCTATAGATGTAGCACTGTTATTGTGATAGGGTTGAAGATAGACGAAAATCCGTTGATCCAAGTAAATACAAGAAATTGATCTCTCCCATCAATTTTTATTTGAGAAAGTTACATTACTTCAAAAATTCCCATTAAGTAACAAAACACGAAACGTATAACAAAAAATCACACTTTTCAACGATATCATTCTCAAGCTGTACAACCGCATATAAATATACTATTCACATGGTAACAGAAAACGAGTGTTTCACAAAATATTTTGAAGGAAATTCAGTTTTTGTTATAAATCAGGAGACCAAAAAATTAACGTCCACTTTACAAGGACATAACCTACAAGAACATTTCACCCTAAAAATCTTTTATGTCCATTTTACAAAGACAATTATGCTGCTATGCATTCCACTTTGCTACATTACATAGTCGTGAAATGACCACTGGGAAAAATTTCGAAAGATTGCAGGCTTTTGATAAGTGAATTTGCAGCATAGCGTACGTTTGCTGGAATCATTGTATCAGCAATGTCAAAGTTAGCGTTGGTAACCAGGTAGCAGTGGTGAATCATTCGATGAAGTTGTGAACTTCTGCCGATTGATGCACATGCCAAGCCACCACCTTACTCTACATGTAATGTTTGCTGAAGTAGAATTGGATTGAGAGAAGGTTAAGGGGAACCAGACCAAGATGTGACACTATTTCATGTAGCCTGTGACTGTTAATATGAGGTGATAAGGTGTTTAGACCACCTTGTTGGCGTCATAGCGATGATAGAAATCAGTGGTTGCATATTCCTGATGACATGGTCGGAAAAAGGTCACAACAGCGTAACTGTATTCATTCTTTGACGTCTTCTAAGTTTTGAACATGTTCACTGACCTTCACTTTCAAATCCTTTCTCCTGTTTGTATTGTGTTCTCTGATCTGGGTTGTTTAATGGTAAGGCTTTCATGGTCTTTCTAGACGAAGATGTCGTCTAGACCATCCACCTGAGCTACAAATATTCTCCACCATTTCAAAATTCTTTCTCCTCCCATCCACGTTTTCTCTGCAAGTTACTGTGAGTGAAGTGTATCGAGTTGAAGTGACGCACTTTTATGCATTTGTGGCTCTACGATGATTTTCCAAGTCTTTATCTTGCACATAAATTGTTATCGGAATGCTTCACTGGTTAATATAAGCATCTCCATCTGGTTGTGCTGAGAAAACGTTCTTTAAATTCATAAAAGCATTGGTCAGTGGATCTCAGAGTTTTTAGAAATACCTCACAATTTGATATTAATGATGGATATGGGCCAGCAGTGGAATCCAGGTCTCACGTTTCGTTCTGTCTGAGACTCATTAGCTGGATGTGCCTGCCTCCTAGTGAGTGAGCTGTTCCCACCAGGCTTGATTCTGGGACTGACCGCTTTAAACGTCATGGTGATATCCACTAGGCCACTGAGTCATGATAGTCACTCCACTGCTAGCCTCTATATATCGTTAATATCAAAACTGAAAATGCCGGCAACATCAAGGTATCCGTACAGAAGCCCATATCTCAATAATGGCAAATCAACTCGGTCCAGTCGACGACAGAGATATACAAGCTATGACATCAATGAAACCACCTCATGCCCAGCTGCCAAGCAACTTTGTTTATCTGGTTTATATACTGAGTAATAATTATGTAGAATCAGATCAAATATAATTGTTTCGTAATTATTTTACATCATACTGTCTTTTTCAAGCTAGTCACTATATAAATGGGAAAGTTTCTGCTTAGAAGTTGAAAATATCAAAACCATATCGTTCTGTAAGGGAAGATCCGTATGTCGTACATTCGAAATCATCATCAATCAGTAGATTGGTGGTTGTTCACTCAGTACAAATTGTCTACTTTTTAATATGATACATGCTCAGACATATTGATATAGATTTTGGAATGAGTTTCGTGTAAACTAAGATCTTGCTATTGCAATTACCGGCCATTATCAATAGCTGCTTGACAAGTCTTAGGATTACAGTGCCCTTTATGATTATTTTTCGATTAACACAATTACCAATTGTTTCATGGTAATTACCACTGACTAGCCTGTATAGACTACGTTTTCAAGATGGAGAATAACTATGGGATATTTCAGATGAAGTATTACCAGTTTGCATTATTTTGAGAGCATTTTTACCTTAACAATTGAAAAAAGCTAAAGTCATTTTCACTGATATTTCACTACTAGCCTTTAATAGCTTTATTCAAGTAAGAAAGCCAATAAATAGTTTTTATACCTTCAACTTAGTTTTGATGTATTACATTGCGTCTTCATCATTTGAACAGTGTTTGTACACAACAAAATAACGTCAGGCAGTGACAAATGCGCATAATGGCATTAACTCATCCTACCAACTAATAAGAAATATGAGGAACAGTAAGTAGGTCAGAGTTAGAATCTGTAGGGCAGTCAATCGAAACAGGAGTGCATACCATAAGGATATAATAGCAAGAGCAGCCAAATACACCCATGGTCATGATGAAAAGCTACTAAACCGTTGTGGCGAAATTCCGTAGCTCACTTTTTTTCTGAAGTTTGTACTGACGATGCGATCCAGAAGGACAATGAAAGCTTGACAAATGTACCATCCAGTTCAGAAAGAACACAAAAGATTTGAAATTGTCTGGGTGGGATTGAAAAAGAAAAAGAAATGTTGCTTAGTTTAAATGTACCCTAACAAATTAGAATAACCAGTATATGAATAGAATAATAACCAGATGAATACATGTAAAATTACAATTGTAATTCATGCTCCAGTCACACTTTTTATACTGTAACTGTTGGTTACGTTTTCAATCAAACTGACATGGCAGACTTATTGATACAGAAGAACCTCGAGTGAGTTACTGATTATAAGCTTTTGATTTTTGAAATTCTGGTTTTCAGTTACCTGTATATAGCTGTTTGCACTAAGTAGCAGAACGTCAATGAAAAAACTCGTTTATTTTTAGCTGTTATGAAATAGAGATACAAAGTACTGGCTACAACTTAATGTATTAAAAAATTTTGAAACAATTTAGTCTCAACTTAGTTTGGATGTGTAAATATGTACATAATTCTTTTGTGATAAGTTTCACAAACAAAATTTTATTCGGAAATCAGTTAGACTACTAATGAAACCTGAAAAACAGGAAGTTCGAAGTAAAATATTTTTGAGTTAGACCTTCAGAATATGGTTCAGTTCATTCGCTTACACAGACTAAAGGTAAATAAATTGACGAACGTAGTAGATATGTATGGGTGAAAGGAATGAGGAAAGCATAGAAGGTCGACAATATCACCAACAGGAAAAATATACAAAAAT
>OX104134.1:107305507-107355717 GCA_944470555.2 Heterobilharzia americana | reverse complement strand
TTGTTGCTGCAGGACCGACCGGTCTTGACTAGTCCCTTGTCTGAAGTTGTTGGACGTGTTGACGCCTCTCCACCTACCTGTGAAATCGGGTAAGGTGTGTTGGGTCAGTGGCTGACGGAATCTCAGCCTACGCCAATGTTGAAGTCGATGTGATATTGGATAACCTACTAAGGGTAATTGTCGGGTACTGTGCGCTGTTTTATCAAATGGCTGTGAGACATGGTGACTAAAGGTGTTGGTGAACATGAGAATGTTTCAGGTTTTTTAATGATTGTTTCCTTCGTAGGTGAGGCACATCAGTGGTGACGAAGTCAGGTGTAGAGTTTTGTAGAGAAGAGGAAAGTCAGCTGATGGTTTTGTGAAGCTTGATCAACTCAGGTGGTTGAGACATGTGTTACGCATGCGCAGGGAGCGTTTGTTGCGTACAAGTTTATTGTGTGTATTTATTTTACATAGGACTGTTTTTAAAGTGAGCATTTTGCTAACATGTTTTTTGGTTCCATGTTATCTGTACTTGTCTAGATTTTCTTTTTCTATCTTTTCCTTTTTTGAATCTCTTTGTGGTATTTTTCGACTTCCATGGTCTTTCTCTATCCGGCTGTTTTTTGGTTGTTTCAAGTGTTACGGTTATGTGTTTTTCGCTCCTTCCGTGTGATATATTGCTATCAGCTAGTTGTTTTGTTCCTAAGCGTTGTTTCATTATTGGATATATTTGTGGTTACCATATATAAATGCTTTTTCGAATATGTTGATGGGTGTTTTTGGTACTGCATGTAATTTTTCTGTATCTCGTGTGTTGAAAAAATTTGCATTTTGCCTATATATTTATTCCTTCTTCAATTAATTCTTTTTCGTAATTTGTGAAGCTTGTTTGTATGTCCTTGATTTTATCTATTTAATCTTTATTCCAGCAGTATGTGACATGTAGTCTAAGTTCACGCTTAGTTTCGCTTATTTTCTCCTGAAAGATAGAAACAGACTGTCACTCAAGAAGGAATTGTTTTATTTCAAGCATTCTGTGTTTTACATAAATATAACCTACATGTGATATTTTCTATACGTAATATTTTTTATAGATTTATGAAAAGTAGGAAAGTTGTGAATCTGAGCAAAAATGCGTAAACGTCCGTAAGGTATTGACGCAATTTTTCTATACTGAAGGAATCCAACTACTCACTCGTCATATATTGAGATTTTTTTCAGTTATTAACCCGTACATTGCTTTGCTCAATGAAGGATGCTGAATGTTGTACTAGCAATCCAGTCATATATATATATTTATCATTTTGCTAATTACACTGTTTTTAACTTCTATTCCGGGTGTAGCATTCGTTTTTTAGTATTCTCTGAAACCCGATTTCAAACAAGAACAACTATTGTAATACTGAAATTTTACGAGGTTCATAAATGTTCATTTTGCGTAAACGAATCTATCACTGCTGGCGACAACTATACTCAGGTAGTCATAAAATTTCTCAGTTATTTTGGAGAATGACCACCAGTTTAGCAATAAACAACATTTTGTTAAAACCTTAGGTATCAAAGACTTTGAGGGAAATTTTGTGCAAAGCATGAAAGGTTTTGTTAGTAAAAAGGAATTTTCTTATGATAGGAATGGCGATTGAAAGTCTACCAATCAAATTGTAATCTGCGATTGAAGTCAGTGCAGGTCGATCTAATGCTGGAAAAAGAATGAATAAGCTAACTTTTATGTATTCCTTGAATGCTGTTTGACTAGAACTTGATTTTCGTTCTCAAGTTCAATCTTAAGAAGATAAATTACACTCAGTTTTGGAGAGGAAATCACATTAGACGCAAACTTATGTTAATGAATTTGGAGGCTGACAATATTCAAGCATATCAGTGGCTGTTTAGTGAAATTGCTGTCTTTCAGATGATACTATATTGCTGAATTTTCTGAAACTTAATTCGTGATATGTAATTGATTTAAAAGTTTCAAACGAAAAAGGTGAGAAGTGGTTCAAATGTAGAATGAATCACTAAGGCATTTATGGTGCTACATGAAAACTAATATGTCATCATGAAATACACATGTATGTTGCTCAGGTATATTATGAGGGACTTCAACTGATACGCTAATGTCCTCCTACCCAGTAAGTGAAATTTCTTTCAAATGGACAAAAGTCTAACTGTATAATTATCATGATAAGATTCGAAGGGAAGAAATTGCCAGTTATTTTATGTGTTCCCTCCAATTTCGCATTCACTATTATATCTGTATATTTTGTACTTCTTTCTGTTCACGCTTATTTGTCTTTACCCCCTCATCTAATAGTCACTATCGCTTATTGTCTATATAGAGACGGATATAGGCATTAGAAAAAAAATGTCTCTGGTTAAATTTACTGATAACATTGAATCAATACTGATTTGAGCAAATTGAAAAACAGGGTGCAAAACTAATCTTCGGATTTTCAAGTGTAAATGTTATTCTTTCAGATATATTATAATTTTTCTTTCTTGCTAATTTTTATTGATTGTATAAAAAAAATTCGTGAGTTTCTCGGGTTACCTCAAAGTTTTCTGTTTGCATCGATCAACATTTCAGTTTTGTGCATAAACATCATGATTGCTTGTAAGATAGTGGTCACTATAACACCCACTACAACGGTCCTTCAATTCTTATGGTCACATTCGATAACAAAGTTAATATGAGTTGAAATAAGACAGATCAAGTCTAAACAGTTAACTCCTCATATTCACAGCAATAAATACTACAGTAAAATTCAACAAAAGTCCGGAAAGACTACGTCAGATCATTTCAAGGACTTAGAACTAATGTAAATAATCACTTCCTGTTGGTTCTCTATAGCACACATTGATGTACTACTACTTACTAGATGACATTTTGAGCATAATTTATTGCTAACCATTACACGTTTATGCTCGAAATGTCATCCAGTAAACAGTACTGCATCAATGTATATTTTCATCAAATGAAAGATCTAATACGGAATTACATTCCACCACAGTGCCCAAGTTTTACACCTATAGTGCGTGAAATAATCGCTTGTCAAAAGTTTTATTTGAAAATTTCGAGGGAGTTGTGGGGATTTGGAAATATTTCAAGTTGGTATTCATTGTAGACTGACATCAGTTGGAGGAACAAAGGAAACCTGGGAGCACTGGATAGCTGTTTCGTCCTAGTATGGAACTCCTCAGCAGTGCGCACCTACGACCCCGCCAGGGATCGGGCCCGCGACTATCAGGTCCCGTGGCCAGCACGTTACCACCGGGCCACTGGGTCAGAATATGATGGTTCATATTTCCAACTTCTGTTAGCTCACGATATAGCACAACCGTCCTCACGATCATCAGGCTTTGCCCCCACCGGTCGCGACTTTTCATTGGAACTTCAGGAATACCTCTCGAAGCTAGTCACCAATGAGCATCAGTTCAATTGAATTTTGAGGGAGTTGTGGAGATTTGGAAATATGTCAAGTTGTTATTCATCGTAGACTGACATGAGTTGGAGGAAAGTTACTCTCCTTAAAGTGGCATCGTTCGGCTATTTGATTTTGAATCGTATGACGCACTTGAATCCAAATCATGTATAGAGTATATCATGGTACACAACTAAACCATAAGTTCACTATCGTATTATATACCACCGAGTACAGAACATTATACTTGTAAATACCTGACACATTTTGTGCATTATACTTTTATTAGCTGTAAATCAGCTCTCTCATCAGTCAACTTTCAACCAGTACATCGTGGATTAGAGTCTGACATGACCTAAGATAGTAAAGTATAATTTTGCACTAAAAAAATTAAGAAACAGACCTAATGTGTGGAATATAGTGCAATAGTTTTTTTATGAAGCAGGTCAGTAACTTTTGATCACCTGTGTGTAGTAGTATGTTGCTACTAAAAATTTTAAAGCGACTGAAATGGATATTCATTGTTTAGAAAAGTAATCATCCTGGATACACTAGTCTAAAGTAAGTAGGAAATGGAATTGTCATCCTATTTTTGTTATCAATCTTGACAGCAGACCGGTGTGTATACTTTCTGTTCATTATTCTACATGCATACTCAGATTACCAATGATAACTGATGTATCATGTATACATGCCACCTCAAATCCCACAAAATCCAATAGTAACAGTTTTACATTACTTAACACAACGCTCACAAAAATAACAAATAGAATGGTTATGAATTATCAGAGCGTTTGCTTTGTTCGATCAAGTAACTATTGGGACTGTATGAAAAAGAGTTACGTGGTGCCTATAGGCGTTTAAAGTGAGGGGAAAAACAATGATTATGAACATCCAGACCATAGTTGTTACAACTGTCTTGGAAGAAGTTGAGTGCCATCTCTGGTTGAATCATTATAAGAATATATTTTAATATAATCACAGAGTGTTTAGAAAATCAAAACAAGTTATTTCTGAACGTTTCGCTGTGTAAGCCACAGCTTCTTCAGTAGAACATACGGATTTTTTTTATTAACCTCAAAATACATCAAATATATTTAATGAACGTAGGTCATTGATTGGATAATTTTCCTATCCAATCTGAGTAATTAAGATTAGTCATTACAAGTTCATGCTTATTACCATTGTCATTTGTCAACGAATATATAAGGTAGTCAAAATGTGTGTGCATGTATGTTATAGAGTGTTTAAAAAGCGTAATGAGAAGACGAAGATTATCTGAAACATGTGGTGTATTAGCTCTATACATTTCGAACAATCTGATCACACGTGCACTTGTCGAACTATTTATGTGAAAACTTACTAAAAAGGTCAGTGAAGTTATTAGGAAACATAGGAATAGGAAGGGATAGATGTCAGTCTTCGATGAATAATAACTTGAAATAATTCCAAATCTCCACAACCCCCTCAAAATTTAATTGAACTAGTGCTCGTTGGTGACTAGCTTCGAGAAGTATTCCCGAAGTTCCAATGACAAGTCGTGACCGGTGGAGTCAAAGCCTGATGGCCGTGAGGACAAATACTCAACGATGACATTGGGTGGCGGTTTGCGCTATATCGTGAGCTAACAGAAGTTGGAAATATGGAGCATTGGATTCTGACCCAGTGGCTCAATGGTAACGCGCTGGTCGCGGAACCTGAAGGTCGCGGGTTCGGTCCCTGCTGGTGGGGTCGTGGGTGCGCACTGCTGAGGAGTCCCATACTAGGACGAAACAGCTGTCCAGTGCTCCCAGGTTTCCTTTGTTCCTCCAACTGATGTCAGTCTTCGATGAATAATAACTTGAAAGAAAAAGAAAACCTTATTCTTGGTATGAAAATTAAAATCAATACTACCAAGGTAGGTTCAACGTGAGTACAAATTGTTTTTGTATACATAAAGGGGGTTTAAATTTACGGATGGTAAGAGCTTCAATAAATTTAAGCACTCGGCCCTGACCACTGTTATGTAGTACTTTACCATTTAGAGGTGATTCACATAGCTTTGTTGTGAGGAAAAGACTTGAATCGGCCATCTGTAAAACGTATTATGCAGCTAAGGTCATCATTGTAGAGAAGACCAAGTCCATGTTACAGCACAAACCGAAATAACATATAAACGATTACATCACATCCCACTGTGTTTATCAATTCACATGTATGTGTGGACACACATATATAGGGAGGAGTAATCGTGATATGCAGTTAAGGAAGGTTGTACTTAAGTGGCTACAAAAACAAATGACCTCAACAGATCCGATAAGTGCAGGTGACAAACATCCATCTTCGTCTATCGTTAAACATATACTAGAAACTAACCATGGGATAGACATGAAAACAGCCTTTAAAGTACTTAAAGCAACTGGTCCCTTTGATAAATTTAAACAGCGTAATGAGAAGACGAAGATTATCTGAAACATGTGATGTATTAGCGCTATACATTTCGAACAATCTGATCACACATGGACTTGTCGAACTATTTATATGAAAATTTACGAAAAGGTCAATGAAGTTAATAGGAAACATAGGAATAGGAAGGGATAGAAAAAGAAAACCTTATTCTTGGTATGAAAATTAAAATCAATACTACCAAGGTAGGTTCAACGTGAGTACAAATTGTTTTTGTATACATAAAGGGGGTTTAAATTTACGGATGGCAAGAGCTTCAATAAATTTAAGCACTCGGCTCTGACCACTTTTATGTAGTACTTTAAAGGCTGTTTTCATGTCTATCCTATGGTTAGTTTCTAGTATATGTTTAGCGATAGACGAAGATGGATGTTTGTCACCTGCACTTATCGGATCTGTTGAGGTCATTTGTTTTTGTAGCCACTTAGGTACATAGCCTTCCTTAACTGCATATCACGATTACTCCTCCCTATATATGTGTGTCCACACATACATGTAAATTGATAAACACAGTGGGATGTGATGTAATCGTTTATATGTTGTTTCGGTTTGTGCTGTAACATGGACTTGGTCTTCTCTACAATGATGACCTTAGCTGCATAATACGTTTTACAGATGGCCGATCTAAGTCTTTTCCTCACAACAAAGCTATGTGAATCACCTCTAAATGGTAATGAGATGTAGACATTTTTCTTAGCAACGGAACACTGTGTACTTTTCAATGGTACATAACTTTTGCACCGGTCGATAAATCTCAACGGGTATCCATTCTGTATCAGAGTTGTCGTCAGTAAGTTGGCTTCTTCCTCCCTGGTGTCATCGGTGCAGATACGGTTTATCCTGTTGAATAAGCATCTGACTAAACCACGTTTATATTGGACTGGACAATAGCTATGGAAATTAAGATATTGCCCTGTCCATGTAGGTTTCCTATAGATCGACCTCCTGATCGAGCCATCCTCCCGTCGACTGAGCAATACGTCTAGGAACGGTAGCTGGTTGTTCGTCTCTTGTTCATAAGTCAGGCTAATGTGATTCTGAGCCGTGTTCATTTTCTGTAGCAGGCACATTGCATCATCAGGCTTTTCACATATAATGACTATATCATCAACATATCTCTTATAAAGTGAAACCCTTCCGATGAGATCGTCAGCCATGTTTTCAACATATGACATGTATACATCAGCTAGCAACGGTCCTAATGGACTGCCCATCGCGACACCATCAATCTGTTGAAAGTGTTCGCCCTCGAATGTGAATTCAACTTTATCAGTGCATAATAACAATAAATCTTTTAAAAAATTAATAGGGATAGGGAATATAAGACTGTTAGAAGAAATATAGTCACATAAAATATCAATTGTTTTTACTAGAGGTACATTAGTAAATAAAGAATTTACATCGAACGAGTACA
Source organism: Heterobilharzia americana (assembly GCA_944470555.2). NCBI lineage: Eukaryota > Metazoa > Platyhelminthes > Trematoda > Strigeidida > Schistosomatidae > Heterobilharzia > Heterobilharzia americana. The sequence continues at coordinate 107,348,454 of OX104134.1, read as the reverse complement.
TAGTCTTATCCTTGATATTAATATCATTTAAACAGTCAATAAGGTCAAATGTATCTTTCAATGAGGACTTACATAAATGGCTTCTGACAGGATTCAAGAGCTTTGCCAACCATTTGGCTAGATTATGTGTGGGTGATCGACACATAGACAATATTGGACGCAGTGGGTTGTCAGGCTTATGAGTTTTAGGTAACCCATATAGATGTGGATGTTCAGATCCCATAGGTTTTAGACGATTAAATTCCTCCTTATTGATTAAATTCATACCAAGCATTTTCACAAGTTTAGAATTTACTCTGCCTTCCAATTTACGTATCCCTCACAGGGGGCATCTGACGTAAATTTGCTTTCATCACTGAGAATAGATAACATCTTACTTTTATAATCAGACGTGTTCATAACGACCACACCTGATCCTTTATCGGGTTTTAGTACGACAATATCAGAGTTATTTCGTAATCCTTTCAGTGCTTGGAAATGCTCACGCGTTAAGATGCTTTTCTGTCTTGGACCAGGATTATGAAACCCATGAGCGATGTCTACTAATTTAGCTCTTAGCCAGTTCTCATTGTCTGGAGAAGTTGGGACAAGTGAGCTCAGTTGATCATACAGGTTTTCAAATTGAGCATCGGTTGTTAAATCAGAGTTTTGTGTTTGAGGGACAGAAAAACTGAACCCAAGGAGAGCGCCTCTTTATCAAGAACAGATAACTGAACGGATGATAAATTCGTCACATAGTTGTCTGGGTTAACTGGGAATGTGTTGTTTACTGTACTTTATTTATAAAAATTGTCATTGTACTTCAATTCGAAAATGTCATCATCAATGATTTTGGCGTATTAATGTTTGCCAGACAGGTGGCAAGTCTAGTCCTTTTCTGTTTACAGCATTTGATGTTTTGTTCAAATATGCAGGGCCTCGGAAGTAAATCTTACTTTATGTGAATGGAAATCTTTCACCAATATGTCTACATTCTCAAAGTCAATCATGTGTCCACTTTCGATTGCATGTTTAGCTATTGCTGATCGCTTCTCTAGATTTTTTTAATTCATCTTGATTCTTCGGTGGATGTTTCATACATAACTTGTGTTCATTTACCCTAACTTTTAGGGGTCTACAACTTTCTCCAGTATAATTAGCTTCACATTCCAAACATTTAATTTTGCAGATACAGTTGTTCTGTATCATCTTAGGAATTGTATCTTTCACTTTGGCTAAGATCTTTTTCAGTGGATTTGGACGTTTAAAACGGACTTTAATATTATGTCAGGCGCATACTTTTAATCTGTTCAGAAGTACCTTTTCGATATGGTATCGTTATAGATGACGCCCATGATTTTTTTGTGCCTTTATTACAAGTAGTAGCAGTACTTGTTTTTTTATTCTATTGACCGATAATGTTCTTCAAGAACTTTCTAGGGTATCCATTTTCCATCAAAACATTCTTTATTCGTGAGATTTCATTTTTCAAATCATTGGGATCGGTTACAATATTTTTTGCTCTGTTCAGTAGGTTCAATGCGCCACTAACTTTTACGTTAGTTGGATTATCCGATTGGAAGTCTAAATATTTATTGGAATGTGTCGGTTTTCTTTATATTTTCATACAGAATTTACCTTCAGTCATTCTTTGGATAAGACAATCTAAAAGTTCAGAGTACCGTCCTTTGATTCTATTTCATTAGTGAATTTAATGGAATCTGAAATAGAATTTATATGTTCTAGGAATTCCTGGGTTGGCAATGAACACTTCTTGAAGCTCTTTCTTCTATAGCTTTCATATAGATAGTCGCCACAATTAGAGATGCTGGTGAAACCATTACAACTCCATTTGATTGACGGTACTATCTATCTCTAAGCGTGAAATATGTAGATTCTAAGCAAAACTTAAACGATTTTATAATATCCTCCGTTGAAAGTGGACATTCAGATATTATATTTTGGTCATTATTAATAGCAGTTCTTACAATATCTAGACATTCACAAATTGGTATACTAGTGAAAAGAGAAATTACATCATAACTTGCTATAATTTCATCTTCGCCCATGGTTATGTTCAATAGTTTACTTTTTGAAATCCTGAGTATTTTTAATATTCGAAGAAATGTCATTTTGGGATGGTTTCAGAATTCTTGATAAATATTTAGATAGACGATAGGTTATAGAATTTATAAAGTCAATAATTGGTCTAAGGGGAATCCCTGTTTTATGGATTTTTGGTCTACCATAAAATCTAGTGACTATGTTCGTCTGAGGAGCTAATGAAAACCATGTTGCATTTCCAAGTTTGAGTTTCATTTCTCTCAGTAATTTACATGTTTCAGCTTTCATCTTATTTAGTGTGCTTGAATACTTATTACTTGCGATAAGTTCATATGGCCTAGTTTCCAAATGCTTTAATGCTTTCTTTTCACAATCTTCTTTATCCAACGCGACCGTGACATTGCCTTTGTCTGTTTTTCTTGTGACTATTGATTTGTTAGACATTAAAGTTTTTAGGGCTATTCCTTCGCTTTCGTTAAATTAGAAGCAACGGGTTTCGGATTTTCTGTGATAGTTCCGACTTTATGACGTATTATATGCACTTCTTCTTTCGGCATAAGGGATAAAGCTAGTTCCATGATAGAAGCTAATTCCATCATTTTTAGAGGCTTTCTGGACAAATTAAACACGCTGGGATTATATTAAAATATATTCTTACAAAAACAGTGATTACCAAATAAAATATAGTATCGTCATAGAAGAGTTATCTGGTGATCGGCCTTATACGATGGCTATGGAAAAGGGAGCAAATAATAATGGTTTGAACTTTTAAACTGCTTATGCTGCGAATATGTCTAAATGTCTTGAAATCACTACTTTCAAGTGGCTTGATAGTACTTTATACAAAATATTGAGGGACTTATCAAAAGCAACTTGAGTTTACGAGTGTTCTACTACAGAGCTGAAGATGCATTTCCGTTCTCTACTTATCAGTACGGCTGGTGTACTCGGTTCCACAGGACCAAGTAAACTGATGTATACAGACTGATGTAGTCTGATGCTCCACCTTATCCTTCGCGTACTGATCAGTGAGTTTCTGTAAGGAGAATATGACTTTAAGGTTGACGGCAAGAATTTTCTGTTTACGGATCTTCATAGTCTCTTCCTAAGGCTATCTATCTGCCACATTATCCCCCTTGACTTCGAGGTTCATCAGTAAAATCTTTTTGGGAGCGATGTGTAAGTGTCCAGTTTTTCTGCTTTCGATTCTTATCTTTGAGTCTCAGTGGGTATCCATTTTCACTCAAGATTTCTCGTAAGTTTTCTATTTCACCGTCAATGATATCCTCGGTGCATATTCTTCGTATGCTTGAGGAGAGTGAATCGATAAGATTCCTCTTTCTGCTTAGGTAGACAACTCTGAAACTTTATAAACTGCCTGTTCCAAGTGGGGTTTCTATAGATAGATCTCAACTGTATTTTCATCTTTTCTGTGAAGTTAGACATCAAGGAATTGGAATTTCGAATTTGGCTGTGCTTCTAGAATAAACTTGATAAACAAATGAGCACCGTCGAAATTTTGATTTGACATCCAAAGTTGCTTTTCAAGTGGAACAGTAAGCATTTTAAAAAAAACACTTGAATTCACTGTATCATATTCAGTAAAATCGCCTTCAATACACTGAAAAATTCATCGAAGATGATACTGCATTTTCACAGATTTATTGCTATAATCGAATATTCGGTCATATAATATGTTATATGGCATTCTGTTTCACCTTAAACTCACTCACTGCTATTCAGGCTTTCAAACTATGCAGAACCCTGAACAGATTTCGTAACTTAATCTTTTCTTCAAAAACTTAAGATTTTCCCCACACTGATTTCATTGATTTGGTTCGCTTCGTTATCTAACCTCCAGTTCTTACTCATCAATCAAAATATGAGTTACCCTTCTATCAAGAAAAAATATTTCATCATTTCAACTATATAAGCAAAGTTTGAAATTCCTAATCTGAGAAAAAGAAGTGTTTTACGCTTTGGTATGTTTTACTGAGAGTAGTAATATTGATGTTGGCAATTAGCTAACTAAAATAATTGCAAGCAGTTATCGTTAGATAAGCTAAACCTATTGACAATGCTTTTCGTATTGTATCGATGCGTATAGTTTCCTTGTAGTTTTTGCTATTGACCATTTTGTTGATGTAAAGTAGTATAAAAAGGGGCTTTAATGAGTACGATAAATGTATAAGAAGCAAAAAAAGATGAAAATATGTAGTTATTTGTAAAGGAGAGTTTTTGCAGTACAAGTTATAAACAAATGTAATAGTTAGTAAATATTTAGTTCTTGTATATGTGTTAGTATTTCTTTCTTCTCTCAATAATCAAAATTTATGATAAAGTAAATCGAACTTTGAAAGAATTCGTATTTATTAGAAGTGAAAAGAAAACTATTTCTCAGCTTCCTAAAATCCTCAGGTATATTTTCGCATAAAAAAATCTCATGTTCGTCAAGTAATGAAAGTTATTTTCGACTCTGGAGGAATACTAATTGTGTTTGACGATTCATTTATTTGACAAACAGGTGTGATGATGAAGCAACAATTATGTTATACTGATTTATCTAACAAGTGAACGAAGCCCTCAATGATGGAAGTCAGATTTACACATGATTAGGTCCAGTGGTCAAGTCAGTAGAATATTGACTTGGTTATCAGGAAGCTGTACGTTGAGATCATGCCAAAGTTTACTTTTACATTTCATACTCAACTGTAATGCTTTACATCGGAAAGCTCTTTGAAAAGACCTTATGACTGTAAGCTCAGATTAACTACATTCGAATAACCTGGATTGATACAGGTAGGTATCAGGGATTTTCCGTTATAAATAACTGTTGATGCGTTCAGTTTTTAGATTGAGAAGCTCTCCACTACTCTGCGCGGTAACTGATAGTTTGTCAAAGATCCGTGCATGCAGCAATCAGTGCCTGCCAGCAGATACACAGAAGCAGCACCTAATCCATTTTAAATTCAAGGCGTAAAAATGTAGACTTCTTTTTGAACATATCACTTTTCATTCACTTAGATTGTGCCTTTTCTTACTTACTTACCAACTTCTTTTGATATCTAATGTTGCGAAAACACTTCTAACGGATAGTAAAAATCTTCCCCAGGCTTCTCTACAGAAAGCTAGCTTGTACATTTGATTAGGATTTGTACGCAATAATTCTATTTTGTACCTAATTTGACTAAAGCCTTCATAATTTAAGTAGACTTCATTTCGTATCTTTTCTAGTAGGGTATCTTTGGATTATCACATCCTTTTTTCATTGAAGTGAAGCCTACGATTATTCTGTTTATGTATCCACAAGCCATCTTTTACATCATTCCACAATATGATAAGTTTGTTTGCCGTATTCTTTCGAATCGTAGATATTTTTATGTGCAATATTTTATGAATGAAGTTAAGTGTCGCAGAAGTTTGACCTCTACCCGCATACCTCACTGGTAACGCCTCTGAATCTAGCGCTGGGTTGCGAGGGTTGCAGTCTCACAGGGGACATCACTTCCCTCGAGGTTGCAGATACAGCTTATTGATGACTGCCAAGAAGAAGGAAGTCTAGATGTAAGGCTTCCTGTTGCTCACTTCCAATAAGTCACATCTATCAGAGTCCACCGCGATCATGTCCACATTGAAAAACTGATGGATCGAATTTAATCAGGACTTGGGAATAGACAACATGAAATTGGTTATCTATCCTTCAGTGAACACAATAAAAATATGCATATTTTAAGTACGGTCCATTGGTTTCCTGCTCACATACTTGATATAGCTTTTATCCACGTCGCCTAAAGCTGTCCCAGTCCTGAAATCATGGTAAAAGTAATGAAGGAAGATGGTGGCCATCTGCTTCGTAAGACTTGTCGTATAATTTATTTCACCGCTTATGCATTCATATAACCTCTTCAACCAACAAAATGTTGCTCATTTGAACATAGTTTACAAGAAGCTTCCGACTATCAGTTAAAAGTTTTGTTTCCATTTATACTTCTATTCATTCCCTTTAAGTGAAACTTATTAAGGCCTGTATATTGATAAGCCCTTAGGTTAATATACGACCCATATCAGATTACATAATAAAAAACTGCTAAAAATTTAGTCTTAACACACTCCAGTAATATGAAGAGAGTACGTTTGGTAAATTTCACCGTGGTTCCGATCGTATGTAGTTGCAGTTTTAGCGATCATGATTTTCTGGATAGCTTGTTGTCATATTGTTCTACAGAAATACTAAGAGCTACATACCCAAAGTCTTTCTGATAAATCTTAGGATAAAACGTTTGTGTATTTGAAAATTTCAAACCCATTACTTATCATGGACCGGCTATTTGTTCTAACTGTTCAAAAGTGTCACAAGTAGTGATATTTGTCCCGTAGTACCACTAATTCTGTTTTATGAATTAAATTTGGAAATGTTGTTTACTTGAATTAATTTCAACTAATAATTTTTATCAGTATGTTTACTGGGACGTTTATAGTGGCGTCATTTTCTGTTCCAAGTATAACGTGTGTACGCTCTACTGAAGACTCTCATAACAGAAATAAACGTCTATCTACCCACTCAGTATTTGTGAATGTTTCCTCTTGACTAGTGACTTGTAGTGAAATCCTATATTAACAATATTCTTTGTACTTGTGATGTCTTGGTGTTATTGCTTATATATACCGTCGTTGATTGGACCGAATTGATCGGTCTCTATTGGCATATGGGCTCCTGTGCAGATGCCTCGATATTGCCTGGGATTTTAATTATGTGGTAATGATGGACAATAGCCAGGATAAAACGCACATTCTAGATTCCACTGCTAGCCACTATCCATCAATACTATATAATTAAAAACACAAACAATATTGAGGCCTCCGCGCAATAGCCCATATGCCAATAGAGACTGATCAATTCGGTCCACTCAACGACGGTGTAATACAAGCAATAACACTAAAACTATATCTGTCGCACAAGAAGTGGCTATCGTGGCTCAGTGGTCTAGTATATAACGCTTTAGCGTTTGAAGCGATCGACCACGAGTTCGAATCCCGGTGGGGACAACATCACTCACTGGAAGTTACATCCAGCTGACGGGTCCCAAATAGCATAAGATGCGCATCCTGGATTCCACTGCTAACCACTATCCATCATTACTTAGGATGTCGTTGAATTATCTAAGCTAGGCAACAGCTTTTCCCAGTCACCTGAGATGTGGCTGATTGCTTTCGCATGGATGCTGTCCCTGCCTGTTCACACTTGGTGAGTTTTTTCGTCGATTTCTCTAACCTTGAAGTTACTTCCTGTGCTCTTCAATGTTTGGTGAACCAGGGCTACTAATTATTGATTTATTTGAAAATAAAGCTTCGATAAAGGCTATGGTATTCTTTATGTTTCTGTCTAATACTCTCAGTCTAATTCAAAGTTTCAGTTGTTCGAATTCATTTATAGTATGGAAGTTGCTGTATCTAAACATCACTTAATTTTCATATGAATGATAAGGATGGTTATTTTTTCGTTACTAATTCTCAGGTTTGTTGGGTGAATTATATTAGGCTTTCCTTGTTTAAGGCAAAAGGTGAAAAGCTTCTGTAGGTTCGTTAGTCACAGTGATTTTTTCATTTTGTATTCTAGCTTATGAAACAACCAAGATATGCCAGGGAACGCATTCTCGATTAAACGGTATATATTCAAAATTGATGACATGGAAATTATTTACGAACTAACTACAGTTTCACAGCTCTATTCATTCGTAAAATGTAATGGAAAAGAGGTCATAGTTTGACCTTTAGAGGTCCTTATCAGTTTAGCATTATTATTTTATCTTATTGCTGCACAAGTAACCTTTTCATGCACATTCAATGTCTGTAAGCTTTAATTATGCATATCCACCGTGGTCTGCAGGCCAAGTCAAAACAACTTGAATCAAATAGACACAAATCATTATATTTCTTAAAACGATGCTAATTTTGAACTAATGTTAAGGTTGGCATTATTTTTATACTTGTAATTGAAATTAGCATGTTTTTCCCTTGATTTATCAATGTGGGTATCTGGAATTTTTCATATGAATATCAAAATATTCGGATTTAAAGTTGTAATCATGCTACATAAATAACCTTAAGAAAAAGATATCCAAGTTCCAGCCAGTATAAGCGCATTCTTTTGTAGTGAAACAAATTTTCAAGAATATATTTAAGCACCGTGTTACTATATCGTTCATTTCAGTTAGAATGAATATATTTCAATTCTAGTATAAACCGATTCCACTCATATTTACATGAAACAGCAAAATGGAATAAAGTAATATATGCTTAGCAGATGGATAAAAGTCAAGTTGTGAACATTCTAAACAAATTACCTGTAAGCTCCTTAAGAGTACTAAGACAATGTCACTAAAAAAAATTCTATCCAGAAAATATGATGCATCTGCTTAATGCTTCTATAACAGCATCACACTTACTTTTGAATGCTATTCATGTAAAAATGAGAATGTAGGGAGGTCAAGTAAAGCAATGACAGTAAAGTGGAGGATAAAAAAATAAAAGTATAATAACGAATTATAGAATTTGTTGACACCACCCTTGGTAAGAAAATTACATATAGGCTACCTACTATACATTGAATATTCGTTGATAATCACGTGACTTTATTATCAAGGTTGACATAAGGTTTTATCATCCCCGGATTTTCTTTCTGACTCATTTACTCCATAATGTAAAGATTATTTCAATTAACCATCTTATACATCTACTTTCATTTTGATATAAATTGCATCAAGAAGTAAATCTGTGATCAGGTTATTCAAAGGTATTGCATAAACGCCGCACATTTTCTAAATAAACAACTTTTAATCACTCCACAACTTACAAAGATTCCCATGAACAAATGAAGGTGAAAAAGATGAAGAATAGAAAGAAGCAGGAAAACAATCTAAAGAAGTAGAAATCCTTAAGGAAAAACGCAGTACAACAACGGGGAAATTCTCCATGACACTTGTGATGCGACAGTATGTAGATACATCTGAACCATCACGATCGATCCTGAGCCATATCACCTACAGCATAAAGTCTCCAACCACCAATTTCTTTTGTCACACCAACCTCAACCACAAAGTCTACAGTTTCCTACATGTCTCAGACCAAAAGTCAAGGACTTCACAGACTGATTCTGTTTTACTTTGTCCACCTCTGAAAATTTTCAGGCCAAAACCTACTTTATCTTGCTTTGTTTTGTGCTCCAGGCAGTCACCCTAACCCACCATAAGAACCTTCACGAAGAGATTAAGTGGAAATGGACACAGTGAACATTGGTGATCGACACCAATCCACTTACACAACTCACCATAGGCTATGACACGCCCACGAGTGTTCGATTACAGTCTTCAAATGACTGATACAATTATCGGAAATGCCCTCCAGTGACAAACACTGATATAAGACCTCTCAGTAGAATGCCACCTGCAGTCAGAGAAATACAGCTAGTCTGAGGCGCTGGTAACTGTGCCCCTATGTTCCACAATCCGCAAGAGGATTACTGAAGTAAGTAATGTCTGAGTGCCCTGCAGGTTCACTGGCTGGCTAACTAGGCCTCAATCCTTCTCCATCGATATCTCCCTCTACAACAACCATTTCTGGACGTTTGGCTTTCTGCACCAGGCTAGACAGTTTTCAGTAGCACCTATGCCTCACTTCATTCCAACTCAAGTCAGTGGGTGCGTGAGAGGAGATTGCGAAGGGAATAACAACTAGTTTCGTTGTTCTCCTGAGTGCTCACAGCACCATTTAATCGAACCAGCATACAGGTGACTGTCAACTAGTATTCGGTTGATTAGTGTGCTTTCTGTCTGAACAATTAGCTCTCTACATACACCTGCAAGACCGACAGCCAGATGCTAACCATCGAAGAGTGAATGTCGCAGATTCAACACATTCACCAGACAGACTACTTCTGGTAAATAACTAGATTTCCTTCTGTATGCCTGTCTCACAAATACATCAAATCTCCATGCTGCCACATGATAGAATTTGGGCTAGCGAAGTTTCTTACTCGATTTCATGAAGACTGTGGACATTGACAGCTCCTATGTGTAGATTTGAGTGCTATCTCAGGGGAACAAGTGTGCTGTCGCATGAAGGTGAATGGTTGCAGAGCTGGAACAAATGATGCATGATGTGGGACTATTAACAGAGGAATGTGAATACCGACTAGACAGATGGCAGAGATTTGGTCGTTTTTTTTTATCTCAGACACGTATTCGCAGTCTCCAAAATTATGCATTTGACATTTCGCGACTACCAACACCACGGGAAGCATTATTTTTTTTTATGTAGGAATACATGAGTCTGGAGTATTTCCTGTAACTGTTGTGTCCATTTTGCATCTGCTCTTCTAGGCTGATACATTTCTTATTTGTGAAGTGATCACCGATCCGCAATTTTTGTAATATGTTTGATTATTTTATTACTGATTGTAGTGGACCGTATTATGCAGGAAATCGTGAGCAGCGAGAAGAAGGGCATACGCTGGCTGGACCGATGAAAAGACCCTAGAACATTTGGATTTCGCCAATGATGATTTGTGTCTAATATCACACAAACTCGAAGATTTACAGACGAAACCCAACAAGTTGACAGAAGAGGCTTTGACGATGGGACTTTGAGTGAATATACAGAAGACAGAGGTGATGAAGATACCCAACCAACAACAACAAGCACCACCAACGGGAGAAATCTAAAGGAAGTAGTCTCTTACACCTACCAGCTAGGCAGCATTGTCTCAACTACAGACGGCACAGGCACAGATGAGGATGTCAAAACCGGGATCGGAAAAGCAGGGAAGGTTTTCATTAATCTGAAAGCAATCAGTGTGGAGATCCACTGCACTACAAAGAACAAGATTTGGATTTTCAACACTAATATCAAATAATTCAGTGCTTCTATATGGTTCAGAAACTTGGCGCGTCATGAAAAGCATCTCCAACAAACTACAGACATTCATCAACAGCTGCCACCCACACTCACTCGATACTGAATATCGATGGGATGGCCAGAATAATAAGAATGAGCAACAAGGAACTCTGGCTGGCTGGCAAGGAACCAACCAAGAACCCATTGCCCAACAAATATGCAGAGGAAAGTGGAGATGGATTAGATGGGATATACACTGAGAAGACCATTTGGGGACATCACGCAACAGGCCCTCGAGTGGAAGCCATATGGGAAACGACGAGTTGGGCGTCCCAGCTGAGGGTGACATGGAGGAGATCGTGTGGGGAAGAAATGAAAGCTTGTGGGCAGTTGTGGAGCCATGTTGAAAAGGCTGCAGAGAAGAGAGTGAAATGGCGATGTGTTACTGAAGCCCTATGTCCCACTAGAAACCCAAGGGACAAATAATAGTAGTAATATTTTATTCCACCTACAACGAAATACTGCAGGTTATGTTTTATTGTGCTTTCTAGCGACTTTTTGAAAACCAAACGTTGTCATCATCACGACGAACTGCAGGTCATCCACTAAGGAAACCTTTCATTTATCTCAATCTTCCAAATTCTGTGTTCGATCTTTCCACAGCTATTTACACTGTAGGAATAACTGCTTAATATATCCCACCATTGCCTTAGAAACCTCTGTGGTTTTGTATGACTTAAGACACAAGTATTTTCACACTAGGATAGATTTTTGTGTCATTGGAATATGAGATTCTGAACGTTACGTGTAGGAGGCTGCCGTTGATGGGGGAAAGTCATTATAAGTTAGAGTGACGAAAGTCGAATTATTCTAATCACTTTAGCTGACTTTGCTAAAATTTCTGGTCTCTTAATTTTGGCTAGCTTGTCTTTTGAGTCAACTGACTTGCTCGTAGCTACTATACTGATTTTCAAATTATTTTTGTGATTAGCCCTATCAGTTGTAGTTGTTTTAGAAGGTCGTTGTTGCATGAAACAACAATTACATTTGGAACGAATCAGCATACATCAATGAAAGGTTTGTGCATTGTTGAATGGATGAATGTATAATAATTAAATCTTTACTAAAACTTTTACACACAACGATAAGTTTTTATTTTGGTAATATTTCAAACAAAACTGTTGCTCGCGATCACCTGGACTGGTCATTTGACACCTACTTGGTAAATATGTGAATGAATATTTCTAAAAACAGTTCCCACCCTTGGTGTGATTACGGGCGGTAATTTTGCTCGAAATATTACCAAAATAAAATTTTTCATTAAAAATCTTTCTTATATTGGCATATCTTATTACCTTTGTTTTCGATCTGTTTCATTTGACTTGGTGGATCTGCTAACTGATCCCTTCTTTACTAAACTAACTTCTTGAAAATTCCACTGTAAGGACCTTCAGACTGTATATTGCTGGTAATGAAATAAGAATAAATGGTATCATTTGAATAAACTCACCGCCCTTGTTATCTTCATGTTCATGAAGGCTAAATATGTGAATGGAAAAGATTCAGCTAATCATACCACACTTTTATCTTCCTTCTTGTGAGTTTTGAAACAGTAAGAAAAGCATTTCATTCATTTGCTTAATACAATTGATTCAATTCATAGAAAGATCTATCGTCGCACTATAAAAATCTAGTATTGTGGTTGCATAAAAAATGCCTAATAACACTCTAAAACTCTCTAATGTACGTATTGCAAATTAGACAATAAAAAATTTGCACCATGAGTGCAGAAAAACTAACAGTCCACTTTCGTATTGTATTTCTGGTGATCCAAAAGCGAATCAAAATAACATGCTCTCTTCAAATTAATTTTGTGCCATTCTTTTGAGCCTGTTAACTCATCGTCTGGCGACTTGGTTACACCTCTGGCTACCAAAAGTTTCCACCGAACATATGCGTCAAATTCTTTGGTTTCACTTTGATTTAGTCATTTAACTATCTAGAGGTAGTATTCATCATGGACTGACATCAGTTGAGGAACCATTGAAAATCTAGGAGCCCTAGACAGGAATACTACCTGTAAATTAAAAATCCCCATTCATCTCAAAAATATATATTAGTGACTTGCTTCCAGATGGATATCATGAAGCTCTAATCAGAAGCTGTGACCTGTGGGGTCAACCAGTCGGATGTGAAGTGGATGCTAACTGAAGACCATGGGTGATAGTCACACTATATCGCGAATTGACAGAAGTTGAAAATTATGAACCACTGGGAACCGACACAGCGGCTGGTGGTTAATGCGTTCTCCGTGAAACCTGGAGGTGCTGAGCTCGACCCCTAGGCGGGACATAGGCGAATACTGCTGAGGAGTCCCAAACTGGGACGAAACATCTGTCCAGTGCTCCTGGATTTCCAAAGGTTCCCCAATTGATGTCAGCCTGTGATGAATGCTATTTCTAAATTAGAAATCCCCATTCATCTAAAAATACATTTAACTATCTCTCCTAAACATGCTATGTACTTTTGCACAGTTTTAAAGTGTTTTCAGCTAGCGATTTCTCAAGTAAATAGCAATGCAAAGCAAACATTTCAAGTTCGATGGAAATGAACTTTTCGTTGTGCAAAAATTCATCATATTTCCATTCCTCAGACGCTTAGCTGGAATGGGAAATTCTTGTAGTGGCCGAATGAACCATACTGTTTGTAATAAAGCAATCAAATTTTCATTATTATTATTGTTATTCAAGTTATTTTCAGATGATAAACATTTGGCATTAACCATATTATCATAAGAATAATAAAAGTCTTTTTCAATGGTATTGAGCGCTGTCTGGCGATGAAATTTAGGAAACACATTTAGCCACATCTCAAACATTGATGACATTGTCACCTACAACTGGTCTCTACAAACATTTGCTGAATTAGTACAACATCATTACTGATTGAAGTCACACCTTGTTGACATATATTTGACAAGAATCCTATTGGGAACAGCAACCATGAAAAGTTGGTACATCTCCGCTAGTTGTAACTTTCAGACACTACTAAAATGTGATGGAAATCAGTACCAATGTATGGTATAAAAAGCAGATATACCCACAAAAGCCATTTGATCGTTTCTTCTAATGGTATTAATGAAATGGTTCATTGTTATGAGCAACAACTGAACATACACTACAAGAAATATAACACTATTATTTAAAATATCCCCCCCAAGAAATAAAAAACACATGAGGCTGCTATCTCACAGCAATATAATTCAAGCAACGGATACAAAAAACGAACACAAATAAACCAGTTGTTACCTAATACCTCAAAATATAGACATAATTCCAGTTGATTAGACGTAGTTTTATGGTGTGAAGTAGTTTAGCAAATACATTTAAGGCAATAATTCTTTGTTTGTTGTTTAGAATGAAAACTGGTCTTGACAGAATTAATCTACAACTCACTATACTGAATAGCATATCATAATCTTGATTTTGAGCTGAAGTACGCCAGAAAAGTTTACTGATAATTGAATTAAATTTTTGAGAGGGTTGTGGAGATTTGGAAATATTTCAAGTTGTTATTCATCGAAGACTGACATCAGTTGGAGGAACAAAGGCTATATCGTGAGCTAACAGAAGTTGGAAATATGGAGCATTGGATTCTGACCCAGTGGCTCAATGGTAACGCGCTGGTCGCAGAACCTGAAGGTCGCGGGTTCGGTCCCTGCTGGTGGGGTCGTGGGTGCGCACTGCTGAGGAGTCCCATACTAGGACGAAACAGCTGTCCAGTGCTCCCAGGTTTCCTTTGTTCCTCCAACTGATGTCAGTCTTCGATGAATAACAACTTGAGATAATTGAATTATTGGTTTTATAAATGCAGCTTGCATTTGCCACTGAGACCAGTATAGTGTTTCAGGTTCTTTCATTAATTTCCCAACTTTTATTCCCCGTTAATTTATGATTATTTCAAAAATAAATACTGAGTTGTTTTTTTAAATAATACCAATAATTGCTTCATTCTAGATGCTGATTTTTAATACAGCATAGAATTTTCAGGGTGGTAATAAAAAAATTAACTTCTTGTATAGTACTTTCAAATTAAATAACCATACCAATTAAATAATGTTAATAATAGTAGTATGATGATCAATAATACACGATGAGCTGTTGTTTTTAGGTTATCGTCTAGTTTGCGAGTATGTTATTGCACGGGGGATGAATAGAATAGCACCCGTAGGCCAGGTGATGTAGGATTCATGAGCCAGTAGAAAAAGTTTCAGCTCCTGCTAACTTTAACAGTTATGTGATGAATTGTTATGATCTCAAGAGGTCACTGCCAACTACTATGCTATTCTTTTATAATTTTGTTAGTTTATATGACGATAAGTTGCAGATATCTTGAAAATGCTCAAGAGTATGTTTTACGTTAACATTTGAATAATTAAAACAAGTAGATAAGGAGTCATTCGATGTTGTGGAAGTGACTTTAAATGCCATCCTAACAACTACTGAGATAACCAATTACGGCTCTGTTTTATGAAAAATTAGCATCTCATGTGAAATATCGAGACCTCATAAATTATTCCAGCGGTTGCCAGGGTGATCTTTAGAATCTTTTCTTTTTGGTAGCTCAAAATTAAAATTGTAAGCAAGTCGTCATATATACTTGTATACATATCCGTTATGAACTCCTATAGATCTACACGAACAGATTAAATAAACAGTTACATACAGTGAGTGACTGAAGGTTTATTGATAAATTGATAAAACTAGTGTGTAACGTTTTGTACACTCAAAAATTGATTATTTTGTCCAATTTGAGTTCTATTGAATGTTAGTCTAAGAATGTGGTCAAAGTTACAGATTAAACTGACTGTTAAGCCAATCAGTAATACATACGGTCAACTAAATCGAAAGATTTTTTTTCACGTCGAACTAAGAAAATCAAAAAAAGAAATTTATGATCACTTACGACATTCTATATTTGTCCCTTTAAGTCACAACTAGTCAGAAGTTTAAAAACATAGGAATGCATTTCATAGTATAATGCTGACTTCAACATCTAACGGTCGTTGGTTTGATTCTACTGTGAACCGTATATTTCTATTCCGAAAGTCTTGAATGATGATGCCCAAAGCATCTAGGTTATCAGTGTTTCTCTGACTGATATTGATTTCTGAAGAAATTTTTATAAAAGTACTCAGGTCATTTCGTGGTTATAAACAAGTTTTAAAACTATCTGTTCCTATAAACAGACCGTAAAACAACTCTACATATTTTAAGTAAGCTGCACTGTACTGATATTTGTTACGTATGGCGTGAGAAGTTACTCTTTTTATAAGTTCTGAGAACAACCGATAAGATTTTTCTCGCGATTAAAAGAATAACTGTAGACATATTTCTTTCATAACTGATGATTGGTTAAAGAAAGCTTATTTGTTTCCTTCAGCATGTGTCTATTTCCATTCCAGAACTCAAAAGTTTCTAAATCCTGTAGTTTATAGCCTCCTGATAATTACTAAAATTCCATAAAGTTGGGTTATTATTTTAGAGCCTTATTGTTTTTAAATAAAATGGGATATATATTTTTCTTAACTGATCAATAAAACTTTATCTTCTACATTAAGAGCTTAAATGTAGGCTGATCATTAGTATCCTGACACACTAAAGTGTTTTTGTCTTAAGTGCTCTGTTGAAAACACTTCTTAACAAAAAAATCCTTCTCTAAGTTTTGTTTTTACATGATATTCTGGCATAATTCATCTATCCTGCACATAGGTTGCTGCGAGAAGACTTATAGTATGGTTTGCGTTGCTTTTCTTGTAACAGAGCGAAACGCTCGCGAACAGACTAACAGGCGGGCATTATTTAAAGAAACCAATGAGAATCCTGCAGCACTGGGCAGGTGTTTCGTCCAAGTATGTGACTCCTCAGTAGTGTCCACCTATGACCCCGCCAGAAACAGTTACTCATTGACAATACTAAATGAAGGTCGTGCTATATCTTGAACTGGAAGAAGCAAAAAATTTGGACCACTGGATTTCGATCCAGTGATCTGAAGGTCCTGAGTTCGATCCTTGGTACGGTCACGGGTGCTCACTGCTCGGGAATCCCATACTAGGACGAAACAACGCTCCTTCGCCTCTACTTTCTCAGTGGTTCTTTAAGTGATGTCACTGAGTGGTAAATAACATCTTGAAATCAATAAATAAATCCAAAAAAGTTCCGAAATGAAAACAGAATAATAGTTGGAAACTTTCACCCATAACTCTACTGAGGATTATAAGTGAGATGATATGGAATGGTGAAAGCAAAAGACAACAGTATACAAAGCACAAACATGAACTACGAATAATATAGAAATCGGAAAAGGAAATGCTATGAGTCAGCTTTCAGAATCTTCATAGACAGTTTGTGAAATCAAGAAACAAATCTTGGTTATGCTTACTGGTGAAATCACTGATAGCCTACATTCTGTCATAATCTTTTGTCAAAACAACCTTTCGAAATTTGACACCGTTTTATTTAAAAATATGTTTGGTTAGCTAATACTTAAGAGGAAATCAAATGTATGCAAATAGTTTATGGCAGATGAAAAGTGGACATACTCATGCAAAGTAGATTGTTTCCAAAGAGTTAAGTGGTCTTTTTATTCACCTTCTTTTCATAAATAATTAATTGATTTGATTACTGTCTAGACACCGGATAATGCTACCAACATTTACTGGAAAAAATTAGAAATAATGGTTTAGCATTTCAGCTTTAACTGAATTAACTACCCTGTAACCTTATTGCCAGTAAGGGAAGCAGAAAGTCAGCACCACATATTTATCCTGTGACTAATATATTCCTTCTGTCGATTGAAAATTATGTGAATAATGCTATTGCTGAAATTCTGAAGCATGGATTTAAATGCAAGTATAGAAACCAAACGTAAATGATGTTAGTGCAATTCTTCTTGTTTCTGCTTTAAATATTGAAACTCTTATCCTAAACATATTTGTTTCTGACACACACCTATTTCACTTTATTTTAATACCATTTTGTTATTTTTATCAGTTGCTTAAAAGTCTAGCTGATTGAACTGTGGTATTGTTGCTCTAGACTAAGCGTACGCGAATCAATCATTATTTACGGCATAACAATAATAACGATATTCAAAGCGATTTGTTCTCTGAGCTAAGGTTTTGGTTCGCAAACGTTTCAATTTCATGCCGAACAGCGTCATCAGGGCACTAAAGACTAACAAGGAAGCCATAAAAGCTTAAAGTCCTGTGCTTGGTTCCTAATAGAGTTGTCGTCATGTACTACTTAGAAATTGTTGATCAAGATAAAACTATTTTCCATTCATCTTTAGTTTTAAGTGTTCCTCTAGCTAATTTCAGTGGGTGATGAAAACTACCGTCAAATCATCGTACTCTTCAATACTATCCAGTCAAATTACACTTGCTTTGTGTTTATGTTTAACAGTTATGACATAAACGACTACAACAGAATAGAAAGCTGAATACTTCCTGAATTAATTAAGTAGGTTTAAAGAGATTTTTACGGAATTACCATGTTTCTTTTTACTCGTCTTACCTTGAAATACTACGTGTATGAAAAAAGAAATGTCCATATAAAACATCAGCTGTGCAAAAAAATCAAACGCGAAATACATCAGTGTATGGTAATAAAAATAAATGATAGTGAATAAATTAATTCATTAAATCAATAAAAAAAAGTGCTATTTATACTATCTTTATTACCATTATAACAAAATATATGGAAAATGGTACTTCTTTATTGATCTTCCTTTAAGTTGTTTATCCAAACACCAAACTGCCCTAGTTTTGTTTGGTTTTATTGTTGTCTTTGGTATATCAGGTGAGAAATTATTATTTCTTCATCTTTCCTGACAATATTTCTAGGGTAATGAATAAGGTCTTAGTTAGTTGGCGGCATTTGACTGGGAGTTTTCGACTTGGGTTAGTGCTTGTTGTTTTTCTACGGTAAGGCGTATCTACAACCATGAAGGAGCTTATATCCCCAGAGAGACTGGAATCGACATCACTCAGTGAGGCAGTCAGAGACAATAACATTGAACTATTAGGATTGTGACTAACCTTGTAGAAATGGAGTGAAAAAAAGAATGGTCACTGGAGAGTAACCAACTTAATGTATCGCAGTTCTAAGTGAATAGATCTAACGCAATGAATAGAGTAATACTATATGCTACAATCATGCAGAATTCGGTGAATATTGTTATTTACCTAATCGCTGTTATATGCTGCTCTTCCTTCCAGTTCCATTGATATTATTCGACTAAGTAATAAGTTACGACCACCTACTACTGACCAGATTTTTATTTCACTTCGGTCACTAAGGATTTTGCCAGACTACCATGTGAGTTCGTGATGCGTTACTACCCCTTGATCGTACTCACGCTGACTGATTAGTCAGGACTTCTCATTCCAGTCGAAATCCAACTGAATTGGAGAGGGGGAGCATCATATTGATTATCATTTTGACTATCCGAGATAGCCTTGATTCGGTAGACTAGTATTGTTGCTGTATGAGGATTGAAGGTCGGATCTCATAGCACTGTTGGTAAGGGATTGGGTCCGAAACACGGTGGTCACTGGTCCGAATCCGACCACGGTCCGACTTTGCACTTCACCTTCAGTCACCACCCAGTAACAATACTAGTCTTCCAAATCACGGCTATCTTGAATGGTCAAAATAAAGTAATAAGTGACGACAAGAGTGACAATGGAGAGGAATTCAAATTATTGATAAGGTTCTAGTCAACCAATAAGTTAGAAAGAAAGCTCACGAAGTTCTAACCAGTTAAATATTTACAATATGAACCATGTGCACGAATTACCCGTCTCAAGACTAATGAAAATTCCACTGCATAATCATGATCGTCCATATGCTAATAAAAGTTATCACTGAATTGAAATTTGTACGCAATTATTTCGTGCAACACAATTTACAACTGAAACTATCCAACAGTTACATACAGACCATGTCACTGTATATATAAAAGTGCAGTATGTATAATCGGCTTTACAGAGAATTTGATTGATTGTTTGAATAATGTTAAGCATCACACAGCTGAGATCAGATGGCCAGAAAGAATAAGCAACAAGGAGCTCTGGGAACGAACCAACCAAGAACCTATCACGCAACAAATATGCAGAAGGAAGTGGAGATGGATTGGGCATACACTGAGAAGGCCGACTGAGGACATCACGCGTCAGGCCGTGCCCTCGAGTGGAATCCCCATGGGAAGCGACAAGCTGGACGTCCGAGGGTGACATGGAAGAGGTCGTGCGAGGAGGAAATGAGAGCTTCTGGGCTGTCATGGAACCAGGTTCAAAAGATCTCAGAGAACAGAATTCACTGGAGACGTGCTGCTGAAGCCCTATGTTCCACTAGGAACCCAAGGGACTAATAATAAATAATAAAAATCACACAGCTGGTTGTGTAACAGCCAGTTATCTGTTGTATGACTTTGACAACTGTAAAGCGACTTCATATTATACATCTGTGTGGATATGGTGTTATGACTCCCCAATATGAAATCATATGTGTGCTCGCCGTAAAAAAAGGTTATTTTTCTTTGCTAAGACTCCAAAATCAGCAGTATATGAAGACGTCTAGAATGCAAACACTAGTTACAACATTATGCTGTAAAGCAGAAACCATCTAAGTCCAATGATGCACACAAACCTAAAGGAAACACTGTTTAACTGCATCCAGATCACTGATGAATTGAATGGTTTGGAAAAACTTCGGCACCGAGTAAATCTGTTTTATTGCAAAGGAATGATGCAAAATGTTTACTTATTTTGTTTCTTCCAATGTACTCTGCTGGGATTAACCAAGTAAATATTATTTATTTCAACTGTAAGAAAGTATTGTTCTTGTAGTGTAGAATAAGCCTAGAAAGCGAAAAAGGTGGATGAGATAAGAAAACCTTTTCAGTAACTCTGATTCAGTATTATTCAGATCAGTGAAAAACAAAACACTGAATACTGTCGAAATCACATGCACATTTCTGACTTCGGAAAACAAATATGCCTGAGAGACACGTAGGTGTGTAACCAATTCATCAAACTTATCCTCATATTGCAGAATTCTGGTATGTTTTCTGTTTACAGGATTGGCTCCATGTGCGTGCAAACATCAAAGGAAATACAAATCTCAGTACTGTTCAGTCACCTCACTGACTTTATTGGCAAGTCAAGAGTTGAACGGCAGACGATCAACTATTGAAGTTCAAGTGTCTGAAGAGCGCCAAAGGTAATGAGCTCTCGTATGGCTAAGGATAGTATCTGAGTGAAAATGTACACAGTAGTGCATTAATTCAAGTCTTGATGCGATTGAATATGAAGGGATGAAGTAATCAAAATTAAAATAAAGGTAAAGGAAGAATGCAACTACACCTCTGTGATCAGTCCTCGTCCTAGTACCTAGCATCATTTTTCAATGATTTTCAACAAATATAGCTCTTATACACTAACCAAAAAGCAAACGTTTCTCTTAGGTAATCAAATGCATAAATTGGTGCATTACATTGTTAGTCTACTGTGTTGTTTTTGCAATCAAGCAATACTCTTTTCCTTGACTTCTGGATACACAACATTTCACATTCATAGTTTCAACAGCCCTGTTCCAGGTAATTACTCTTTCTTTATCCGTCAGTAGGATCTTTTTATAGTTTGTGGAAGCAGATTACTTGATTCTGAATTCAACTGTGGATTACTGTTGATTATTCTGAAGAGTATCATTAATTACTGTTAATATCGTATAAAATGATGGAAAACAATTGTCCGATTACCAGAGACTGAAGCTGTGGGAAATTATTTACTGGGTACAAAACCTGAGACTGTAATTCAGTTCACTGCCGCTTTCTTCATTGCCAGTTTGAAGTGAATGAATTCGATAAAGTCATAACGACTTATGAGAACTGTCAAGTTGGCAGTGAGGACAGATATCCACTAAAGCTATCAATATGATAGCCGTTCCATATTATCGAGAATTTCATGCAGTACCTCGATACTAACCCAGGTCTATTTATCGCAGGTACTGAACAACATCTATAAACATTTTCATGCTTGTCACCTGACTTTCCGTAGTGCTGTACTTTCCTGACGCAAACACACTGTGATCAACTGTTTCGCCATCCATCCGATCATCTGCCATAAGATGTGAAGATGAATTGTATTCCAAGTTGACTGTACAGCTTATGCGAACATTACTTACGAGAATAAAATTATCCTTAGATGTCCTCCTGTCTTCTCATAAGTTATTACTCAAACAGAAGCCTACTCGAAAAAGTGAAAGTCGAGTTCATTTCCAGCTGATGTTGATAGGTAAAAATTTCCGGCAAATTCAGACGTCACATAGATACTATGCCAGTGTTAACCATGAATGCTGGTATTTCATACAATTGATATAAATAACCTTGGACGAAACAGCTTTTGCAGAATGTCATTGTTTTCCTTAAATTCACGTTGTGGTCACTGTTGCTTTTCGTAACCTAATAACCACTTCTTCAGTCTTATCACTAACGCTTTCAATTAATCATAGAAAGCTGCGTCTACCATCTGTTAACGAGCGCAGTCATCATTCTGTTTTCCATATTACTACTACTACCAACATCAAACCACAGAACTTGGGGTGAACAGTGTATTCCACTCTGCCACAGCCAATTACAATATATTTACCAAAACAAATGAAATATACAAAACCCTAAAATGTAGCGTTTATCTGATAACACTAACGGATGGCAATTAGAAGTAGTTACTTCTATGAATCACTCCATTATTTATTTTCCTCATTTCACGTAGAGGTAAAGAAACTAATTCCCATTGTAATAGATCTCATTTGGAAGACAAAATACCCGCTCGCAATTCTTGATTCTTGATCCCATGATGAAGCCAATCGCACACCTCTTCATGGTGAATTTCCTCTAGTTTTCTCATTGCGGAAAAAGATTAAAACTCTATATTTTTCTGTGTATCACATTCAGACAAGAAATTAGCGGAGAATAACTCAAAAGTTTATTCAGGTTCAAATCGCACTCAGTTCGGTTCCCACAGTCCCGATGCCTGTAGATTATCTGGAAGTCGCTCACATGACTGGTGAAAATAATTCAGCATCCGGCACTGTACGTTGAAAAGCCATAATACTTTCTATGCTGGAAATGATGATATGAAGAATTATGGCCCACGTATAAAGGTACCCATGTCTACAGATAATGCACAAAATTATATTAATGATAACCGAAAACACTTCAAGCGTCCCGGAAGTAACATTGATAAATAACCATGCATCTGATGGATGAGAAGAGAATATGCAGATGGATGACAGACTGACGTGAAATGGTTCGGTAGTTCATTCGAAGCCACATTTAATATGCCGCCTAATTGAAGTGTGGAAGTAATCCTGCCAATGACTTGTTTGACTAGCTAGGTAAAGATTTCTATACGTTGGCGAATCCATGGACAGATTGTCATGAAATATTTCCCATATCACTTTGCTTCCAATCATAAATGAGAAATCAGATTGTATTCAGTGGCAAATCTGAAGAATAACTAGTTTGAAAGTCAACAAACTAAATTTCCCTTTGCGCAAACATCAAAATTCGTTTTAAACCAATGTATAATTTAATTCATCGCCATATATACTTGAACATAAATCTGACTCAATGAGAAATTTACCAAAAAAATTAGCACTGTTCCTAATCCTTATGAATAAAACTGATGACTGGAGGTCTTGGTTAGCTCCAGACTGTACACTCATAAGTAGCCTTTTGTGGCACGTTTCATACCGCCATATGGTGATTTTGGTTTATTGATTTTCGACTGTACAACCTGCAGCGAGACGAAACTTTCTTTCAGTAGGCTTACGACTGATTAATAATTTGAAGGATGTTTCATAACACGGAGATATATGAGGACAGTTTTCTTCTCGGAAATAAAATTCTTAGAAACTGTAAAGTCGAACTGAAATATATTCAGTCCTCAAATATTACAGTAACAGGTAGTAGCTTAGATGGCGAAACAACCTATCTCAGTGAGTTATCGTTAGGAAAGTACTCACTAGGGAAAGTCAGGTGCATAGCATGAATATCTTTGTGGATGTTGATCAACGACTGTTATAAACTGGACCAGATTTCATATTAACAAATGGGGAAAAGGTAAGAATAACAGATTTCAGTGAGAAGAAGAGAGGATGGAAATGAGAAATTTCCATCTCAATCCAACAAAATGTGTTCAAGCACTGACAACAAATAAATATACTAAATAATCGAAATCGAAAGCGGACTATCAGATTCTCATCAAATTGCAACAGAGCAATAAGATAATTTTATATTAGAACTCACTTGCAACTCAGCAGAATTCAGCATCAATAACACACAAACCATGCCAGCTGAAAAAGAATCGAAAACGGTCAGAATGGCTAAAGAATTTATCAGTGAATCCTCTTCTCTTTCGAACCACTCCATTGATGTTTCATATTTTCATCGCATGTTCAAGGAAATGATTTCGACAAAATATAGCAACATCTTCAAGCAATCGAAACCATTCAGAAATGTGTTGAATTGATACTGAATTTTCAGTAGGCTTAAACTATAGAACCGGTAGGATAGAAAATCTACACCAGATGAATATTTACAAATGATCTATAGTTCCACCGTATCTAGTCAACCAGAGGAATGTATTGTGGTTGATTTCACTATCATTTGCATAAACACCTACTCTGGTGCGCACAATGCATAATTGGATGCATGCTGTAATTTTAAACATAAGCTGTCCAAAGGTCATTCGGAGTTTCCATAACTGGATATGGATTATGACTACATTGAAACGATTGGAATGTATTAGACGATTGCACTAATCCAGATAGGTGATATGTGACTAGTTTGTGAGTAGACATACGTGACCACTTGGTCGATAACATTATATGCAGATAAGAAGAGAAAAGATTAGATGATTTGACCTCTGGAAGTGTGTTCACTACTTTTGTTCACAATTATTTAATCTTGTTTTGTGAAACTGGTGTTTAAATTATGAACAATGTGATGCAGTCAAACCAGTGTGTCGGTTTTCGATTTTCAACTGCCAGGATTAATTAACTGTTTTCTGCCATGTACATCATTTACCCATACCTTTCTTCCCCCAATGCCATACGTTTGGCATATGTGGAAGGGACATCACAAGCCTCACTTGTGATTCTCAATAAAGCTGGGACTAGAGAAGCTGTCTAACGGGAAAACTCACCAGTGGCAAACTTTTTCAACTGAAGGATCCTATCGAAGCCACTAATCAAATCACCTAGTTTCAACTGGTTTTACCTAATTCCATGCATTGACCGTGAGTTCAAATAAATAGATTAAACTAGCCTACTAGGGCCGATTGGTGTAGCAGAGCATAGAAATATAGGTGAGCAAAGAATAATAGAATAATAATATGATAGAAAATCTAGAAGAGAGTTCAGTTAAAGTCATGCAAATCCTCACACACAATCACACAGTAGGATAAAATACAGTGACAACTTGCAGAAAACCCTCGTTAAGTGGGAAGATGGATTAATAAATAATTGAAGCTTTGTCTATTCAGTCGACACCTAACACATGTAGTAGAAGTTACATAACATCAATTCCGGGTACTCGGAGAACTTCATAAGCAAGTGAATTAAAGAATGAAAGACAATAGAACTATGAAAACCTGACCAGAAGATTGTATGATTACTCTGATATGCTTATTGGCAATGAATTCTGCTCGAAACGTCATCATTGGATAATACTGTTTCGCTTTGTGTTATCAATTAAAAGGAATGTACATTAATTCTGCTTTACCCCAGTGCCAAAATTTAACTCTCATACTATTAGGCGGTATACCAGCGATGCTTGTGAATTGTAGGCTTAAGCATTTCTGCTCAGAGTGTCACTTGGTAATATGAGAAATTACTACAACCTCGTGGATACCCAGCACTATCGAGGCACGGTTACTGCAGCCCATCTGTCAGCAGCGGTTGATCAATTCTACCTTTCATACCAATGGCGTAATACCGTTATCAAACTACAATAGACTAAATTATTTGAATTGGAGGGCTACCTATCAGTTTCCCATTTATTTTGAGAAGAGGAAGCAGCCATTTTCAACTCCGTATTCAGTGGATGCTCTGCAGCTGACATTTAATATCAGGTTAATAAAAGCCGTCGAAGAAACATTCTGCGTGTCCATGCTACCCTTGATACCTTGTAAAGACCAACTTGACATTCACAACATGAATATATCATCAAAAAGACAATAACTTTCTCATATAACTCAATGTTCTGTGTTTACACACGATCACGATTGAAGACAATAACAACTATCACTGTATTTACTGATGAGAAAGAAACAAGTAGGTTTTGAATTGATTAAAATGAGTGTTGATTTACACCAGTCACATCAGTTTCTCAAATTCACATCACTGACAAGTGTGAAGAGGCAGGAAACCTAGTTCAAGGTCTTTCTACTCATTTTCACCGACCATCTGTTATCAGATATAGTAGCTATGATCAGATTTCTCGATGACACCCAAATATGGTGGACATCTCGCTTCTGACACTCAGGTGTGCAGAAGAGAATGTTTCACATACACCTTTCAGTCATTTGACTCGATCTTTGGAACAGACATAATCGTAGTTGAATCGTCGTTCTTTTATAGACATGCAGTCTATTGTAAATGTCACCAGATGTTTTGAATTGTGGTATGGAAGCTCCCAATGAAAGTGCACAGTAACCATTGATGAAGTGGTGTGAAACTTGAAGTTAACATGCTGGTGTGCAGTAGTATCTGGTCGTAAGGGATCATTGGTGAATCAGTATTCGAGGTCACATTTCTATTGTCTTCATTATCGAAAAGGAAAATCTGGCTACTCGCCGGGTAACACAGATCGGTCCAATATTGTTTACATACATTCTGTCAACCCAACTGGATGATTGTTAGTGTTATAGAGTGACCTTTTTAAATGCAGGTTGCATCGAATTATTTACCCACAGTAATAAATATTCATCTTGTCTATTGCACAGAAATGGTGGAAATTTAATATTGACATAGTAGAAGAATTATGGCAGGAAATGTGGCTGAAATGGGTGAACATTTAAATGGGTAATACCCGTCTAGGAGACAGTACATTTGCAGACAAACTGAACATTCTTAGTAACTGAAAAAAATTTAATAACCATGTTAGTGTTAATTTACTTCAAATACCTATATGTGATGTGAGTTAAAGGGTTTCAATGCTAGGCGACCAAACAGTGAACAAACCTGTGGGGCTCTGGAGGAAAGTTAATCAGACAAATTATTGAGATCAATTGATCGGTTCATTCAGATGTCTGCAGCACTGCCACATGTGAAAGGATAACGATGCTGCCTGCAGACATTATCAACACAATACATGTACTCTTTAAAGGTTGTATCACTTATGGGACTTTCTAAATGTGTGAAAATGTGACATTTTGTTATCAACACGACCTGTTGCACAACAGTAAGATGAGTTCATAGAAGTCGTGTTGATAGCCTAGGTAGTGATATTTATTTCGCAAGGTGTATTGACTAGCTGACACAGTCAACTGCACTTACTCCTACTTATGTTAAGTGTGTTGAAAGTTTGACCGCAAAATAGGAAACTGTGCACGGATTGGCGTATATTGTTGGTGTGAGTGTAGGCAGATACACCGTTTCTAGCTAGGCGTGTTCTTTAGTCAATTGATGAGTCAGTAACTGGTTGACCCATCGGAGTGGAGCCAACTTGCATACTACATGAAGTGGCCAAGACGTCCAATCACTCCAGTCCCACTGTCAGGTATGGTATTGTCACAGACCAAATCTGAAATCATGATTTACGTTTGGGGAATAACAATAGCATCATAAACACTCTCGACGTTTCAAAAAGACTTCGCTATGTCAGCGTCTTCTTACAACAAGACTATGTCATCTGTGTACTCCAAGTCAACTTGAAGGTATCCTGTGACACCAATTCCAGTGAATTCAGTTTCATTTTCCTGAGCTTCCTCCTGCCATCTTTTTTTACTTAACCTACAACCTTCATCCCCATGGTCATCAGTTTGATTCTTCTTTGGTCATCACAAGCTCATTCCTCTCCTACTTCGACAACTATGGTAACCGCAATTGAGACAAATGAGAGAGGCCTAAAACTGATTCCCATACACTAGCTGACCAACGCTTCTGTTTGTTTGACCAATAATTCCCTACTACCATACCTGAATACCTCTGGTTGAAGTTCGTCCGAACATTTTTGGCTTCTTCATGGTTTGGAAGCCCTATCTGAATGTCCGATTCAGGATCCGACCATTTGCCAGGCAGGTGGGCAGTAACTGAAGGTCAGGCGGTACCGTCGATTAGTCTGTTTCAGGCTTCCACTTACAGATAATTTTTTCTCTCACCTCTGCTTCATGAATAATTAATTGTTTTCTGCCTACATTGCGACCGGCGAATGAACTGTGTATGCTTGCTTAGAGGTCAGCTCAGGCAAATTTTCGCCTGATCCGTCCTCTTCCTTATTTTCGTGGTACTTGCGTGAACAACCACAGGCAAACCTATAAAATCTATTTTCTGTCTGTCAACAGTAACTGATCTATCAAAGGAAAGTGGAATGAACTGGTAGCACAATGGTACAGTTATAGCTTAGTTTTTAAAGTTTATTAACAGGAGGAAGTCTTTTTGACTTATCACGTATAGATGAAACATGGAGTGACTGGAATATTCCTGAGTGACAGTGTGGTTAGCAGTTGGTAATCTTCTTTGGAATCGTGTGATGTTTTCACGAAAATATCTTTGAACAGTGGGAGTGTCGGCCTAATAAGTGCTTTCTCTGGTTTTGATCCTTCCATTTTCAGATGCATTTCTTGTAAGTGTTAATAAGATTAAGGAGTTATTCACGGGATGGAACAATCCTATTTTTTGGTACATGTAGTAATCGGGAATGACACATGCAGTGAGAGAGGAACTGTTTCATATATATTTCGTTATGTGTATATACTGTTAGATTAACAATGTTTGATTTCTAACATTATTCAACCCATCAGTCAAATTTGCTGTAATGCCGTTTCTACATGCTACGTCGATGGCCTTCACTTTTTCATGAAGTTTTGTCACTTGCATTTTAGGGGAGGATGAAATTGCAGTATTTATCTTACTTGTCTAGTTTAAGCTCTGCTGGGTGATATCTGACTTCTCATACATCATCTTGTTAATCAAAATCAGTTCAGAATAAAAACTGCTTCAAAGTTCAAATTGAAACGCTTACACACTGAAGAAATTAGACGCTGAAAGGTGTTTCTGACGTTCATCTGACTGGCTACTTTTCACGGACCAATGTTATGCAGTTATTATCTCAAGGTAGAAGCGTTTTGAGGATAGGCTGCATAAAGAGGCAGCGATGATGATCTCAAACAGTGAGAAATAATATCCAAGCAGCTATCCTGGAAAACAAACATATTCCATATACATAATAAATCAAGGATAGAAAATCCAAGCAACACTACTTTCTATCTGGTGTATTCAAGTATCTGTTACCAAAGCAGTAAAGTTGGTCAGAAATTTATTTGTTGAAAGGAAACTCAAAGTGCACAAGATATCAACTATGAATGACATTCAGTTAAATTCCCTTAAGGCAGGGGTAAAGAGTTATTCCAAAAGCCTGGTATGAAGGAAAGCATACGAAGATACGAAAATGACATCAGGAATGGAGTGGATCTTTAAACTGGCGGAAGATTTGAAGTTATGACTTACACAAAAACGCGAATGTTAGGCTTGAAAAACTGTATTTTCATTTGACAGTTGTTCAAGAGTGATAATATAGCCGGAAGGGCTAATTACATGCTGAAGGCTAACTCAATAGCATAGTATTGTCAAAAGAGGCTGTCTGAGTAACTGGATGGAATTTACAAAAGGATAAGTCTTTGTCAAAACGTTGAAATACTTCCCACCGCACATCGATAACACAGGTATTTTCTCTCACGGTTATTTCCCAAGATGAAAGGTAGTATTGATTAGCATGAAAATACACAGGTTTACAGTAAATATCTGTCAATATAGTAAATAGTTTGATAATTCTTTACTCGTCAGTAAATTCCTAACATCATTAGGGAAGAGTGCAAAACAATTGGAAGAAAAGAAGATAGATGGTCGAACTATTAAGTTCCTTCTAAATCCAGAGGTTATCTGACATGCAGTAGAATAGCAAAAGGATAAACAACCAAATGTCAGGAACATTTAACTACTGTTCAGCCACTATGCAGTAATTCAGCAAATCTTCAGAGAGAACACTGAAACTCACTGAATATCCTTTTACCTACAATAAACTACTGTTCTGAGCTGTGCACAAACTAAATGTGTGAAATGTTCGCTAAATATATTTTTACACCGACATCAAGCTCATAAAATCTTACAGTCCGTCTGTCATTAATATATATTTGTTTGAAATTCTAGGTAAACTCTTCCCTACTTTGAATACAATATACTATATCACTGTCATTAGTGCAGAGATCTATTCCTTACACCATTTTCCACTTCACTGGGAAAATGAAAGCGTTGTAGCTGTGTGGCTGTAGAAAATGAAGTCGTGGAGAAAGATATCTTCACTGAAACATTTGTTTTCTCCTATGTTTTATCTGTGCTAAAACTCCATGTGTCAACTGAACAAGCGTTGTGATGAATCATCAAGCAGTTTCTCACTGACAACTTCACTCGCTACATCCTGTTCATTGAATAAGTTTGCAGCCCAATACATCATTCATCCATCTGTCGAACACCATAAGTGTCAGGTATTCAGTAGCTGATAATGCGAATCCCAAGTGTTGTGGGCTCATCACTGATTAAAATCACTTTCGCTGACACACCATTTGATGAACGGCGACAACAAGGAATCCCCATCTTTGTTTGACCTGCAGCATCTAACAACAAAACAGCAAACATTGATTCGGTGGTAGAAAGTTGTTTCAGCTGTGTGAATAACATATGAAGACGTAATCATGTCTACATCTGTAGTTATCTGTGCCTCACTGTACTAACATATCGGTATACCGACAACACAAATTGACATCAATATTCACATTAACTGACCACAATAAAGTAAGATTGTATTCAGAAGTTGATCGAAAGAAGATCATACCATTCAATGGAAAAGTATTTGTGCGTGACAATGAGTAGTTGTTGGTAACTTCTGAGAATTCACATGATCATCTGCAATTCATATAGTTCCAGGATAAATGGTATAATAAAAAATTGGAAGAAATCGATAAGTCACACTATCGACAAGTTAGTCAAGTGATATGAAAAATCTACTTAGCTTTCACAGTATATTATCAGAATGCATAAAACTTGAGATGGATTTTGTTGAGTGACAGAATTGAAAAAGTTTGAAATGACTTTCACACATTCGCTTGAGCAGTCGTCATTAGCATTATGGATAAGATAAATGTCATCAAACTAATAACTCATATTCCTTTCTGTTTCACAATATCAGAAGCTTCCTGATGTTCACCTGCTGGAAAGGTAGCATCGACGTTGATTATTCTGGTGTGATTCGGTGTCTTGCAAATCCTCAATGGACACCAAGAACTCAGCCTTCTTCCTCTTCATCAGACAATGTCGTTATCTAACCATTCATCATCAAATGATGCAGTCTTTGAATGGAACAAATCCACCTCACTCCATCATTCAGCATCTCCCTTCCCTGCATGTTTGTCACAGAATCATTCGTAGTAACAGTGGGATCAAAAAAGTTCCTCATCTCTGAACTTAAACCAACTCCTGTGTCTTCCATTCACTAATCTTATACAGAAGACTAAATGGAACTGAAGGTCAAAACAAATCTGACGGTGTCAACAAGCGAACAACCTAGTTCGCTGATGTTGCCAAACACTTGACATGTGGTGAATAAAACATAGAAGATAACCCTGTTTTAACACATCAATGTCAGTCTACACGGATGGTGACTGAAGTTGAAAGAAAGTCATGAAAAGGCAATGAGTTGGTTTGGTCAGAGATTCGGCAAACAGCAAAACCATTGAACAAGTTGATGTTCTTCGCATCCGATATTCAGTCAGTCCTCAGAATTGCTGCGACTACACTTTCGATAAGTGCTAACGAAAGGAAGCATGAGCACTTCAAATAGCCTACATCTTCTCATCGGTATTTCTTGATCCGTTATTCTCTTGTCTGAAATGTTGTTCAGTGTGCTTTCGTTTGTAATTTCATGATTTCGCAGATAAAAATCCATTGTGATGATGAAAGGTGTTTATGAATAAATTCAATTTTCTGTATATGCCTGTATATGACCTTTCAGGATACTCGGCAAGCCAGCTTCAGTTGCTACTTAAATGAACGCTGAACAGTTGGAAAACTAACTCGATTTTTCCTCTTTATGCTACACATGAGTGAACAGTGCACACCTGTTAGTCATCATCATTCCTGCATATCACTGGAATATTTTTAAAAGTGTTAAAAAATCACAGGTATTCGATCAGGGATCTCCGCAGTATGTATTTATTGTTGAATTGTGGAATGACTAGATTATTTATATTTACGTAAATGGAATGACTTATTTTGTCAGGTGTTGACAGTGTACAGAGTAAGTGACTCTCTGTCACTGGGGTGCCAGTCCATCAAATTTACCAGTCGTAATCAGGACAAAAGGCTTGTTTCACTTTTCCTCACATATAAGAGAGAGCCATACGGTGAATATTTGGGTAGTATCGAGGATTCAGCATTGAATCGCAACTACCCACAGCTATTGGGCAGCTTGACCCAGTATAGCATTATGAAATTACAAGTATCAATAAACAACATCCATAGCATTTCAATGAATCTTGCTGGACATTTATGATTGTCAACTACAGCTTACCCACTGTGACCAGAACTACTAGATCACTAGAGCCCACTTCTGCCTAGACTTGCACAGTTATAGGCGCGCAATCTTCACTAAAGCAGAATTCATCACATAATCTTCATTTCTTATATTACCAAGTGACTCTCTGAGCAGAAATGCTTAAGCCTACAATTCACAAGCATCGCTGGTATACCGCCTAATAGTATGAGAGTTAAATTTTGGCACTGGGGTAAAGCAGAATTAATGTACATTCCTTTTAATTGATAACACAAAGCGAAACAGTATTATCCAATGATGACGTTTCGAGCAGAATTCATTGCCAATAAGCATATCAGAGTAATCATACAATCTTCTGGTCAGGTTTTCATAGTTCTATTGTCTTTCATTCTTTAATTCACTTGCTTATGAAGTTCTCCGAGTACCCGGAATTGATGTTATGTAACTTCTACTACATGTGTTAGGTGTCGACTGAATAGACAAAGCTTCAATTATTTATTAATCCATCTTTCCACTTAACTAGGGTTTTCTGCAAGTTGTCACTGTATTTTATCCTACTGTGTGATTGTGTGTGAGGACTTGCATGACTTTAACTGAACTCTCTTCTAGATTTTTTATCATATTATTATTCTATTATTCTTTGCTCACCTATATTTCTATGCTCTGCTACACCAATCGGCCCTAGTAGGCTAGTTTAATCTATTTATTTGAACTCACGGTCAATGCATGGAATTAGGTAAAACCAGTTGAAACTAGGTGATTTGATTAGTGGCTTCGATAGGATCCTTCAGTTGAAAAAGTTTGCCACTGGTGAGTTTTCCCGTTAGAGAGCTTCTCTAGTCCCAGCTTTATTGAGAATCACAAGTGAGGCTTGTGATGTCCCTTCCACATATGCCAAACGTATGGCATTGGGGAAGAAAGGTATGGGTAAACGATGTACATGGCAGAAAACAGTTAATTAATCCTGGCAGTTGAAAATCGAAAACCGACACACTGGTTTGACTGCATCACATTGTTCATAATTTAAACACCAGTTTCACAAAACAAGATTAAATAATTGTGAACAAAAGTAGTGAACACACTTCCAGAGGTCAAATCATCTAATCTTTTCTCTTCTTATCTGCATATAATGTTATCGACCAAGTGGTCACGTATGTCTACTCACAAACTAGTCACATATCACCTATCTGGATTAGTGCAATCGTCTAATACATTTCCAATCGTTTCAATGTAGTCATAATCCATATCCAGTTATGGAAACTCCGAATGACCTTTGGACAGCTTATGTTTAAAATTACAGCATGCATCCAATTATGCATTGTGCGCACCAGAGTAGGTGTTTATGCAAATGATAGTGAAATCAACCACAATACATTCCTCTGGTTGACTAGATACGGTGGAACTATAGATCATTTGTAAATATTCATCTGGTGTAGATTTTCTATCCTACCGGTTCTATAGTTTAAGCCTACTGAAAATTCAGTATCAATTCAACACATTTCTGAATGGTTTCGATTGCTTGAAGATGTTGCTATATTTTGTCGAAATCATTTCCTTGAACATGCGATGAAAATATGAAACATCAATGGAGTGGTTCGAAAGAGAAGAGGATTCACTGATAAATTCAATAGTCATTGCTGCCAATTCTCAAGATTTTATCTATGACTTGAGTGGCGATTATCTGGTTTTAATTACTGCTTTGACTCCTAGGAGTTATGTTGTGCTTAGTTCAGCAACTGGGAAAGACGTCGATCAACTATGGTTTTGTCTCTAAATAATACGTCGGCCTAATCTACTTCTCTTTTTTATGAGTTCTCCTCTGTTGTTTACTAGCCACAGCTCAATTGCTGATTATTTTTCTGTTCAGGTTAATCATTAATCTAACGATTTTCAACTTGAATCTTTAAAGTACATGTTTCCTGTTTGCTTACTGTCTGACCGAGATATATTCCTCTTCAAAGTGGATGTCGGCACTTATCTATTATAACTCGCTGAATCTAATTCAGTCCACCAAACCACATGTGAGTGCTGATGATAAATGAACTTAAAAGGAAATCAACAGTCACATGCAGCAGAAGCAGAAGTTCATCACTTAAAATTACACATGTGTACGTGTTTACGAAAACTCACAAAAAAATTAGAACTCAACAGGCAACTGTGCAATGAAATTCATATCCATAAAATCTCTCCAACCGTGGAGAGTTTCATTTCAAAAAGACGCCATCTTTAGAAGAAGCAAACATGTTTAGAATGCCACGAAAATGTTCACAGTTATGAGTTCCATAGATGATCTAATCCTCTGGATCAGCGACATCAAAATCGATCGGATAAATCTAACAGGATATCTAATTCTATGAGGACGAGTAGTGTATTTACTAATTTCACATTGGTTGACTACGAAACTCGGTTTTATCTGTCAGTTCTTGTAAATCCCATTTTATTGCGCTTCCAGATCTACACTGTATTGGATATAACAGTTATTCCGTCTGAAAATGTCACGCTATTAATTGTCCTAGTGTACAGAATTCCCATCGTATTACCTATAGTCTATCTGGTTGAATCAATAGTCTGATTGTCAAAATTCATTTTACCCTACAATGGGATATTCACACACTTCATTTATGATGCTAATTCAACCGGTTACCAGTTGGTGTTAGATCAGCCACAAGAATACATCAATCACTTATGCTATCAGGTTCCTCGTTTGCATTTCCACATCTTGAGTGGAAATTTAGGTGTGAAATCTATCAGAGTCAAATGCAATATCTTACATCTACAGTTGACAAATATGATTGCTGGTCTGATCTTAGAACAATTAAAGCATTACCACATTCCACTTTCAGAAAGTCTTTTTACGCTGCAGTCATTTGTAGATTCGATCAACTATTTTTCATGTTTCGTTGCGAAATTGTATGAATTCAATCGACTTTGATGTGCACTACCGCAGAAGAATCAGCCGTAAATGGAGCTGAGAATGTCACAAATCATCTAATTAACAGAAAAATGTTAACTTCGTATGTCTTTATGTTACCTTATGACCAGTACCTATATACCTATACATATTTAGATTTCTAATGACACCTGATACTGCGGAGTCGCCACAGTTATGCTACATCAATACCCAAATGGTGTCCAGAAAGTCAGCACTCATGTCTCTCAATTTTTACATAACCTGAGTTTAAATACCGGTAGATCAAGAAAAAACACATTCATCATCATATTTTCATTCGCTTAGTATTGTTATATGGTTTCTAGCGGTCGTTTTAAGCTGCAGACCAAATACAAACGGTGGCTGGCCATTTTTGAATCAAAATCTGGAATTTATGTTAACAACTGTAAGCTGTCTAGTTACTTGAATATGATTTCAAAAGATAGTAAATTCAAACCAATACGTTTAATTCCGTGAGTTTATCTCATGACTGATTTCTAACATATAGCCACAAGAAGATACTGTCATAGTAAAAATCTCAGGCAACACTGATGTTCATCGCATTTCGTACTAATTTGTACGCTAAACCCACATGAGTCCACAAAATTGGATTAGTTGCTTCAAAAAGTGATTTCATTTCACTTCACCGGAATGATTGATCTCAACGTACAACTAAACATCCACAACTATATAAGTTACATCTGCTTAGCGATACACGCATAATGTTTTCAGATAGAGTAGCAGCAACTTAGGATTCCCAAAGAGTTGTTGTATGTTAATTACATGTCTAGCAACTGGCAAAATCTAGCATGTGAATCTTTTGGCCATCCATCGATAAAAATGTTGAAAATTAGTTATACATGTCACCTTCTTTTAGCAAGTGTAAATTAGAATATTTCTTAGTGGGACTGCTTTTGTTATGCACAAACTCTAAGTTTAGTAGTTCCAGAATTAAAGCATCTATATTTCTTATTATTACTTAACAAGTTAGAGGTGAATATTGAATTATGACTAATTCTTGATTAGGTTAGTTCTTATAAAGTCATAATGTATGATCACATAGAACTTATCAAATGTATTCTGCTCACCTACCTGAAAATGTGTATTTCACTTCATCCCGTTAATCTTATATTGGCTTGATCGAAGCATTCATCGAATTAGCAAATTCTTGATTAGATAATTAATTTTCAGTAGGTAGTAAGCGTTTAGTCATTGATTGAAACACCATAATTCCTATAAGCCACTAGTTAGAAAAATGAAAGGGGCCAGATATGATCACGTGAAATACCACAAGTTATAATCGTGATACAAACTGTGCGCTACAAAATCATATGATGCATTTCTCTGCCGTACGGAATTTTAAATCAGTCCGTATACAACTTATCGAGTTTCGAGATCAATATTATTGCTCAACAAATAGATATGCGAAAATCTATTCTCTTCCCTCCCTGTTAAAGCATACTTTGAACAAATCATTTTTTGGATTACTTGTTCACGTTCAAGACTGTAGGAATAAACAACTTGATATTTTCATTGACTCAATTATTTCATATTTTTAAACGTTTTGGCTTGGATTACATCGATATTGATCCCCAATCTAACCGAATTACATACCTCATTTAACCAGTGACTTGTGCTCAGACTCAACATAAAATCACACACAGTCTATGTGCTTACTCTGTCCTTCCCTTTTTGAATATCACTATATATTTTGGGCTAATTCAGTGAAATAATAGCCTCGTAACTGGATTTTTGAATGAGTTTAATTACTGATGTGAACTGTTATGTGTTAACTAGTTAGAGTTATTGCCCAAAAGTTACTTCTTAAACTCTAAATCCTACTTCTAAATAGGATTTTATGAATCCTGATTCACGTTGGCGTCTCATTACCTTAGGTATCAACTAGATCCATATTTCATGTATCAGCTTGCTGTCATTATCTAATTTCCACATTGTTTACTTGAAACCGAAACCACACTTCTACATAAAATTCACCCTCTAAAGTATACTGTATGATTCTATTTCACGGTAATTTCGGAAATAGCTTAATTTTCTCGCATCAAATTACTGCCAATCGCTGACCTTATTCAAATCAGTCATTTGAACTCTAAATCGTTTTTAAATCAAAGAATCAGTAGAAAATCACTGGTAACTCGTATCGGTGTTCCTGTTTATCAAGTACTACTAGTCGTCGAACTTATGGTTGAGACCAGATGGACAACTTCTAGCTTATTGATGCAAAAACAAAAAAAATAGGACAATGTTACTGATTAAAATTCATGGAAATTTATTGATTATTGACTGGCTGCTTATTAGTAAATACAGTAGTAGTTTAGATTCTCTCAAATCGACAACATGTAAAAACGAAATATATTAAACTTTGTAAGCAGATGTCTATTTGATAGGGGGGAATGACTCAATAGAAAATCACAGTACTTACTACAAATCCAAGTTCCTGTCACAAACCCCATGGGTAACTATTTGGTAACTGGGCTGAGGATAGCTGTTTCCGATTTGGAAATGAAGATACCTGCTAACAATGAACTTAAAGGAATTCCTTGTTCCTCTCCTCTCCTGACTACTATTTGATACGGCGAAATATATGCCTCCAAGTGGTCTCTTATTGCTTCTAAGTTATTTGTGTAAACCCCTATAGAATTATTTTGAGAATTAAAGTTTCAAAATTTAATAAAGATATCAGATCCATGATGATTTGCGAAATTCTGTTTCTAGCTTCAGTTGATATATCCTACGTCAAACAGATTTCAGTAGCTGCACGAAGTACGTCGCCACTCATTGCATTTTCCTGATCCCTTTCATTCTGTACATCTGCTAAATTTTATGTCACGTTTAAAGTTATATTGTAGCTTCACAACTGTTCTTCGTATGCACCTATGGTCCATCAACTGTAGTAGAATCAAGGGTATACTCAGATATGTTCTCTTCCTGAACATTGAAAGTTAGAATGATCGAAAGGTTATGTTAAGGTATGATACAATCAGCATTCACTTTGGACCAAAATGTCTGGAACTGTTTAGCAAACCTGTGAGGTTTCCCACCATTCAATGCTTTTAGGGCCTTTTCAGAAATTACACCTTGTATTGAACTTAAGCAATCCTTCACAATGTCATCCTCCACTTTACTCCTCTTTCGGTAAATTTTACTTCGACGCGTAAGACGTTTTCTTAGATCGTTAAACGGATTCGATTAAAAGTTATAATATTGATTTACCAACCTTTAAATTCCCCTCTACTAGAAGATAGTGCTTTGAAATCCATTAAAAAAGCGAATACATGAGTTAAAGATAACCATGTACTCATCGCTGTAGTACAACAAGCTGAAACGCTTCATGCTTACGGTTCACTTGACTGTGATAAATGCTTTCAGTCAGTGAACGCTTTTGTGGAAATGAAATATGAAGAAATATTTTTTGAAAGAGATGATAGAAAAAATAGGCTTCTGTTATTAGAAAATGTGTCTGGGAAGCATTCATGATAACATTCCACATATTTATCAACCCTACTTTTGAGCTACTGATAAATTATAAGTAGGATGCGCCGCAGGTTGAAATGTGTTTAGGCCCTGTTTTCTGCTCCGTGCCTTGTAAATTGGTCATATGTTTTGATCACTCTTTCTCTAGATTCTGCAGTTTACCTTGTTTCGCATTTCACCCTACGTTCCACTCATTCCGTCCAGAGGTCGGCAAATGGCCCCATGAGCTACGCAAAAATATGAACTTGGGTGGATATTAAATAAAGATCAGCAGATTTCCAACTATAAAATATGTAAATTAAGTCACGAGGCAGAAGACAAACAGAGTTTTCAGTGCCAGTGCTGAGAAGAAGAACCACTCGCTGTCACTTGGAATTGAATGATAAGGTTTAGAGGGTTAAAACAAATGTTGTGTTTAGGTTTTAGAATGTGCTACCTGGTCGTTAAGCTAATTCTAGCGTGAACTTCTTGTTTTTAATTTTGTCCGTGATGGCAAACAAAGCCATACGAAAAATCCCCCAAAATTGGCAAATGAAAGACGATAAAATGGGAAATAATTCTCTTCGGCCAATTCGAAACGATCAGCATCAAGTCCGCGCTTAAGCCTATGCATAATCAGTGAAATTCTTTCAATAATTCAAAGCCTCCCAAAACGACCGCACAATCACCTTCAACCTGATTGGCTACTCCAAGGTTTCAGCAATGGCTCAAGAACGACAAAATCATAAAGTTCTACGGTGTTTTCTCTGCTCTTTTCTGTCAAAATTGTTGAAGCAAGCACCAAGATTTCATGGTAAGATTCCTTTTTGTTGATTAATATCTTTTTAAGTCCAGTCAAATGTGTATCTTCCATGTGAATACCACTGGGAGTATCACACCCACCCTTTACCTAACCTAATTACTCAGAAACCTGAAGAGCATCGAGATGTATGGCTACGATATGGATAATATATGGTCATGTGGGAGCAGTCCTAAAATGAAATGAGGATTTTTGATTATGAATTAACACGAATAATTTACTGATAGCGTAGTCGGTGTCCCGATGTTGGATTGTGAAGTTAGGAAAGGAGAAAAACGTCACTACTCAAGAGAATAATACTGAAAATATTACGATATCCAACTGAGAAAGAAAACTGAAAATGTTATTGAGTAAAGTAGCCGATCTGTAAAACAAATTCAGAGGTAATGAAATCTCTGTATATAGTGCTAGGAAGTGCCATGTTTACATGGACAGAGGCAGCGCAGAATTCATTTGATTAAATCGAGGAACTTTAAGATGATCCATAGGTAACGCTACGACAACTGGTTCTTGAGAGTAGGTTCACAGTTACCACGGATGAAAGTTATTGTGGTATACGTGCTGCTATTTGACATTCAGATGAAGTTTTAGAGTATGCCATTTGTGTCCTGATGCCAGTAGGACATAAATGTTTCGGTGTTCATAATAAATGTTTAAGTGTCGTTTGCGTGCTTAGACGTCGACCCCATTTTGACATGATGGATGTTATATTCACTGCACATTCCGTGAAATGGAAATTTGAAAGCTGATTAGTTCTCAAGATCGGACACGCAAGCCGAAATTTCAGAGAGCATACGCAGTCAGTGC
The DNA here is from genome assembly GCA_944470555.2 of Heterobilharzia americana. Classification (NCBI taxonomy): domain Eukaryota; kingdom Metazoa; phylum Platyhelminthes; class Trematoda; order Strigeidida; family Schistosomatidae; genus Heterobilharzia; species Heterobilharzia americana. The sequence continues at coordinate 107,307,601 of OX104134.1, read as the reverse complement.
TCGGGAAAGATACTCTAAAATATGTCCATTATCAAAATTCTGATCCTAATCTTTGAGCAGTAATACAGTCGGTACTGACAAGCAAACACCAGACAAGAAAGTAACAGCGTTGCTTCGGAAGAAAGATAGATTAAGGCCGAACTCATACGAAGCTGTGACTTGGCGAGATAACGATAAACTTTGGATAGAGGTGACATCAAAAGGCCTGTGCCATGAGATAGTTCACAGATGCCACCTTCTTGTGCATATACATTTCGCAAGAATGTCAATCTTCTTACGACAAAGTGCTTATCAGCTAGCTGTTACGAATGATTTTGCGAAGTATGCATTTGAATATCGGTAGTGTCAGTTAATGAAAGGTGATTGGTGCATATGACCATCATTGCAGCCAACTGAACTAACAGGAGTTGGTGTTCCTTGTTTAACAGATATAATAAGACCCCTTCTGCGGATGGCTAGAGGCACCTAAAACCAGCTGGTGATGACAGAGTGCACTACACTTTTGGTAGACCCCATGCGTATCGCTGCCCAACACGTAAAAAGAATGACTGAAGCGATAATTTAGTATATTGTGACAGACCACAGAGAACCAAGGATAGTACTAATATAGCGGGGCTATTGTTTAGAGAAAGACACATTAAAATACCGTTTGAAACAGCTGGGTGTCAAGGGGATATGTATGATATGACATTATTCACAAAAGAAGAGTTTGACAGGAAGAAACAAACATCAAGCAAAAACGGCTGGATTTCAAGATGAGTAACCGTGAGATAGAACTGTCATAAATCTCACTAACATATCGTGATTCCGTACTAGGAACAACTCATAAATTAACCCTCTGGCTAATGTGCGGTAAACAACCATAAATGTGTAATAAGATCTGACCTCAACAAGACAGATGAAGAACTACGAGGTTGGGAAGAAACAGGGGCTAATGAATACAGAAGATAAGCTAAAGGTAGATACTGTGAAGCTGTAGCACAAAGAAGGCAGAAAGTGGAAACCATTCTAGGCAAGGTATCAAGCGAAGTGTAGACAAAGAAAGTACACCGCAGGTCAACCTAAATCCCTAAAGGTGCCTCCAAAGTACAACGACTGTAAGTCGTCACCAGTATGTAATATCTGTGTTACGACTAAATTCATCCGGAAATTGTGCCAGTCACCATCATTTAGAAGTGTACTCCTTTTCAGGCAGGCTTCTACTTGAGTAATAATTTGAAGCATGTATCACAGCAGGAAGATATCAACAAATGTTCAAGCAATCGAGAGGCTGAAACTAAAATATATACGGGTTACACAGACCAAACATTTGAATTGGAGGGCTACCTATCAGTTTCCCATCGATTTTTAGCAGAGGAAGCAGCCATTTTCAAATCCGTATTCAGTGGATGCTCTGCAGCTGACATTTAATATCATAACATTAAAGTTCATATTATCATCATGTATAGACGATGTGATCTGATTCGTCACCTTTTACTATTCAAAACCTCGATAACTTGTACAGATTTTATTCTCTGAAGAGCGATTTCCACGAAGTCGCGAAACGTCAGAAATTTATTTTTCTACTTCATTGGGATTTTATAAAATGTATTTCATTTTTAACCCGATTTCCCAATGCTCAACTTCGTTAACTCTATCAGGCCAAATTTTGATCCTGAAGTCTACGAAAGTTAAAATCAGGTTAGTAAAAGCCGTCGAAGAAACATTCTGCATGTCCATGCTACCCTTGATACCTTGTAAAGACCAACTTGACATTCACAACATGAATATATCATCAAAAAGACAATAACTTTCTCATATAACTCAATGTTCTGTGTTTACACACGATCACGATTGAAGACAATAACAACTATCACTGTATTTACTGATGAGAAAGAAACAAGTAGGTTTTGAATTGATTAAAATGAGTGTTGATTTACACCAGTCACATCGGTTTCTCAAATTCACATCACTGACAAGTGTGAAGAGGCAGGAAACCTAGTTCAAGGTCTTTCTACTCATTTTCACCGACCATCTGTTATCAGATATAGTAGCTATGATCAGATTTCTCGATGACACCCAAATATGGTGGACATCTCGCTTCTGACACTCAGG
>OX104134.1:107264416-107305017 GCA_944470555.2 Heterobilharzia americana | reverse complement strand
TATGCTTACAATTACTCGTCACTACAGCTTAATACCATTGAAACTAAGGTTTTTGTCCTTTGTCCAAATTTGCAAAATATCCAAAATGACGTCTTATGCGTACGCAATGGCGATTCAAAGTCTAATCAGCACATGGGTTATTCGATGCCGTTTCCAAACGAATCAGGTCATTTTAGGTCAAAAACAACTGGGCCGTAACAATCCATCTGGGTTCCACTGCCAGCCGTTATCAGGTCACTTATAACCCCAAATGGTCTGGCAATATCGGGTCACCAACACATATCGTGCTGACGACAGAAGTCAATAAGTTCAATATAGCACGTCGGATAACTATAGATAATTACAAGTATCAAGAGATAAAAGATACCTGAATACAACACATGAAAATGAGGCTAGGAAGCTGGTCCCACATCAGAGAACACTTAAGACGACAACGGGCCCTCCAAAATAGAGTGAGCATCCTGATCTCCCACCCTGACAACTGGACTTTATTTTGTGCTACTTCACCGACAGAACTGTATGGACAAATGGGAGGCATGTTACGGGATAAAAGCAAATTTTCAAGGCTTGTGGAGGAAAGAACAAAACTGAAACCGCTTAGGAGCAACTTACAGAGATCGTAAAATGCAAGTAAGTTAACCTCCTGATTACGACTATCCGGTTCGACAAATTGAGACCCTGTGGTCTGTCACCCTAAGGCTCCAGGTTTCGCCCAAGCCATATGAACCTTCAATACCTCCACCTCCCATTCTCGATATATAAGGTTCCCCGTGACATCCAGTAGCCCGCAAATTCTTCATTTAATCAGACGAAAAGCGTGTAACCATGTGTTCTGTGATGCATCTGAATTTGCTAATGCGGTAAGCGGTTCCAGTGTCACCAACGTGACGGTGACACCATCAGATATCGATTCCCTATTCAAAAATTTACAGCTCACAGAAACTGCAGGCTGTATATGCGGCCATATAGACACAAACACTGTGGAAATTGAGATACCTGGTACTTGGTTAAAGGGGCGTGTCTTGAGGTGCACTCTGAATATAGAATCTAACTTCAACCAAGAGATGCAACGACAAAAGATGGTATGGTTATGGTACCTCCCTTAGGCCGATTACTAACAAAGTTCTTAATGATGAACGAATAAGTAAATATATTTTTTCTCAAATTATGAAGTTAACGTGACTATCAGCGATAATTGTAGCCTAAATTCAGTGATCAAAGAGCGGATATTGTTATTATTATTTTATTATTTGTCCTCTGGGTTCCTAGTGGAACATGGCTTCAGTGGTACGTCACCATTTCACTGTCTTTTCCGTGGTCTTTTGAGCCTAGCTGCACGGCTGCCCACAAGCTTTTATTCCCGCACGCGATCCCCTCTGTGTCACCCTCGGACGCTTAACTCGTCGTTTCCATTTTGGGTTCCACTGGAGGCTTGGCGCGTGGTGTCCGCAATCGGTCTTCTCAGTGTTTGCTAAATCCAATCCACTTCCTTTTGGATATTTGTTTGGCAATGGGCCCTTGGTTGATTCGTTCCCATAGTTCCTTGTTGTTTATTCTTTTGACCATCCGATCTTCAGTACCGAGCGTATGCAGCTAGTGATGAATGTCTGCAGTTTGTTGGAAATGCTTTCGCGACGCGCCAATTTTCTGAACCATACGGCATCACTAACTTGACGTTGGTATTGAAGATCCGGATCTAGTTCTTTGTGCTGAGTGCCATCGGCCTCCAAACTGATTCCGGATTAATGTAGGTCTGCCTGGCCTTTCCTATCCTGCTTTGACATCTTCATCTGTGCAACCTGTAGCTGAAACGATGCTGCTTATTTAGGTGGACCGCGAGCGATGGCTGCTACCTTGATGTGGTGGTCGGGCCTGAACACCACATTGACCCAACGAGCTATGCTGGTGGAACACTTGTTCCCTCAACGTTTCCACCATGCCGGAAATGTCTGTCGGATAGTGGTTAGAGGAAAAGCGGTTACCGTTGGGGTGTAAACTGCTACACCATGGTGGGGGTCTGAGGGTGAAGTCGTACTGCTGCTAGCTGGATGGGGTGTGACAGCAGTAAGGTGTTTCCCTTGGATGACCGACAGTGTCATGTTGATACTACCTTCTTATTGGAATGGGGGTTAGAAAAGGTCGGTCTCGAAAACGACACACCCCTCCTTGTGCCACGGTCTGCCAGGTCGGCGGTGTTGGTCCATTCGTTGTTTCTTTTGGACCATCCGGCCCCAAAAATACAAAAGTTCAGAAAGAAACTTGCACAACAGGCTGCGTGTGGCGAGCCTCAAGCAGGTGTCCGATGGGCTCTACAGTCACACAAATCTCTTTCAGGCACTTTAAGAAGAAATTACCTTCCGCGGAGTGGGCGGCCGGGAAGTGTCAACCCCCCCCCACAACTCTGTGAACGCTCGAGTTTCCTCAGACTATCCACCTCCCCCGTCATTACCTTCTTATCTTCCTTCCAGTCTCTCCATCAACGATGCTACATCAGCTTCAATTTCCCCCAGCTCTGCAGCCTTCGACAACGATCTGAGTCCACAAAACGGCCCCTTGGTATCCTTAAACCATGCTCCAAATTACACATTTGAGCTTTCAATTTCCGTGCCTTCCGTCAAACTGGCCAACAGGTTTTGTTGATAAAGACTATGGCAACTCGGGCCATGGATGTGTGCTGTGTCTGTGAGACACGCGTCCAAGACCCAAGCGCGGTCAACCACCTGACCTCTAACGACTAATCCAACGAATCCACGAGATCCACGCTTCGAGTTTTCGGAGATCCGATAGCTAGCTCTAGAGGTCTTTCAGGTGTAGGCATAGAGCTAAGCAATAGGGCAGAAAACCGCTACTGGACCGGATCTCAAGTTGATAGTCACCTCTGCGCTGTCCGACAGAACGGCACGGTGGGAACTAAAAGTAATAATAAAACTCGCCGTTGTCCCTTTGTAATCTCTGCTTACGCACTCACTGACTGTAGTCAGGATGAAGTGAAGGATGAGTTCTACCGCAAACTGTCTAGCCTCCTCTCGAAAGCCAAACATCCGGACGTGGTGCTGTTGCAGGTGATTTTAGTGCACCAGCGGGTGGACTGAGTGAGGCAGAAGGCACTTAGGTGGCACCCTCGAAGTCCCGGCTGAACGTGCGGATGATGGTAGTCGCCTACTACAACCGTGTCAGGATAATTGTCTGTTTATAGCTAGCGTAAATTCCAGACACAAGAAAAGACACTGTCTGACGCAGCTTCAACCGAGCTCAACTCAGTGATAAACGCAGATAGACCGCCTTGCTATCACCCGTCACTGGAGAGGATCGGTCAAGGCTTTCCTCTCCCTCTGGGGCACGAGTTTTGATAGCAACCACGCGTTAGTCTGAGGGCGTATATGCCTGCGTCTCAGTGGGTGTAGGAAACATTTGGCGACGAAACCGCTACGAGTGCAGCCGGTGAGGAAAACATCAAAGCCGTGTTCAGCGAGAAACTGGGTAGGCAGTTATCGGGACAAAGGACTATCACTCATCCAGAGGAAGCCTGGTGCCACCTTCAGCCTGCTGTAAAAGCAGCGTCGAAGACGGCAGCCGACTGCAAGATAGTGGCTTAAAAGAACCAGTGGATATCAGCAGCTTCTTCCGAACTAACGGATGCACGTGAACGCATCCCTGCAGACTCTGAGTACAATAAAGAGCGAGCACAACTTAAAAGTAGTTTGAGAAAAAGTCTACGCAACGACCGCAAACAGTGGTGGGCAGCGAAGGCTAAAGAGATGGAAAAGACAGCGGCGATTGGTAACAGTAGACAGTTGCTTAGAGTTATTAAGGAAACTGGGAGGGAAAGGTCAACAACAGTTAGTGAGGCTATAGCGGAAAAGGACTGATCTGCGATTCACTCGCAGGGGAGACGACTGGAACTATGGGCAGAACACTTCAAGGGACAGTCTAACTGGCCTTCAGCCACCACTGAGTCTCCCGCTACCCAGTCGGATCCTGAATGGAACATTGAGATATGCCCCCGAACACTAGCAGAAGTCGAAAAAGCTGTAGATAACCTGAGATGAGAAAGGGCGGCAGGACCAGACAAATTAACTCCAGACGTATACAAGGATGGTGGTAAGTTGCTCTTAGTCGGGTTAACGGAAGTGTTAACCAGTATGTGGGGATCAAATAAGATCCCCTCTGACTGGTCTAAATCACCGATTATCCCAGTCTTCAAGAAGGGTGAGAATTCTTCTTGTGATAACCTCAGAGGAATTAGCCTGATGAACATAGCGTCCAAGATCCTAGGTTCTGCGATTCTTCGACACCTGAGTGGGGCTCAGAAACAGCAAGCCAGCGAAAACCAGGCAGGCTTACGACCCTACCGCGGGTGAATCGACCAAATATTCCCACTGTTCCTGGTCGTAGAACGTAGCTAGGCTTTCTGACGCCCGATACCAGATGCATAACTCGACGTGAAGGCGGCAATCAAATCCGTTGATTCAGAAACATTATGACAATGTCTCTTACTGACAGGCGCCTAGGATAAGTGCATCACCTTTCAGGATTTTTCCTGGTGTGAACTTGACTGACGCAAAGACCAATCACCAATTATTCGGACTTGTCATATACCCACGAATACGAGACCAAGGAAGAACACGACAGCGTAGTCGGATGGAATGGTATATTTGGATGGTTGTGCCAAAATGACGATGCGTTCCGACTAACTGGCTAGAGAGTCGAATACGAGTCGTGCAATGCAACACGATAACGTGCTAAATGGCCGGGATGCTTGATCGGGTGGCTTCAGCTTAGCGAGTTCAGTTAAACTATCAAGGTCAGCATCAATGTCGAAAGTCGTCAAACTCTAGGCTATTGATTTTGGGGCAGTGTGTGACGCTACAGATCACTACCCCCCAGTGGGTTCGTGAGGACCCTAAGACGATACCAGCCAGAAGTAAAAACCCAGTGGTTTCTCCACTGGTAAAACTCTTCCGATGGGCTCACTGCGTGAAGTGGCCCCTGGTCGTCTGAACTTATCTAGGGTGCCGTGGCATTTAGAAAATAAATACAATAAATTGAACTGTACGTCGATCACGGTCCTCAGTGCCTTTTTACGCTCCGTTCAGTGCTCGTTTCACCTGGAATATAAATAAAAGTCTTTCATACCACGGAAACGTTTCGTATAAATGGGAATTATTTATATATAAACATATCGAAAATAAAAATTTACGCTTATTTTCACCGTTTTTTTAAAGTTCCATTATATGGTGATAAAAATTGTTAAAGAAAGGCAGTGTACAAGGAATTTTTTATTGCCGGTAAATGAGAAAAATAGTGCCTCGAAAAAAATTTGCAAGTAAAAAATATGGTTGGCACATCTTATTTCACACCACCGAGTTGAATACGACTTTAAATACTCCGAGAACCTGACGGTTTGACCTGATCGTGTTTTCTGTTGCGCCGATGGTTGTTGCAACTGCGCATTACCAGGCACAGCGTCAAGAGTTTCGATAATTGGGCCGTCCGCCGGTTTTGTTTTGACGTTAAGCCTTCGGTAACAGCCGGTTGGACGCCAGTCGTTGCTATCCTTTTTGGAATCCATGTGCATTGGTGATGCCAAGGGCTGTTTGGCGGTTCAATAATGCCCAGTTCGAGCATGTGGTCGGATTCGTTCTTCGCCGTTTTGAGCTTATCTGGGGCTAGATGGCGCGCTTTGGATGCCATAGGTGGACCTGTGGTTCTGACGTGATGCATAACATTGCTGGTTTTGCACGGAAGAGTGTGCTTCGGTCGTTGCAACTCTGGATACTTCTCCAACAATGCCTGGCGGAGCGCGTCGCCTGATTGTTTGGTTCTAACGAGGGCTAAACTCGGACCTACATAGGTGGTGCCGCCAATGGATAACTTTGTGTTTTTATCTATCAGATGTCGACTGCGAGCAATTACGAGTGGATCGTAATGGTTTAGCAAATCTATGCCAATGATAGGTATGGAAACATCAGCCAGAAGGGAAATCCGGTGGATAGGTTTACGTAAACCTAAGTTGAGGTAGCCATACCGTCTCTCGAATGTCGTGATTGCCTTGACGTTGGCTGCTTGTGGATTGGAGGATGAGTCATGATGACGCTCCTTTGTCGTTGCGGGAAAAATGCTAACTTCTGCACTGGTGTCGACGAGGTAGCGGACTTTCGTTTTTATGTCGGTGACGTAGAGCAAACGGCTGTTTCCGCTGGCCATGGTTGCCACAAACACGTGCCGTCGTGACCGTTTTTCGAGTTTGTGTCCTTGTTAAAACTACACGGTTTCCGACATTTTCTGGCTTCGTCTCCGTAGGTATTATGAAACCAGCACCACTTAGGGTTTTCACCCTGTTAGGCTTAGTTTTGGGGCAATCACGCTGGTTGCTACGATGCGCAAAGATGCGTTTCTGCGGAGTGCAACGTGAACTAGGACTTCGAGATCGTAGCAACTGTTTAACAGAGTTGCCCAGCTTGGCCACACCAGAATCCTGGCTCTCTGGTTTGCCGCAGACAGAATATACGTTGGAGACGGGTCTGCTAGAAATCTCCAGTATTTTATCTGCCGAGGCTGCCAGGTCATCGATCGGGACTGACTGCAGTGTCATCAACACGGTTTTCACCGGTTTTGGTAGCTTTGAGAGAAACAGTTCTCAGAAAAGGCCATCGCCGAATGATCCTGTGCCGATGACTCCCTGCATGCGTGCGAGGACTTCAGTAGCTGAGCGGCTGCCTAGCTCGATGTTACAAGGCGATTCGTCTAGGCGCTGGCGATCTGTCAGATCGCTTTTCTTCAAGAGTGCGGCCTTGAGAAGTGCATAAGGGTCACCTACTTCAGGATTAAACGTGTTTGCTGTAACATACCTGTTTAATTCCCGCGGTAGTGAACGTATGACAGCAAGAAATCGAGAATGAGGATTTGAGACGCCCTGTTCTCCAAAATCTGCCTCGGCATACAGAAATCATGTTTCCGCACTATCTGGCCAATATAGCACGAGTTGGATCGTGTTTGTAGTCGGCTTAATAAGAGTAAGCTTGGGAGTGTGGTCGTACATGAGAAATTGTAGTAAATGGATGTATAAATGTTATCGAAACGAAAGCAACAAACAAATATAAAATGGAACAGGCTCACCAGTTCAATATTTGTTATTGGTCGGGATATGTGATCACGTCGGGCTCACCAATTTAGGATTTGTCCTGGTGTGAACTTGACTGACGCAAAGACCAATCACCAATTATTCGGACTTGTCATATACCCACGAATACGAGACCAAGGAAGAACACGACAGCGTAGTCGGATGGAATGGTATATTTGGATGGTTGTGCCAAAATGACGATGCGTTCCGACTAACTGGCTAGAGAGTCGAATACGAGTCGTGCAATGCAACACGATAACGTGCTAAATGGCCGGGATGCTTGATCGGGTGGCTTCAGCTTAGCGAGTTCAGTTAAACTATCAAGGTCAGCATCAATGTCGAAAGTCGTCAAACTCTAGGCTATTGATTTTGGGGAAATGTGTGCACTTCAACCTCATTAAAGGCTCTGGGCTCGACCACGTGTTCGCATGTTAGAGCCTACGTTCAGATGTCTTCAGAGCTATGCTCATCAAGTGGTGTCCGTCACGGGTGCCTACCCTCTCCACTCTTATTCAATGTCATCAAAGATATTCCTATGAAGGTCTCCCTCTCGTCACCTGCTTACACGGACGTTGACCTGATAGCTAAGGAATTTTCGTTAGACCTAGAATGAGCAGATGACATAGTCCTGTCAGGTGAAGACGCTTACAGTGGCGATTCGGGGAGTGCCGGTAAACAGCATGTTGTCATGTAAACTCAATGTTGCGTAGTTGGTATTGCTGGTCATTATTTCGTTCAACTTTTCTGTGAAACGAGATCGTTTTGGAGTAATTTCACTCAACGTCTTCGTTTGTTATAGTTTTCTGCACTTAATGGCTAGATTTGCTATGCAGCATGTGGAGCTGTCTAATTGCGTTACATTGGGCATGTCAGTATCAGTCTACTGTCTGTAAGCTGACTTGTGATAGGTTTTGTGGTATAGTCACTCTGTTTAGGTAAGTTGACCATTCACAATGTGAATTTAGAATGAATAAGGTCCATTCTGTGAAATTTTTCGTTGTCAAAGTATAGCTTGCTTTTCATGCAGTAAAAATGTATTTGGAAGGTTAGAGGAAGATGTTAGGTTATCACCTGTGTTAAGTGTACTAATATATATATATATATATGTATCTCATATTTACCTTTTTATGTTATTGCTGATCATGCACACATATGGTGGACAGTCCGTAATAATCCACTGCATGTATTTACAGTCAAATGAAGAATGAGATTTTGCAAGCGTCAGAGCATTTGTGCTCCCTGATGGAATTGTGTGTGTGCTACTCGGTAAAGCATTGCAAAAGGATGCGGTGGATCTTCTGTCAGCCTCTCATTTACCTAAAAGCGAGGAGTAGCTAAGAAATCTTCCGAACACTGAGCATTTTGGATAAAGGTGCCTGAAATAGTTGTCTTGTGGGAATAAGTCAGCTTTCGAAGTATTTTTATGATAATGCAGAGAGTTTGTGGTGATTATGAGTCCGTAGAACCACAACACGACAAGGAATTTGGAGACAGATGTGTGTGATTTGTGGGTATAATCACACAGAAACTATCACTTGTAGTTTTTAAAGACGACGGCTGCAGTTATATTTTCTGATTGTCCACACGGAAGGAAGGAAAGGAAAACTGTGAACGTTTTGAATTCCTACACTGAGTCCAAGAGAAGAGTTTATGTCACGTTATGTTGGACGTGCCTGAAAACCGAAGACGGCCAAAGCTTGCTGGTCGTGTATGCACCTACAACCTTATACCATGTTAGTTGTTCCTCTTTGTCTACTGACTGAATGGAAGACTGTTAGTTCACTTAGTATTACAGGATTGCAGATTCTCCACACCTCCGAGGCAGCAAACTTTCTAGCCCAGGAATTCGGAAACAACTTCTATTGAGTACAGAAAGCCTATTCATATTTGTCTGCTTGAGTTTTCAAGGGTTTTTGACGGGTTGAGTCAGGTTATTATATATAAGGGACATCAGCTTGTGGGTGTACACCGAAAGCGACTGAGTTGGCGTAGAGGTTATCCCTACACTAGGTAGCACTCAGTTAGGATTGGCTGCTCTGTATATAGCTGCTTCCCGACGGTAAATGGCGTGCCTCAGATTTTTTTTATTCCCCTACTATTTCTAGCTGTTATCCTCTGGAATCATACAGGATAACAGTGAAGGCGCAAATCAGCACCTGAAGTTGTATAACGCTCCCCTTTGTGTATTCTAGGTGGTATGACTAGTTGTATAATTTATGGGGGCAATTTCGGAAACAGTTTACTTCACTGTCGTCATGTATTTTTCGAAATGAGAACTGATACACTGGATCTGCGTAGTAAGGTGCATTGGTTACACATGAGATGTCAGGTGCATGTTTTCGAAATACAGAGAGATCATTGGTTAATCAAACCTTTTCTAAAGAACTTTGTGCATGCGATCCTTGCTTATAGTTTTTCTCACTGACTACATGTAAGCATGTACCGCAGAAGTTACAAATGTTCCCTTCGTTCTACACTGCAGCATGACCGTCCTACTACGACAAGAATGAGAAAGGAGAATGTTGAAGGAATGACTGATGAACACTTACTCGGACGACACCCTAAATGTGCCGAATACTTTGTACCTAAATACATATTTTCGCACGAAGTAAAATGCTTTTTCTTCCGTTAATACTTATGAATAATGCTGAAACTATGGGAAGTATTGTTAAGCTCCTTCTTTAAGTGCGCGCCGGTGCGGGCGAGTGTGAACGAATTACTTGTTATGATAGTTTGCATGTTACCGAAAATGTTTAAAACGCCTGAACTCGTAGACTTCTCCCCTACGGATTCCGGGATTACCGATAATAATTCAACAATCTGAAGCTATGGAGTGAGTGGAAGTTTCCCAGTTTTTCGCGCATGAATGACAACTTGCCTACGCACGGGTACCATGGTTTCCGGAAACGATGTACATGTGCCCGTAGTAACCCGAGTCTACTCCAAAAGCTTCTACTAAGAAATGCAGCTTGTATAATGAGGTAAAAGAGTGTGTTAATTTACATGGTTAAAAATTTCCGTGCTGACGGTCACACGTGAACGGTAATCCAGTAGGCAGGTTCAACGTGGCTTACCTGTAAGAGAAGACAATAAGTAAACATGTTAGACGGGGTATGAAAAGTATCCATGAAATCCAATGTCAAAAATGAAAACAGACTTACATCACTTTACTTTCTATCATCCAGTGTTTGTATAGTGAAGTTTACGTGTACAACTCATTTTGCCATCTAAGTGTAAGGTGGAAATGAATTGAACTTACCTGTCTATAAGGGCTCTCATCCACATTTGCAACGGTGGATGGCGTTAACGTCACGATTGAAAGGAAGGCAGGTTTTAAGGATTGCAACAGGCGAATAGCCTACGGTTCATTGTTGAGCTGTTGTCTGTCGACTTCTTTCATGCCGTCATCTGCTAAACCTATGCAGCGCTTCATTAGGTTTGCCGCCTGTACATAACCATATTCACCCATGAATTGTGACATTCGCCTGTTAAGTCTGCGCTTCATAAGGCGGTAGTCAGCAACCTCCGATGAAAGGCTTTCCATCTCTGCGTCAGGTTTGGTAGTGCGCGCACCACTTCAAACCCATCGTTGACAATTTTGCAACACGCGAGGAAACTACATTTAGTAAAGCACTGTACGTCAGCTTACCAGTAAATTCTCGGAATTGCAAGTGAGCTATCAGGATGTGCCGACAGGGGAGCAGGCAGGTCTTATAAAAACTGCAGGAACACATCCCCTGATGTAGATCAACTTCCAGATTCCTGTAACCGTCTACAAAGAAAACTTAATTGGATAGCTTGTTTTCAATACAAACTGCTGCCGGTCCTTTAAAGTCCTCCACAACCTTTCTTGCTGCGCGTGGACTCGGTTTGTCAACGATCGGTTGGAGCCTTTTAGGTCCAGCAGTCCCTTTGTTTTCAGAACCCAGCAATTTTATTTCCAACTTCTTCCTTTCGCTTCCTCTAGTATCCACCGATACGCCTTCCACATCGACAAATCCAGCTTATCATATTTCCTTAGCCTCCTTTTTATCCGCTTACGTCGGCTTTTAACTCGATTATTAGTATTATTGCCCGATATCGCGACATCATTGTGCAATGCTGGGGACCAAAGTCGCTTACAATTCATCCACATGCGACTTAAATACCTCCCCATATCCAGACTGATAGCGTTGGTGATGCGGTTATATGCATAAAATCTGCCTTGTACGTCAGTGTACCATTTTCATCTTACCTGCTGGTTGATTCCTCTCGAACTAATCTGCACAGATATTGATTGAGTAATGAATTTCTTGTCTTTAAGTTAGGTGCATATAAACACTTATTTGAAATGTTCACCCTTTTGCACATCGCTCTGCAAACGTGGAATGCATAAAGGACAACATCAACGTCTGGGGAGACAGTCTTGGCGGCTGCCTTCAATGCCGTAGCACTATCAATAACAAATGTTCGTGTTGACGAAGTTTCACCCATTATACGCCTAAAGGCATCCAACATCCATGTTCTCGTTTACTTCACCGAAACATAATTGGGTGATTGTTACCGAAGTTGTCAGTGTCAACAAATTGAAACAATTTATAGCTATACTTCATGCTAATGCTATCACGATAGACTTGCTTTCCCTTGTTCGTATTATACGTTTGAATCGAAGCATACCACTTTCGGAATTGGCAGTAGGTGGCTATTTGGTCGGTGCTGCTGAAGCAGACTCGATCCACCTAGTGATGCTCACCATCACTCCGGGTTATCGGCCGACCATTACTTCTTAATTTATCGAATACTGCTGCCTGAGATTCATAACCTGCAGAATAAAAATTAATAAGGAAATACGTTACTTAGTGTCACTTTCCTCCGGATATTCTTCACATAGTCATAAGTTATGTCCTTTGGCATAACGTACTTGACATACACAATCCGGTTCAGGCCCCACCATCAGCAAGGGTCGAGCAACCTTCATTTCCTCCTTGGATAATAGTCTGAACCAAGGGTCTTTCGTAAGATAATTCACATCACATGGATGGTTATGCGCCATCTTGAAACTTGGAAAAATAAAGTGATTGAAATCGTAACGTATTCCAATTCTAGATTTACAACCAATGTACTTCGATCTAAAACGCTACTCTTAACAAATTCTTAGGTTACCCCTTAACTTGCTGTTTGGTGCCCTCCGACTTTTTCCGGTTACCAAAGTACATGCCAACACAACATAGCGGTACTTCTTTTCAGCATCTCCTTTATACCGACTGCCTTCCCTCACAACGTAATGAGTATTCGTTACCTAAACATCCAGTTAAGTGACTTCTTAGCAAACTTTCTGAAACGCATTAATCGCTTCTTCTGCTTGACCCCAGACAGTAAAATGTCTGGGTCGTACAATCTGTTCAGACACCGTAGAAACATCAACACACGTCGCACTAGCCAGGCAAGCACTGCTCTTAGAAGCTTGCTGAGACTCTATGAAGCTATGAAAACGAATAGATAAAGCATTCTTCTTAGCAGACTTTCAGCCGAAGTATTAGTTAACAGCGACGGAACTTGTTAACATTTGCACAAACTTCCTAAACAACCAGATGAAGGCCGTAGACGTTGAAGTAATTCTGGGACCAGGGGCACCACAGGCAGCATTACGGCTTCCTTAACGATTAACCAACTTCCAATATAACAAGAACAACATAACGCCGATACATCTACATTAACCCATTAGCATAACATGAAGAAACACGATTCAACAAAAAAATATGCAAAGAACACACTTTTTATGACTGATCCATATCCCCAAACATCGCAAACAATAAAAATAGTTAACGAACCAGACAACCAAGGAAGGCGGTATCATAAACGGGGCATAATTGAGTAAAATTTTACAACTCAGGAACGGCAATTACGTCTGCAACTTTAATATATCAACGGAAAACTCGTGAGCATGAAACCAATCGTTCAACATATCCTACTAAGGTGGCGGGGAATGACCTTACAATGGTCAAAAGACAGCATTCTAATTGGTTTGCAAGTTGCAAGGCACTTCTTCAATTTCGTCTGTAGGATACCCTCAGTCCAATTTGAGAGTGTTTGGGATAGGTTTCCCACCACCCAAATGCAAATTGTTGCCCTAGGATTGGTCTTCAACAGAGCCACGGGTAATAATAGAGGGTATGGTGATTGTGTCGGACAGTTCACTTATCTGGGAAGTGGGACCAGCTCTGGTGGCTAGCTCAGTGGCCGATGAAATCTCTGCACGGATACAAGGGCTTGGCTGGCTTTCGCCAACTTACACCACCTATGGCGCCACTGTGATATCCGATTGTGTATTAGGGGTCCGTGTACTGCACAGCAGTCTGTGCTGTTCCCCTGTATGGCTGTGAAACATGGCCACTCAAGGTGGAACACATGCGAAGGCCTGAAGTGTTTGACCACCGTTGACTCAGTAGTATGGGCTGTATTCCGTGGTATCACCATGTGAGGCAGAAGTCGGGCTCAGGTGTAAAGTTTGAGGGAGAAGAGGTAAACCAGTCAACGAGGTTATGAACCTCCATCGGCTGGTATGGTTGGGACGCGTGTTACTTAGGCCTAGTCACCGGCTGCCTCGTCACACAATGATGGCCGAAGCAGGTCAAGGCTGGATAGAGGCCTGAGGTGGCCAAACTAAAACAAGGCACCAATGTATGAAGTCTTTGACCACTGGTTTGAGCCATGTGGGTGGCGCAGACTAGTCGGTTGGGGTCCGTGGGAGAAGAGGAACCAGCGGTGATGTGGCCAGGAGCAGACGTCAGTGATGCAGACGTATACACCTCATCTTATCGACTCAGTACCGAATCCCATCATTTTCTCATTCGTCCTTTCTCTCATTGAGTACTTGATATCTCTTTTGACCGCATTTCTTGCCTTCATCTCTCATTTCACTGCCTTTTTACTTGATGTACTGATGTGAGCTGTGGCAACTCGGATAGTTACACAGTAATACCTGCTCTTATGCTGATAGCGATGGTGATGAGGCAGGTGAAAGAGACAACTTCCTTTGGGTTTCTCCCGTCGATGATGATTAACACTCGCTGTCGATGTTGTTGGTTGGATATCTTCATCAACTCTGTCTTCTCTGCGTTCACTTGAAGTCCCGTCTTCACTGCATCTTCCGTCTAATTGATGGCTTTCGCCTGTAGATCTTCGAGTTTGCGCGGCAAAATATTAGGCATGGATCATCATTGGCGTAGTCCGAATCTTCTAGAGTCTCTTCATCGGTCGAATAGCATGTGCCCCTCTTCTCGCTTCTCACAGTTTCTTGCATAATCCAGTCCAGTTCACTGCAATGAGGAAGATCATAGGTGATGGTGCCGTACCTTGTCTTCACTTCAAAGGAGTCGCTGAGCTTTCCATTGTGAATCACTTGGTATGTAGCATCATATAGCATGGCATATGGCTGTTGAATGAGGGTATTGTAGCATGGAGCATGCCATAATTTCTTATCCGTCGACACTGTCAAAGGGCTTTTCGAAACGGATGAGGATGAGGCAGATTTGAGTTGGCTGCCATTCTGTGCTATGCTCTACGATGATGCGTAGCGTTGCAATTTGATCAGCCCATGATTTGTTATTCCTGAACTCAGCTAGCCATTCTTGTCATAATTTTGAATCCAGAGCACCTTTTAATCTCTCCAGTGTGACGCGGCACATTAGTTTACTTGCAGTGGACAGGGAGAGGAGCATGATTCCGCGCCAGTTGCTGCGGGGACTAGGTTCGCCCTTCTTTGAAAAACCTTCTCCACTAGACATGTACCTTTCCTTCCTTCCCTCCAAACCGTCTGCAGTAGTGGTGTGAGCATGACCGCTGTTGTCCCTGCGTCTGTTTTCAGCTCTCCTTGTGGAATTATATCTGGTCCTGCCACTTTCCCGGATTTCAGCGGCTTTATGGCGCGGCGTTCAGGACTTCGCTTCTGATTTTGTCTGAGGGTTTGTGTTCACTGGTAACTGTGTGGCTGGGCTGCTGGTGGTATTTCTGGACTAGTTGCAGGTGGTAGTTGTCCATTCAGCTTACTGTTTCCATCGTTTCTTCCGTTTGGTCACTGGTTTCCCTCACTACATTTCATTGGTTTCATCTGCGTTGATCTCGTCCTAGATGCTAACCTGGTTATCTGATACGGTGTTGTCGGGTCTCTCCTACCTGTAGCCGGTCCTGCTTCACTTGCTAGTGTATCGTGAAAGTGTCTTTTGTCTTCCCGTGCTCTCCTCTTCACTTCTTTTTCCAGTATTTTATAGGTTGTGTTCAGTTCCTATTTTTGTTTTTCATGCTTGCACCGAACTGGTTCATCTTCTGCTTCATCATCTTCCTCTCTCCGCCCTATCAGATTCCAAGTGTCCGTCGAGATCCGTTCCTTGTCTCTTTAGTTTCTTCTTCTTTCCATTGCAGTTATGCAGGCTTCTTTCCACGTCTCTTCCATAGAGTTCCGGAGTTCTTCCAAGCAGGTCCCCTCTGGGATGTTGCTTAATGTCTCCCATTCTCTCCTGATAACTGACCGACGTAGTGTCCTTCGAAATTTCGTCCTTCAGTTCGGTTTCTGTTCTGTGTGTTACACTTGAACTGCGGTCTATCCCCTGCTTCTTTGAAGGCTTTCGACTTGATTTTGACTACAGGTTCCTTGGACTAGAGAGTGAAGTGGGTGGCGTCAACCTACATCTGTTCCCCTTCTTGATCTGATCATGTGTCTAGTGGGTTGGATCTCAGCTTTCTTCAAATTCGTATGAAGTTAGCCTGATTTTGAGTGTGTCCTAGTGTCTGGTGAAATCACATCCATGTCGCTGCCTTGCGAATATCCTTGCGTTTATACACACTGCCCACTCCACTCACCAAATGATTAGATGTGCAAAAATCTGCAAACGGTTCTCCATTCTCACTCATCATTTCACCAACTGCTTCTCGACGCATAATTCGTTCTCCTGCTATGTTGTCTGCTCCCAGTTTGGCATCCACGTCACCCGTCAGAATTTTGATATCGCTAACTGAACTGGGGTTTTGTCCATTACTGGTTGCGATTGTCTGTATAATTCCTCCTTCGTCTCCATTATTTATAGGTGTGTAGCATAGCCTAGCATTGCATGATTGTAACTTTCCTTCCTTCTGGTTCAGATCTTGTTGTCAGGATGGAGATCCCCTGGGAGGAGATTGGTTCCCACTGCATGAAAGAGAGTCTTCGATGTTGTTGGTTACGTCATGATGGCCACTCCAAAACTCAGTGTGCCGGTGATTGTCATCTGAGTGACAATATCGTAGTAGATTATTGACTCTCGAGCTGACAGTTTGGAGAGTCGACTTCCATTCCATGTGCTGATTCCTCACAGATTCCTTGCACTTCTATACCATACCCTCTCATGTCTTTTGCAATCTGGCAGCCTTGTCAGCCAGCCAGCTAGCTTCAAACATTGTGCAAACATTCCACTTCCCTATGTTTACTTTCGCTTTCATCGAGAGAAGGGAAGACACATCGGCCAATTGGCTTCTCGAAGTCTGTCACCAACCGGCGTCATTTCGTCTCTCCGATTCCAGTGAGGAATAAGTTTGTTTATACTTCTTACATTCCCTTTTTGCTTTGAAGTTTGTTTAGTGATTGGATTTGTTTTCCGGTGTAGGGTTTCTAGCCGTATGCCTAACCCCCCGCCTTTATCCTGGCTTAGGACTGGCTAGTAACTAGTGAACTAGTTAGCCAGACGAGGTTAACCAAAGGAGATTGCATGAGAGGTATTTTGATGACGCTATCATGTGTGGCAACGAACCTGAAAAGGAATAGACACGCAGGCGCCCTAATCACCATCATCCATTACTAGCATTTACAATCGAAACGAAAACATCCTACAATTTTGTTCCTAGCTGTTCTACAGATGAGAAGAGGTGATGGCACACCCAAGAGATCAATCTACAGGAAACTGACAAGAAATGGACACCTAACGAACTTCAGTAGGTCATCGCATCAATCAGAAAACAATCTTACTCTCTTTCCGTTGGCGCTATCCCATAAAATTTGTTCTGCGAGCCGTAAAGAAGGAAAAACAAGTTTCTTGAAGCCGAACTTTCGGAAAATGTGAGTGGCTATTTCACTTCGCCGAGAAAAATGCGACACTCACTGACACTTCAACAATCACGAACACTGATTGGAAGTAGGCATTGTTCTGGGACTCAGAATTCAAGTAGGATAATGCAGGCGATATTCTGAAAAAAGCCGTCTTGAAATATTGGTCTGGGGACGCTTCATGCTGAGAACCGTAGAATGAAATGCCTTAGTTGCTCTCTAGTAAGCTCCACGGTGTATGATGAGCTATCAAGGCTGCTGAGTTCAATACATGTCCACCATTTCTCCTATGGAGATGGGTACGTAGCTAGTCCGTCCAGTCCTACCCTGTACCGTAATCCAGAATATTTCCAATTATGTCGCTGTGAATGGCAAAAAGGATTAATCAGCTTATTTATTTTGCAACGTGTCAGTAGTGGACACTGAGGTTCGTAATCTTCATTCCATATTGCCTACGAAATCCAACAAAATATTCCTAAATGCTTGCTACATATTGTAGAAGCCTTGGCAATTCGCATTTTGAAGCCAGAGCGATGCACACAGAAACGACTTTTGAAATCTCCTCCGTCACTACTATCCTGGCAAATAAGACATTTTTATATCACCCGCGTACAGTTGCCTCAGGTATCTCCGGCCTCATTTTATTTTGACTTTACCTGCTTCGCGTAATTACCAATGTTCTCCTGTTTCCAGTTCTTGGTTATCGCTCATACCGCAGAAACTCAGTTGAAACCTGTTCGGCTAAAACGTTATTTCTTGCCGTTGTCGTGTTTCCCTTATATTAATGAATTGTATTCCCATAAGCCCCCATTTACTTCTTTAGTTTTACAGAAATTTGAGCTACTGGCAAAAGTGTGTGTATTGATTTTTGAATGGAACTCGCTATCATTAAATCCCGTAGTAAACAAACACAAACTGTAATTACAAACGTTATATATATATATATATATATATATATATAGTCGAAAATTAGTTCTTCGAAAAAGGTTTCCGCCTCTGAAACATGGTGGCAGTGTGTAGTTTACACTGTTATCATTTTGACACTGGATGCATTTAGTTTACGTAGTGAAGATGACACCAAGATTTATAAGTGCATCCAATGATATCATTAGTTGATTTGGAAGGGTGTTGTTTTGAGCAGCCGTAAGGAGCTTTTTCAAAAGCTTCGCTGAATGTACATTGGTCGATCTCATCTTTTACAAATATGCCAGTCACTGTGTTGCGTGATATCTATAAGTGTTAGTGGCATCACTTTGAATGTGGAAAACCACTTCTCACGATTTCCACCAAAACAAATATCATTCACCCGGTCCGTTCTGCGGTTTAAGAATGGTCACCGTATGCAGTCATATGAGCGATATCGCTAAAACTTATCTCATTGAATTTCCAACATTCCAGGATGTAATTGGCGCGATCACAATGCTAAAGCATTGCCTTAAACTGCGAGTAAAATAGTGTCGTGGGCATGAAGGGGAAGGTGCTTTTATCAGGAAATTTGAGTGAACAAAAGACCAATTGTGTTCACTTTCCAAGAAAACTGCGAGTCGTCGGTAGATATGCGGCAGAAGATGAAGGCTGTTAAGATACGCTTGCCCTCATACACATAGAATGCGTGAACTTTTATCGCTACTCCTCATTACGTCATGGATCAGTTTGCACTTATCCCCTTGAATTTGGCTATAGGCCTTTCACAGGTCATATTGGCAACGGAATTCTTTTTGAGCTGCATGCTTAGCTGATCACTCATTTATCTAAGTGCCATGGAGTCAGCCTGGGGGGTAAGAAGTAGGGAACTAAGGCGTACATTGCGAACTGAGAGCTGGAGAGATTTGGTCACTTTTCCTCAATTAACAGAAACACTGCTCTTTGCAGCTTGAGTCCTCTGAGTACGTGCTTTTGCAGAGTATTTTCTCTTTACTACCAAAGTATTAAATACGTGCTGTGGGTGGTATGCTTAGGAAACCCACTAAACTTTTAGAGTCAGTTACCACAAAGGAAAGTGTTTTTGATATCCCGTGATTGGAGTCCAGACTCGTAAGCAGGTGGCAACCCAACCTGATCCTGTCTTCAGATGCTCCCTGTTCCAGACTGTGTTTGGATGAGTATTTAATTCACAGGGACATATAGCTGCTGAGCTCACTCAGTGGGTGGATCCTCAAAAAGTGGGGACTCCACCACTTGGTAAGGGTAAAATTAATCGTCGACAGACTTTGTGCTGCTGGATTCATAAACTCCATAGAATTCCACCACCAAACTTACGAGCTCCGTTCGAATGACTGACCAAGAGGTGCGGCAGCAGAATCTGGAGTAGTGGGCCATCACAGCTCCACCGATAACCCAGTTGCTAAACTTGAGGGAAACAGTTGAACAAAGTTAAGTATTCCACCGACAAATAATCGTGAAGGGCATTGAGGAAAACTGATCTTCACGGATAGCTTTGACGTGATACGAGGGTAGTTAACCCAAGAAACAGGCAACCAAATACTTTTGTTTTTTCCCTTCAAGGCACAGTAAACATCTCCTCTTTCAGCTCGTTAGTGTACAAAGTAATCAAAATCCTGAAATTCTTAACGTACAAAGGAATAGTGTATAGCACATGATTAATTTTAGGAAGCATTCAGGACTTTCAACATGATTCGCCACCGTCAGGAACTTGATTTAACGTAATGTTTCGCTTTTTGACCTTTCACTTCCAGTTTCCTTATCTCCACTAGAAACATTACCATGTCTGTTCCCTTTATCCCTCCCACAGTCTTAACTCCCCCTTCTCCTCTATATGACTCCGTGATTTTGTCAGATTTATCAAGGTTCTGCTCACCACACTTCCAGTCTCCTCACTCTCTGAATCTACTTAGTTCCTTCCTTTCCTTCCATCCTGTTTTTTTTACAACCTGTTTTTCTCACATCCTCTCTCTTGTTTTCGCTGGACATCGTTTCTTCTTTTCCGCCATCTTTTCTGACCAGGCTGAACAACCACCTGGTGACGTGGAACCTCAAGAACCAATCTGCTTCACATCCCTTCGAAAAATCACTCAACTCCCTACCTAGTCTACATCAAACCCCCGTCTAGTACGCCAGAGCTACAGCGGGTGAGTGGGTAGATTTACTGCATCGAAAAGACCAAAAGAACGCGAATCGTTCCACAGGACCGGGAGAGAGCACTAAGGAACCAATCAGTCAACATAAGGTCATCAAAAGGTATTGGGTATTGGATATCGGATCAATATATATTTTCGTGTGGACAAACGCGCTGATAATAACTGTTGCGTTACTGTATTGTACGATGTGCTTACCAAGTGCTGCTCCGCCTGGCTCCCCAGGATGTTATCCTATGTAAGTTCAAGTAATAAGAATTTCGTGGATATGCTCATTTATTGTTTTCCATACCATAGTTTTTATTGTTACCTCTGTGGCATATTTTTGCCATGTCTACTTGCAGTGTAAGATAGAAGACTGTGAGCAAACATTGGTCGTTTTCCAGTAGCTCTTTTTGATTGTGCTGTTCCTTTTCGGGAGAGCCAATTAATGTCACAAATTAAAATCCAGCGAGTCGGTACCAGGAGTTGATTATTTGACTCTAAAACCAGTGATATACGGTGATGACGTTCGTTCTTTGCCTTTGTACGCTCCTGCTATGGCCTTTTAGATGTTTCGCCGTGATGAGAAGGAAGCAAGAGAAGATAAATCATGCTAAATGTCATTACATTTTATCATGCATAGCTTGATCATGCCACACCTCTCTGTGATAAGATGAAAAGAACTTCAGATCCCGAGATTGTTCTTAGGTCAAGCTATTCATCGAAGAGTTCATAAAAGTGGCTTATTAAAGGTTTGTGTAAGGTGATAAACACATTACTTCCTATCGTAAATTGCAGGGAATCCGTTACTATGTATTGCTGGACTCCGCTCCGTAACAACTTCGAAGAAGAGGGTTGAGGACTGACCATTACTCTGTGTCTCTTACCAATAAAGAACTCTCATCCATTCCAGTGAACTCTGAGTGATTCCAGAGGTTTTCAGCTGGAATGCTGTACGTCGTGGAACGCCTTACTGATGTCTATGAAAATGACATCTACAAGTATCTTGTCATCCTTAGGCTTATCTTACAGAATGTACTTTTAAAACCAAAACCATATCAGTAGAGTTGAAAGTTATATTTTCATGATAAATAAACAGGTTTTTTACACTTTTTCACTGTTATCTATTGGTTTCTCGGATTGAGAGTTAAACCCATCTGTTGGTAGCATGTCTATAAAAAAACTCTGCGGTTGTGATTTTAAAATTTATAATGTGAACATTTTTCTGTTTAATGCATGTAATACTGTTTTACGGGTTAAAATCTGTCATCATCGTTATTGACCGAATGTCAAATTTCTCTGTATAAAGAACTTGAACATTACCTGTTTTTCCTACTACTATTTCTATACATTCCCTGAAGACCTTCAGAAAAACATGGAAAACTTTTATATCATCAACTACCTTTCATGTCAATTATAGCGCCATATTTTTACCTTTGTTGACATTCAGAGCCTTAGTAACTGAGATGTGTATGTCGTTAAGATATCATTTCTAGGTTAGATTTGGTTGTCCAAAGCCAAATTAATCTAGGTCATATCCTTCGAGAAAAGAAATTCACCCTACGCAGAAAGGGCACAAGTGTTAACTTGCTTGGTTGTAGCTGGCAGAGAAATCCAGGACGCGCGTTTCGTCCCGTTTGGGACTCGGCAGCCGGGTGTGCCTGCACCTCACTGAGTATTGTTCCTACTGAACAAGCATATATAAAAAATAGTAACAGATGCTAACTGTTCCAAGTCCATCATCAAGCTAATGCAGCCTGTGTTGGCACATTGACAGTGGAACAGAAAGTGAAAAGTCAGTGGCTGTGCTCGCGAAAAATCTAAGTCTTCTTTACAGACTGCTACTAAAAGTAATAATATGCGCGCAACATTATGAAATTTTCAGGAAAGTTAGCAATTGGTGTATCAGTATCATAATTTCTAGTTTAATTCGTTTGACATCCAGCTTCAAGTTAATCTCATTCTGTAGCGAAATGGATAAGAGTAACCTGTCAACAAACGAGGTGAAAAACAACCTAAAATACCGTGTTGCTCCCTAAAATATCTTACAGTTGTTTGAGACTCCACCACAATCTCTAAGATTCCTCAAATGTCTTGGTGTACCAAAATACTTCATCTTGTCACAATTATCGACTTCATACATCATAAACTTACCGTTACGCTTCCTCTCAATCAGGTGTTGTGGGGGAAAACATCCATTGGTGAAGTTACTAAATTGGGATACTCAAAATGCACCCATACTACCTAAATTAAGAATTCAGTAAATTATTCGTCAACCCCCGTTATTTATGGACTTCAGTATTACTAACATGTAATGTATGAGTTTCAGTCTGACCAGATATCTTCAGACGTTTTGCGTCCCAGTATTCCCAGATAAAAATTCCAATAATGACGTTACAATGATAAATATTGGCAAGTAATACTGTGCCTTCTGTCAACTGATTAGGAACTTCACCTTCAGTATTAGTCTAAATGGTTGTAAAATGAGCGTAATATTTCCGAAAACCTAACCATGAAAGTTCAGTTGTGCACAGACCTCTTTATGTCTAAAATTACCGTTCCTTTTCAATATGGTGACCTTACCATGCATAAAGTGTATTTTATGACGTAGTTAAGGACATTTAGGACCTATAACTATGTCATCTGGTGATACATCCGCAGCAGTGCTTGCTTTCCTTAAGGGTCTAACAAAGTTTCTACTAATAGAGAAGCGTTGAAATTGATCGATTTTGTCTAACTTTGCTACTGATTCGAAGTAACGAGTGTGAGTAAACGCACACAACATAAAATTTCACGTAATTCGTAGTTGTAACGTGATGCGTACTCACTTGGTACAATAAATAACATGGAAAAAAAGTAAGGGAGGGAAAGGCAGGATCATCAGGGTTTCCAAAAATCAGTAACTAGTAACGTAAAAACAAATTTAAAAAGTATTTAACAAATATTGCAAGCCTCGTTCTTGTCTTATTCGAAAGTGGTAGACAAATAACTAGAACTCTCAACATATACAATACTCTTCTAAACAACTTTCCATTCAGTATGAGCATTCAACCATCATATAGTCTCTCAAATAACCAGTTCGTTATAGAATTCTGAATTCGTGCAGTTGTTATGACTAAAAAATGTATTAAAAACCCCAGCTTGTCTTTGTGTGATAATACCACTGTTATGTTGTCATCTTATCTTTCCGTTTAGGATTTCGGTCTTTCGTTAGCAGTTAAGGTTTAAAAGATATCTCCATTATGATCTGTTTAGAGGTACGCCATCTAGGGTTTTCAACTTGTAATTCTTAGCACTTTTCTGACCTCAACTAGGTAACCTAGACTTTCCCACACAGTTCATATCAGCAGTCACTAACCTCGTAAATTGTTGCTGTTTTGGTCTGGCTGCAGCTCACTCAAACTCTCAGTTATTGACCGATTAGGTCATCGGTTATTTTGTCTTGTCACTCTGTCATTCGGTGTATTATGTGTATACAGAGATAATCTATCAAATGGTTACTCTGAAAACAGTCAGCTTTAGTCAGTTTCACCTGGAGTATAAGAAAAATCATTTTTGTTTCATTTTTAGATATTTTTTCATTTGGAATATATAATTACATTATAAAGACCTTTTCAGTGTTTGCTGTGTGAAGCGCTGCTGGTATTTATATGATGAACGAATGACTCAGCAGATTTATGTACTACGTTATCAGCCTCTGTTTAAGACTACTTATACCACCTAGTTACTAAAACCTCGCTTGTTGGGGTGGGGTTTGAACAGTTGGTCCACTGGTTAAGAGTAGAGTGTTCAAAATAATCTGCTTTATAACCTAACTAAATAACTGAAGCCTTGTGATTGGCTTGGATTTTCGCTGTAGATATACGGGGAAATGATTTAACCATTTTCTGTTGTACATATTAAAGAAGAGATTGTGTTCCATTTTTATAAAAGAAACATTGGAACTAAATTGTGTCACCGCCTATAAGTTGTCTAGTATTCAATTGTAGGTGTGTTCTAGAACCATATGTGATGAGCGCTTGACATCCGATTTTAAAGTATCGCCCAAGTTAATTGGTAGGTCAACTTTCCAACTCTTGTATTGAATGGTGCTTTTTAACCTAAATTTTGCTCTCAAACATAGGTCTTAGAAGATCTAGCAGTATGTAGATAGAATTTCCGACCAACCGAAGTGACTTTTATGTTATATTAATAACAATTTTTTCGCATCTGACTATTTTCCATTTCTTAGACGAAACTACAATAAGTCTCGAAAGAGAAATGCTTCCTTGCATGAAAAGGAGCGTTCAAAATCTATTAGTCATGCTCGGGAAAATACAATATCGAATTCTGAACTTAACATCCCTAAAAGCGTTAAGCTTCAAACCAAACCAGAAAACAGTTTCAAGGGGAAGCAAACTTGTGAACGTCGCGAAAAATCTCGCATTGCAGCTAAACAGCGGAGACATCGTGAAAATCAAGCTCTGGTAGAACTCTACTTAGCTTTACCGATTCAGCAAAATTTGGCCGCTGATGTTTTAAAAAGTAAATGCCAAAAAAATGACTCGCTCAGAATTAGAGGATCATATGCAAACGTCAGATAATCTCTTACGAACTGGTTCGTCATTTAATGTCACTGGGGAAGTTGTTTTTGCTCCGACCTACCGTCTTGCTGCAACTATATTCAGGCAGCATAATTTATCTACACCGGTGTTGGAAAAGGCTGTTATCATCCGCATAGCCAGCAATGCTTTGTGCTTGTACAACTGGCTTCATCCTTCTTTTGAATCAAGTAAGTATGAATCATGAAACCAAAGTATGTTGGTTATTTGTGTACAATGAAGTTACAAAATGTTTTGTCCATTGTACTGACGCAATCAGTTTGAAAACTACGTTTTTCTGAACTTTCTGCATGCCGAAAAAAATTATCTAGTGTCCAACCAAATCGAGTAGTCATAGTTTATATTTGGTGCGTTCATATCAAGAAGTAATTAGGTGTAATTTAATGTTCTGTAGTGCACCCAGACTGTTTAGAAATGTTAGTTACTGAACGAAATGGAAGATCTCAGTAAGAACAGCATTTGTTGGGTAAGGTGGATCCATTTGTCATTGATTTATCACCAGCTGAATAAATGAATAGGTAACTGTGTAAAAATGAACATATTTATTTCGTTTTTAGGTGTCATTTCATGTTTCCAATATCAAGAAATAGAACCTCAACTCCATGACAAGAGTTGAAATAATATAACTTAAACAAGCTACTATCATGTTTTGAAATGTTGGAGTAATACAAAAATGCAAGTAATCATACTTGAGGTTATCTAAGCAAAATAGCTGGCGGGTAATATAAATGATAACAATGAAAGTGTTTAACTGGCGTTTGATTTTCAGTTGCCTTTTGGGACTCATTTTATCTGACTTAGCATTTATTGTTCCCACTAACCCTGTTATTTGATTGATCACTCTCTGTGGTTTAACAGTGAAGGTTAGTTTATGGTGCTCTATGGGTGTTACGGAGGCGTAAGTGATACTTTGAAGTTCAAGCAGCACAGTTTCCAATACCACAAATAGTGAAATATGAAGAACAGTATTAGCTAGGGATTATCAAGGAAATAACCGATATCTTACATACCTTGTGTAGAGATGCTGTAAAGGAAGAGCAAAGCGTACAACTACAAAGAACATTTGCGTTTCTCAGGCCAGATTTAAAGTATAAAACATAGCTAAGAATCAACAACCGAAGTGCATTTTACAAGAATAACATGGCTTCAAAACTTATTTCATCGTATCAAACAACACAATTATTCACACAGTTCAAATTAAAAGATTCCAAACCTTCTGAACTGCAATTGTTTTTATCAATTCTCATGCAAATGCGGAAGCAAGTTTATAGGAAGTAGAGCGGACAATCGTCTACTTGAATTGTTGAACAAGTGATTACATGTGGAAACAAAGTCATAATCAACTGATGAGAAATCGTCTGTAAATGTTTGTACGATTGGATGTGAAAGTTTATTTTTCCAACACTGATGACCACATTCCTTGTCATTAATGAGGAATGACGATTTAATATTAGAAAAAGTCATTATTATTATTATTATTATTGTTTTTCCCTTGGGTTCCTAGTGGAATATAGGGCTTCAGTAGCACGCCTCCATTGCACTCTCTTCTCTGTAGTCTTTTGAACCTGCCCAAAAGCTTTCATTTCTTCCTCACATGATCTCCCCCATGTTACCTTCGGACCGGCTGCCCAACTCGCCGTTTCCCTTTGGATTGCCCTCGACGGCCTGGCGCGTGATGTCCCCAGTCGGCCTTCTCAGTATATGCCCAATCCATCTTTACTTTCTTCTGGATAATTGTTGGGCTACAGGTTCTTGTTTGGTTCGTTTTCAGGCCAGATTTGCTTGTTGCTTATTCTTTCTGGCCATCTGATCTTCGGTATCGAGTGAACGTAGACGGCAGTTGTTGGTGAGTGTCTATAGTTTGTTGGAAATGCTTTTCGTGACACGGCAAGTTTCTGAGCCATATAGAAGCACTGACTTGACATTGATGTTGAAATTCCGGATCTTGTTCTTTGTGCTGAGTGCACTGTTATTATAAGCCGGTCAGTCTTATGCGTCAAGACTTGGGTCTTAGTGATGACAACTGCTAGACAAATGAATACAGCAGGTTAATCCTAATTAGAAAAATAAGTGTACACTGGTTTCCAAAGGTATTAGTCACAAAATATCGAACCTTTTCAATGATATTGTTTAGAAATTCAAGAAAAAGCTTACCACGCGAATAATGCTGGTTCTGCTTAATAGTTTTCTTCAACTACATACAATCTTAACAGCGAATTATGGAAGATAATGAGTGAGCTATATGCATGAAAAAGTCACCGTTTAGTAACCTATGCAAGTAGTCAGTTTTCCGATCAGTAAGTCATAATGCCAAGAAAATCCAGTAAAACGTTTTCTTTACAGTGTTATCACTCTTTAAAGCTGTACGTTATCTGCAATTATTACACGCAAACCGCGGCCTATTGTTTATCCATCATGTGGAGTCACTAGATTAATGTAGTAACCTATTGAGGTTTGGACATCTAGCTAGTATCAGTAGCCCTCGTAAAATAGGGGTGGTTTATTGTTTAGTTCACAAACCTGCACATTGTTGTTGAAGTACAGCAATGTAGTCTTCGGAGATGATAAAATCTAATCTACAGTTGGAAGCATTAAATTTGAAGTAAAATTTTCGGCCATCCAACTGACAGAGCTAAAGAAAGAAACAAGAAGCGTGGTGAATATAATAATGGTTGGTAGTGATATGTTGGAATTAGTTAATTAGAGAAGGATCAAGGTGACAGAAAAGTAGAAGATTAAACACTTTTGTACTCAAATAGCAGATTTCAACTAGTAAACCACTGATGCCATCGTTGTACGCAGTCTGCAAATTCTCATTCATTTCAGGCCAATCAGCCTGGAAGGGCAACCGGAATAAAGTTATGTGACTATGATTTTCAAAAATCTAACTGGCTTCCTACTTATTTCTAACTCCCAATAACTAAGCAGGAAAATATTTGGAAAAGCATTGGAGAAGAACACAGTTTTCTCAAGCTTGATAGCTCACTTCATAGGAGTAAATAAAAGTGTATAGCTTAGCAAAATAATTTTGTGGAAGATACAATTTTCTTGCTTTTTCTTCACTTTGAAAGTGTGAACGTAAGAGCTAAATCGAAAGACCATATCCTACCGGTCTACTGGCAAATCACGGTAGTCAGTGAATTCAAATGTCGTCGGAGTAGTGATATGAATGGTACTTGATGCTAAATTGTAGGATGACTGAAGAAAGATGGCTTAAGATGTAAGGAAAAAAGTTTTTGATTCACAAACTGTTTAATCACATACAATTATAATCGTTTATGAGTCACAAATCGGTGGCTTAAAGTTATTGTAGGAATAATATAAAATAACAATTGATAGACGCTTATCAGGATAAGAGGACGCCAATCATACAGCGACAATGCTAGGTGACGACAGTGAATTCTAAATAAATTAGTTTTTTTGCAAGAGTTTTCATATTGTCCTACTTCCAATCATATTAACCTATCCACATACCCCTTCGATCGCAAGTACGCATGCAGCCACTTATTCAAAAGAACCTTTTTCTATGTATGTAACCAAGAAATTCCTGTTTCAGTCTCCTTTTAAGCGATTCATAGAATGTATCTGTTTAGTTTCTATAAAGCTTTTTATAAGATGATAAGCAATAAACTAGAATCTATTATAATTAGCGAAATTTATTGCATTCAGGCACATCCAACCTGACCTGTGTGCTGAAAACATGATTTATTTCTGCATATTCTAGTAATTGTGTTGTTTGTGATTGGATCATTTTCTTCAACGCAGTGGTTTTAAATTGGTGAGTCACGTAGACCTCTAATCTCGACTTACTAATCCCGACTTACTTATTTAGACTCTAGATGCATCAGGAATATATTGTTTCATATTTTCAGTTCAATTATAAAATTTCACACTAAATCTACTATTTCACTATTTTAATGTGATCTTCAAGTTTGCTTTCATTTTGAATACTTTCAGTTTATTTAATGTATATTAGTTGCTTCCATTTTTCTATTTATTTTTCGACTTGCGACTGCTGAGGTTGCAAGTCAAGTGCTGATTAGGTGTATCTTAAGCAATAAGTCAATGATGCAGATACTATCTCATCCATCACAGGGTGAGTGTACAATCAAACTCTGTAATTCTTGTTTAGTCAACTGAACGGTTACATAAGTTACCCATTGAGATATTAGGAAAAACGAAAAGTTCGGCAAAAAGATTTTTTCCGGTGACTTTCTATAGCAGTACAGTCCCCATTTTACATGCTTTGTTCCACTATGTTAGGTGGTTTTAAATATGATTTAATTAAACCTAATAATAAGGATCAGGCTAAATGAAAATTACCCCACTTTAACTGATATCAAGTTATCACAAGTACGATATAAGGTGAGGATCTATCACAAAAGAGCATAGAGACCAACATAGTTAATAGGATAGACTATAAGATTTTATAACATGAAAACAGCTCCGAAGTTGAAGTGAGATCAAGCGTACTATGGAAACAAAGCAAAGGCTACGTTAGATTTTTAAAACATATAAAAAAAATACAACGAAGTAGTGAATATTAAGAGGAATAAAAAGGGTTGAGGTACATAGTTGCTAACTAAGTTCAAGGTGGCAACAAAGGTTAAAAGTTAGAGGAAGCAGCCCTCTCTACTGCAAAGAGATACAAATGGATCCATTAGAAATGCGATAGTGAAACATATGGTCAGGAAAATTGATTCAGAGTTGAAATTCATCTGCAAGGTAAAAATAAGTTTGCCGAAAATGGTACGTTTCCGTCTTCTCTGTTTTGTAGAAGTGTTTGTCGTATGTATGAAGAAACTGGGATTATGCATAGCAAAAGAGACTTCGAACCTATTCACACTTCAGTTAGACTATTGTCATTTTATTTTTAAACAGTATAAAATCACCTTCATTTTGTTTTCATGCTGCGCTTGACCACACCTTTTCTTAGAAATTATTTCTACATATTATGGAAGTTTATATTCTAACCCGTCAATTATATTATTCTCGATGCTCTTCTGCTATTAGTCTTCACTTCATATCACATTTGTGATATTTTGATATGCATTGAAAATTGTAACCATTTGAAGTAGACAGTTGTCTCGGAAACACACTTTGTCTCTTTATGTTACAGATAGACTGGTGTTAAATCATGAGTCTAGTGGATTTACGTGTTGTTAAAAATGTATGCGTTCAGACAAAATTGGTTGCAAATCACACTACCAACAGCTGAATAATGGATTTGAATCCTAACATACTTGCATCTGTTAGGTAACTGAGTAATATAATGAGCCTGAATACTTAATATTTTATAATCAAGACTGAATATAATTAATTCTATCTAGTGTATTTTCCTTATTTACAGATTCAAATATGAAATCACAGAGTAAATCAGACTCATCGTTATCTTCTTTCACTTCGATGGAATTGTCGAATTGTTGTACTACTCCTAACACTTCTGTTCGTACTGGTTTTACCTCTGTCAGTACTCTTACAAAACCCATATTAAGCGTGCATTCAAAGAGTTTAATGGCGATTATTGTCGATGCTACAGAAAATATTATTGTGTATTCTCCACCGGCATATACTGAATTAATTGGTTTATCATGGGTAAGTAATTTTTACCATACAACCAGCTTTAATAAAAGTTAATGAGGATAACTTTTCTTCGAATATATCCCTCCAATTCGCACTTGTCAATAATTATAATCCTGTTTCGGGTATTACAAATTGAACGGCTACTGGGTTTTGCTGTGAGGCTGTGGCTCCTTAGTCTAGGTAGTTGGTAGGGGTGGAGTGGGTCTCAAGACCTCTAATCCCGTTTCATATAGTTAAGTTACGCCAGGTAGTCCTCCCACATTGTTTATAAATATCACTCAAAAATCTGACCAACTAACTGACTTACTATGAATTTTTTGAATTTCAAATATGCTTCTACCTGTAACGATGAGGTAAGTAAATATATCAATTGTTTGTTGGCAGTCAATAAAGAGGTCTAAATGCTAACCTCATTCTTACTCTTATCTATCTACAATCTTCGAGAATTCCATTTTCTCGAGTTCAAACCCAAATCACTCAGTGCTATAGTAAGCTATTCTAATCACAAATGGTACGTCTTCAAACTGGATTAAATCTGCCTATCTGATACTCTTATATTTTTGTTCCGCTTGTGAACATGAGAAGTCGATAACTTTCGGACAGAAAAAAACCTCTTAGCTGGCATAGAACAATTTATTAAAATAGGTCAAAGCACCGTGAAATACTTCCATTTATTTCATCATTATCTGTAATTCTACCACTGAGTAGCATTTACTCCACGAATATATGTGTGTGTGTGTGCATGTTCACCAAGTAACCCCCGATAAAACTAATGAGGTAGATAAAAATATGTAGTTGACTCACATTAATGTGCATTCATTTTCCCTTTTAAAAAAGATATTTATTTTTTATTATAGGTAAAAGCCAATCATTTTTTCTGAAAGTCATTTTAGTAATTAAATTATTCATTACTAGTTTTATATTCTTCAAGAAAAGTGTGATGAAATGTTTCATATATTATGTATATGTTAATATTTCTGGTATATTCTGTTTTGATCCGATGGGGGTCTTCAGCATAAATTACAATCAAGTGAATGACTTCACGGTTTTGTGACTCTGGGACTGTCCCAAAGATATGGAGAGGTGGTTAGTCCTTTTGGATAACGTAATCAACTGAAAAATAATTGTGTTAAGATAGCATCTTTTTATATACGACAAACTAATTCATGAGTGAGGTTCAAGGGAACGTGTGAATAACTGACTCAAGACGTTTCCAGTTATGGCTGAGAATCAAACCAATGACATACACTAGATATTGTCTTGTGTCTCTAAACAATACAAAAGAAACGAAAGCTTTTTAAATGCAGGTTTTGTGACTGCTTTTTGTTTTTTGATCATTCTCTTATTCCATGTCGATCTTTTTCTTTAACTCTTCCTCACACACTACTTTTTCGGGTGCTCATGCTTTTTTGTTGTAGATTAAAAATTGCGAATATCATTAAAAATCTGATAAATGAGAAAAAAAAATAGTAGAAAAACTGAGTTTAATAATACCTTATGTACTGGTACGTAAGCCTAGATTGTCATACTATTCATCAGTGTGACGAAAATATTCGCGAGGAATAAAGTATTAAAGTAAACCTATCGTAGAATAAGTTAGCAGGAAAGTGGGGTGTAGAGAGTAATCAGTTGCTCGACTTTCAGACTTCTGAGTGATTAGTGATGGCTAGCAGCAGACCTTAGTAAGTACTTTTTGTCTGATTTTATGTTTCTTATGTAATATGTACCGTATTGGTTTTTGGTGTTTTTACCAAGATTACGTCTCCATTGTTATAAAGTAATTGTTTCTGATATAGAAAGATATCTGCATCAAGCTCTTATTCATGTGCAAAATTCGACCATTGTTTTTGTTCATAAGAAAATAGAGAAGTCACCCTATGAAAACCGGAGGGAAATCGGTTTGACTAGCATCTTATCCAGTTCCCTACAGTTCACAGTTGTTTGATACCTAACTGAAGCTCGAAAAAACTGTCAACTAGAGAGAACCAAGCCGGTGGGGGACCGGAAAAAGATGCATCGATCGAATCTTCACTGTTTGATGGAATTAGAAACATAGGCATATCTACGGTATCTTAAACTTGCCATATTTCTTGACTTAAAAGTCACATTCGACTCTGTCAAACGAGAGATGGTGTTGCAGTATCTGGCTGTGAGTGAAGTACGAAGCAATTATTATGCCAATCAAAGTACTCTTTAACTTACTCTGTGTAAGGACTTATGGAGAGCTGTCGCCTGAAGAAACATAGACGATAACCACTGTCACTTTTCCTAATTAACTTATCATGATCATGCTAATGGATATAAAAGTAGGTACCTCCGAATTCCCGGAGATTCACTCACACTCAAAAGGCACCTGGTTGACTTGGAGTGTTGAAACGATAATTTTGTTAGGTGAAGATGCTGACAAAATGCAGGGTTCTATGAATACATTGAATGCTGACATTTGTTTCTCATACTTCAAATGTGAGATAATGCTTTCGAAATAGTGTGCACTGACTTCTAGTTTTTGGATGACGAATGTGATGGTTGAATGCATCTACTACTTTACTTACTGACTGAGCTGCATTGGTCCGAATGGTCCGGTCACTGACGAAATCTCCCAGTTTGGATACAAACCGCCTGTTTGGCGTTTGCTGGCTTACGGTCACTGGCGCCGGGCATATATCTGAATATCTATTGAAGTATGAGTATACTGCTATATAGTCCTCTTGGTCCTATCAGGAGGGTGTGGAACTTGGCTGTGGAAAGTAGATGTGAAGAAATTACAGGTTTTGATCATAGTAGTCTTTGTTGCATTGCTCGCGTCTGTTGGAAACAGCATGTTAAACAATTTGGAAAGTAGGCGGAAGGTCCTAAGGAAGTCAGTCGGTGAGGTGATGAATCTACAGCAATCGAGGTAGTTTAGTATGTATGTTCCCCATATCGAGCCACCACCTACTTTGATGTGCAATGCTAGTGAAAGTAGAGTTGAGTTGGCAGAAGTTTAAGGATGTTTATAGCCATGCGTGATACCAATCCAAGTGTTTGGCTGTTAGTGCTTTGCCTATGAGGAGGTGTAGACTGCCTGACTGGGATGATAGGAGTCAATGGTTAAAGATTCATGGTGACATGACTGAAAATGAGTTACCATAGCGTAGATGTATTTGTTCTTTGTTATCTTCGAAAATTTGAACATTTTCACTCAAGTTTATATATTTCTTCCCTCTTTATCCATACACTTGTCTACCTTATTATCACTTTTTCTATCCCCTTTTTTGCTTGCTGCTGTAAAGTATGGCAACCTGAACCAATGCGCTTCCGTGCGAGGTTCCATGTTTATCATTCGGTCTTTCCCTCCGTACAGCTCTCCTAGTTGGCCTACAGTACCCAGACAACATAGCCCTGTTAAGGGAAGACAATGACGAAATTCAGATTTTCCCGAAAGCCCTGAGCAAAATCTGAGTGTGTTTGTCATGCATCTTACGCCTATCAAATCTAAGGTTATTCCTCAGAATTAGCCTGCACTGACTACGGACGTCCGACACTGATTGTATTTCTCGACCTGGAAACACCATTCGAATCTTTCGACTGAGAGATCTTATGGCGCTTTCTTTCACCGAAATGGATACCGAGTGAGTACATCTCTCCGTTTACGGCTCTTTACTCGAACACATGTGGGGGTGTCAAAGCCTGTGTCGAGTTGTCAGGGGAATTGTGTGACTTGAGTGTTGTTCGTCAAAGATGTCCATTCCCATTTGACTTTATCATCGACACATTTATGAAGGTTTCCATCTCAGAGCTGATGTTATCACAGGAGAGAGTAGGTCTAGAATATACAGGTGACACAGTCCTGTTAGGTGAAGACTCTGTCTCACCGACCAAATGGAAATTTTGTTCTAGGACTGGTCTTCATTGGTGGCGTGTCTAACAGCATAGAGTAAAGTGGTTGAGCACGTTGATCACCGTACTTGCTTGGGAAGTCACGTCAGCCGTAACGAGTCAGTGACGGATGAAATCTGTACAGGAGTACATGAAACTAAATGCTACTGTTTCAGTGTGTGATATTTCTAATAATAATATAATAATAATAATAATATTTCTAATACGAAAATGGAATTACAATCCACCACACTGCTCAAGTTTTACTCTTATATTGATAAAACTTGAATTGTTTTCATCAACTGATGCCACTTATAGCACCGCCGTGATTTCTGATTGCCTACTAAGGGCTGTGTTCTGCTCTGTAGTTCGCTCTATTGTACTATATAGATGTGAAAAATGGACCATGAAAGGTATGGAGCACAAAAATGCTTCAGGTATTCGATCACCGTTGCTTTCATAAAATGGGTTGTGTGTCATGGTATCATCACGTTAGTAATGTAGATGACAGATATAAAACTTTTGGAGGAGAGAAAAGTCAATTGATGAGGTTGTGAACCTTCATAGACTCAGGTGACTGGGGCATGTGTTACGCATATCTAGTCACTGTCTGCCTCGTCGCACAATGTCGGTTTAAGTAAGTTTAGGCTTAAAAAGGCTTGAATGGCCAGACTAAAACATTAGTCCATAAAGTCTTTGATTGTTGGTCTGAGCCGTACGGGCAAACCTAGATTTCGCGGCTGGGGTGGATGTGGCGAGAGAAACTGGTGGTTGGAGACTGTATGTAACATTACTCACAATCTACCTGAATGGCGCAGATGTATCCATTCATTATTCTCGCCTTGATCATCATACTATATTCATTATCTTCTTATTCCTTCTTGGTCTCTCTTACTACGTTTTACTAGTTTTGACCGATTGTTTTTGTCTCTTTATTTTCCATCTTGGTGCTTTCTCGCCTGATTTGCTGATATGAGGTAATTCAACTTCGACCGTTACACCGTAATACCTGGTCCTATGTTGATGTTGGTGGATCGATTATCTAGTTAACTGGTTAAAAAGGCAGTACATCATTTTGTCTTTCTTTACAAGCAATAAAAACAACACTGTAGAGTATGTAGTAGTTACATAAGAATCATTTGTCTTGTTTTACCTAGTGGATTAGTGATATTCATCGGATTATTGTTTCAATGAGATACTTATGGGTTAAACAACGGTTATTATATCAAGAAGTATCACATTGTTTTGCACATTTCAGACAGAGTCACACATGTTTGTTTAGTAATTTTTACAAAGACCACTAGCATATAGTGAAGGTATAAAAGCAAAAATACTCTGTGAAATTTCATGAAAACTGGAATTAAGTATAATATCTAGATGTTTACCTTCTAACAAGTATGGTTACTATGCAAATGTTAAGAAAGTCAATCGACGAATCCCGCTCTGAGGATCTTATATAATGACTTCCCAAAAATATCCGCTGAAAAGATATCAGAAAACAACAAATAACCTTAGATCTATTGTACTGTAATGAAACATTTGTATGCGAAATACTTTATACATAACCCCTAGATAAAAAGCTGTTTCAGATATCGTTAATATTGAACTAAAAGCAACATAATATTATCAACTGGACGATTAGTTTAAGCTCATTTCCACCCACATTTTCATTACGTACTATCTAATGACTATAATCATAAAATAGGATGCTATTAATCAGGTCACTGCTTAGACTAAAAATCATCTCACCTTATATAGTTTAAACTAGGCTTAGTTAAATATCTGAGTAATAGGTCGAAAATACTTGCTTTTAGGTTAGAATTTGAGATACTTTGCGTCTTAAGAAAACCCATCTAAGTTTATTGGTAAATTCATAGCAAATTATATAGATGATATAAACAGAAGTGGTAACAACTTTTAATTATAGTCATAATAATAATAGTGATGAAGCGAAATTTTAAAACACCTACTGTGTTACCACTAGTGAAAGGAGCGTAAGAAGCGTTTCGAAGACCTCTCAATACGGCTTAGATTAGAGTGGCATCTAAGTCTACCAACTAACTTGGAAACAAGGTTTTCAGGTTACAAGAACCTGTTACTCCAGTTGAGGAAAACCCTTTGCAGTGATTGCGAGGCCAGATATATTGGTCACAGTAGTCCACTTTTATCAACTAGCGTGTCCTAGGACAAAGACCTACCTAAGTCAAACTGGTAAATCCCAGTAAGATAAGGAACTTAGGGAAAAACCTGGCTACAGCTATGCATGCGACTACGCACAATCACACAACAGGATGGTACAGTGAAAACCCTTAGAATTTACTTGATTACATGGAAGGAGAGACTCGACCGAATTCTCGTTTATCGAATCAAATCAAATACACGGAACAGCAGGAATGATATATGGTCTTTTCCAGATAGACAGAAAACTCTACTACCCATATCACAAAACAAGATGTGAGAATTAAAACTGTATATTTTGAGGTTAATAGGGATTTTATTTTTAAGGTAGTATTCATCAGGGACTGACATTAGTTAGAAAACTACTGCGTAGTCCTCATCATTGACATACTTCAAGATGGATATTCCGAAGTTCTAATGAGAAATCGTGACCTATGTTGTTAACAGCTAATTGATAGAAATGGGCAACTGTGGACCATCGATCTCCAACTCAGTCGCTTAGTGGTTAAAGCGTTCGCCATGAAACCTGAAGGTTCGGAGTCTGATTCCTAGTCAGGTCGTGGGTACCTACTGCTAAGGAGTCCCATACTAGGACGAAACATTTGTCCAGTGCTCTCAGGTTTCCAATGGTACTCCAACTGATGTCAGTCTGTGATGAATGCTACTTTAAAAATTAGAACTTTATAAAAGTTATGGAGTTATCACGACTGACTGACAAAGTCAACGAAGAACCTCGCACTCAGGTGGATCGGCTGAAGTTTCCACACTTCACAGTAGTACTCAAAGAACAGGTGAATAAGAAGAATATAAAGTAGTGTGAGCGAATAAACAGTTTGAAGATAAAGGTTAGTGTGAATATTCAGGTTTTAGTAAATGTCAAGGAGTGAATACATCTGCGCCATTGTGACCAATTTTTAGCCATGCCACCAAGAGTCTTCAATTGTTGATTCGTTTCATCTCGGGGATCCCAACCAGGCAGTCTGCATCTACCCATGCAACTCAGATCAACAGTTAGAGGCTTCATGAACTGGTATCACGTATTGGTCTGGCCACCTTGAACCCTCTTCCAACGCATCTTGATATGAATATCGACAATAGATTGTCTCCAAAACGTAATCCAGTAAATAATACTGTTTCATTGTGTGATATTTCTGATAAACAACCTAAAATGGAAATACAGTCTACAACAGAACCAAGGTCTTACTTCTATATTACATTAAATCTTTAAAAAGTTTTGAAATTATAGAGTATTTATCATGAAAAGCTAAGATATAATCTTTGGATGATGTGGTTGTTTTTTTTGCGCCCTAAATTATATGTGTACATATATTAAAAGTCCTTTGTTACCATTTTCAATAGTACTATACTACTTAATACTCTGAAAGCAATCAGCTTGTTGGGGACAGACAGTTTTTCCTGGGATCTTTACGTTTTGTATTTACATCTAGGACGTCATCATATACTATTATAGTTATTAAGATTATTACTGTGGTGGTTGTACCGCAGTCAGATACATAGTACACCAGAATGGCCATGTATAGCCAAAAGTATGAAAGGAGTCAGATTTCAAACTTTATTGCCATATGATGTGTATTTAGTTACCTATTCACATCTGTTGTTATCATATTTATACGCTATTATTCCTAATTCTTTATAACAGAATTTGGCAGATCCTAATCGAAGGTTTTAGTAAACCGACGTAGACCTGAACTTGTAGATAAAGTTTTGTAGAAGGGTGGGTCGAAGAGCATGCGTAATTTTGGTGGTGATAGTCTACTTAGCCAGCACGAAAACCCTAAAGCGAAAAGAAGACGATAAAAATAGCCGACGACTCATCAAGCACATATAATGCATTCCCATTGAAATCGAAAGTAAAGTTTCGAATGCTTTCCCGTAGAACTGTTTCTTTATCTGATTGTTTCCCACTTTTCAGAAATCAATTAAATTCTGTGGATAGACGTGTCATACGTTCAGACATTTAGTTATTTGGAAAGGCTTTCAATCCATGGTTCCTTTATTATGCATTAGTATTGCATATTGTTTCTACCACCAATCGAGAAGTTAATGAGATTCTTATCAGCTTTAGAGAGTAAAAACAAATAAAAAATCATCGGTCAAAATATTGTTTAATTCATCTTTAATTAGTCTGATTTCAGCGTTTATCAGTGTTAATTTACATTACACCACAACATAGTGTTACTCATAATAAGGTTGACTATCCTTCAATGTTCCGTGAGCTTTAGTGCTTCACTGAGAACTGAATCTCGCTAAGTGCACAACCAAATAAAAATGTTCGGGGACAATCGAGTGGTTGTCAGTGTCAATTTATTCAATTTCAATAACTCAAACCTATTGAAAACTTTTTAGTTGCTGAAATTAGAGCCAGCTGTTTCTGTTTCTATCGATTTAGACATCTTCCAACTGATAAACAATTTTTACTCACTACAACTTTTGAGTGATTTTTAAACCTGAATTTAAGTTCCTCTGTAGCTACTAAATTCACACTTGTGTAATAATACAGGGTCAGTCAATTAAGGTTATCTTAGCTTCTTTAATTTAGATCCTTTTTTCCAAGAGGATCCACCGAAGACTTGACACTGTTAGAAATCTAACAGCGATATGCTTTCATTCCTACTATTACTGAACAAAATATTCGCTAAGATGAAACTGAAGTATCATCTTTTGACTATTGCGCTGTTATGTTCAGACTAACTCATACTGTATAATCCTTTTTTTGACTTTTGCAAATATATTAGGTTACTGCAATCGGTTTGAAATTGAATGAATTAGTGGCTCGACAAACATCAGTTGGATTTCCGTCAGAACTAAGAAGCCATCAATATCATCATCACTCTTATAATCTACCAGATAATGAAAATGTGCTTGTTGCTGAGAACTCAGTAAACACAAATTATAAACAGAGATCTTCATCTAATCGCTATGAATTTGAATGTACGGGAATCGATCAAACAGTATCATCTACACATCCTTTCAAATCATCACAAAACCAACAGCAGCAAGTAAATCCTGTGGAGAAACGTGTATTGTCCGAAATGATTTGGCCATCATCAACTAGTACAAGTGATCGACCAGTATTTCTCAGTTCAATCTTACCTACAACGACAATTCCTACTTCTCATACGGGATATTTAGACCATTTGAACAATGAAACAGAAGTAGGAGTCACACGAAATGTTGAAGACTCTACGGCTGCTGTTACAGCTACTGGTATGCCAAGTGGCAAATGTAAAACAGACCAGGTATGAATACTATCATTTCTAATCTCCTAAACCTTCCGGATATTTATTCAAATTTCGCTTTTTGTTGCACCAACTAGTGTCTTAAACTTGTTCATCTTTTACTACTCCAGTAATACTACTGGTGAGGGTAAAAATAAATTAAGTAAACTAAATTATCAGGTTAAGCTGGAAAAATGTAATTGGTTCTACTCTCTGTGACTGTTTCACTCACCTACTAATTTGTGTTGAAGGTCAGTGACAAGAAACCTCAGCATCTTACGATACATAATAAAACGACTTCTATAGATCAATTGGATCTAGGGGTTTATGGGGATTTAGTGATGGATCAATTTGTTATTGCAACATGTTTTCTACTATTACAAAATGCTTTGTGCATTGGTTTGCCTGTCATAATTACCATTATTGAATCCTAATCGTATGATTACAAATCAAGCGAACACAATGCTATCAAAAAGATAAATCCTTTCATGTTGCTAAATCCTTCGGCAGTTTTTACATATCCTACTAATTCGTGATTGAAAGGTTTCACTCAGAGAATGACTTTCATTCTTAGATGTGTCAAGATTGTGAATAATATGGAAGATGTTTTTGAAGAA
This sequence comes from Heterobilharzia americana, assembly GCA_944470555.2. Lineage (NCBI taxonomy): Eukaryota > Metazoa > Platyhelminthes > Trematoda > Strigeidida > Schistosomatidae > Heterobilharzia > Heterobilharzia americana. The sequence goes on along the minus strand of OX104134.1, from coordinate 107,264,687 downwards.
GCATTTTATTCGTTGAAAGCAAGTAATGCATTGCCATTGTTTGCTCATCCTTCACTCTGGATATTCAATTTATAACCTTGCTCATCTTTTCTGTGTTTGATCACGCAAGTTTCTGTTCATATATGATTTCTTTTATATGATATAAACTAGTCGTGGCACCTTTTAAAAAGAGTAATATTCCTAGGTCACTCACTTAACTCATAACAATCTTGCTTAACCCACCAGAAATGACTCTGATATTTTTTGTAGACGCCATTTGTATTTCAAATAT
>OX104134.1:107235817-107264041 GCA_944470555.2 Heterobilharzia americana | reverse complement strand
TAACCTACATATAGAAGAAAATGAAAAAATGGTTAGCTTTGATGTAACAAGTTCATACTAAAGTAAAAATCAATATGGCACTGGAGGCAGTTAGAAGTCAACTAAATTTGACTCAGAACTTACAGAACTAAGATATTGGTTGGTGAGATCATATTAGGCGTATAGTCGTGCCTGACCCCCACAGTCCTCAAGTTTCAGGACAAAATATACAGACAAACAGAAGTAGCAATGGGATCGCCAATATACCCAATCGTAGCAGATATATTTATGGATAGTTGGGAAAAACAAGTCTTTACAAACGTTTAGTCATGAACCAAAAATATGGTGGTGATATGTGGGTGACACATTCACTGTGTCGAAATCGGAACATGTCGACAATTTCCTCACACATGCAAACTTAGCAGCAGGAGCAATCCAATTCACGTTTGAGGTAGAAAATGCACAACAAGAATTACCTGTTAGATTGCAAGATAAAACGAAGGACAGACGGTGGTTTAGATACTATCGTCTATAGAAAACAGACACATTCCTCCAACAGGTATCTAGACTTTAAGTCATCCCATCCAATGTAAGTTAAGGCAGGATTAGTCAAATGTCTAAGTGATAGAGCTAAAAAACTGAATAGACAGTGAAAGGAACTAAACAAGGAATTGAAACACGTGGAAGAAGCACTTCTGTTAAGGGTCGCGTGTACTGCACATCAGTCCGCTCTGTTCTACTGTATGGCTGTGAAACATGGTTATTGAAGGTGGAAGACATGAGGAGAAGGCTTCAGGTGTTTGACCACCGTTGCCTTCCTAGTATAGGACGTATTCCGTGGTGTCACCATGTGAGTAATGCAGAAGTTAGGTGTAGAGTTTTGGAGAGAGGAGGTAAGTCAGTCGACGAGGTTGTGAACCTTTATCAACTGAGATGGTTGGGACACGTACTACGTATGCCTAGTCACCGATTGCCTCGTCACACAATGTTGACTGAGGTGGGTTCAGGCTGGAAAAAGGCCCGAGGTGGCCAGATCAAAACATGGCACCAATGTATGAAGTCTCTGACTGTTGGTTTAAGCCATGTAGGACGATGCAGACTAGGTGGTTGGGGTCCGCAAGATAAGAGAAACCAGTGGTTGGAGACCCTAAGTGAGATGGCTCAGAACCGAAGTCAGTGGCGCAGATGTATACACACATTATCCTCATCTTAACAACGCTATACGGAATCTCACCATTTTGTCACTCCTCTTTCTTTTCTTCTCGTACTTTATATTTCTTTTGACTGCATTCACTTATCTTCATCCTTCGCCTCACTACCTTTTTACTTGATGTGCTGATATGAGGTGTGGCAACTCGGACCGTAACGCAGTAATGCCTGGTCCTATGTTGATAATGATGATGGAAGAAGCACTAATAGTTAAAAATTATTCTCTGCAGTTTATGAAGAAATTCGTACGAGCATACAAGAAACGAAAAAATAACAGTAACACTAGCACGAATGACAACGGCAACACAAGTAGAAAGGAGTTCACAGTCTCGATTGTATTACCCTACAAGGAGGGCACATTAGAAACTTCACGTGGGATCCTCAACAAAGCTGGTATTAGGGTGGCATTTAAACCTACAAACTCACTCAAAGATAAGCTTTGTCGGCTTAGAGATCCAATACAACCAATTAAGCAAAAATAATCTAATCTATCAAATTCCATGTAATGACTGTGAGGTCAAGTACATAGGCCAAACTAGCCGGTCGGGGTCAGTTAGAATAGCCGAACATACGGACTTAGCTAAATGTAGGATGACATACCCCAATAAGATCAATAACCTGGAAAAAAAAATCGGCTATTGCATTGTATGCATTAACATACAATCATGTAATAGGGTGGGATAAAGCCACTGTACTTAAGTCTAATATAGCTAGGTGGAGAGAGATTAATTACTGAATCTTTGTTCATCGAATCAACACCCAACACATGTAATAGAAGTGACACAACACTTATACCAGAGATATGGAAGATTTTACTACCAATAAAAACAAACCATATGAGGTGACGTAACTATAGAAATTAAATGTCGAAAGTAGTGTGATTACATTGATATGATTATGAGCAATGATAATTTATGCTCGAAACGTCATCAACTAAATGATACTTAATCACTGTGTTTTATAAATCAAATAAACAAATCTAATATGTAATTAAAGCCTATCACAGTGCCCAACTTTTACACCTATATAAATTGTTCCCCTTGTTTTTTAGTGGAAAAAAAACTAAGCCGTATTGCGTAGGATTTTGAAGGCTGTTAGCAGAGCAAATGGTACACAACTAGGCATGCAAAATTACGGTTGTGGATAGGCATCCAAACTCTTGTAGACAGCTGGCCAAAAATTCTTATCTGATGACAGGTATCGTCTGCATCTGCACCTCTCTCTATGGAAGACAGGAAATAAATACACAACTTGATGCACGCATAACTACACAGAAAAATTAGGCCGTGCTTATTTAGCTTGTGCACTGGGTAAGAAATAGCCTGGTCAATCAGCTTTTAACAGCGTAGTGTTATCATGGACCCGAAATTACTAAGCATTTCAACAATTCTTTTATTCATTATGTATTGTTTATTATTACTTAACCACATTTTTGAAAAACGTTGTACAACGAATCATATATTATATGCTGAGAATAAGAAAGTATGAAATGAAAAGGCTAAGTACACGAATAACAATGTGACTGTGTAACCGGAGTAAGTTCATCCACTAGGCTGTAGGCGTAGACTTAATTACAATTGACGATGCCATTCCATTGTCTAGATGACACAAACTCCAAGACTTTTACTCGATGGTTGAGATTAAATGCCTACACTGCGCAATAAATCTTACGCTGGTTAAAAAAATGTTTGCGCCGAAGAACAAGACAGCTCTGTTTGATCTAAGATGTGAATAACACTGAATTCTAAAAGAACTTTAGATACTCATCAGGAAAAATTATTTTAGTATCTACTTCAAAAATCTTAAAGTGAGGAAATAAAAAAAAATGCCTCCAGGAAAATCAGCTAAAAAAAAACAAGGAGTACAAAATTGCGATCAATACACCAGTGGCAGTAAAGTGCACAGAAGGTGGTACGTAACCCGCAATTTAAGGCAGTTCTTTCTTAAAGACTGACATTAAACTAACATTTTCATATAAGGGCACACGTGAATATTTTGAATCTAGATTCGTTTGATACATTCGCTCTGGAATAAGACAATGCAGAAATTTATAATTATCAACACTGTTAACCCCCATATGCGTGGACCACAAGAATTAGGATTTGACAAAGCTCCAAAAGGGGGCAAATCAACATAGAATTGTTGACGTTGTGAAATGAGACCATTATAAGTACCAGCTAGCTGATTGTCATTCGATAGGAATTGTAAATCAGGAGAACTATAAGCGTACTTCGTATAAGAATAATTAGCGGGGTTAGTTAACCAACTGATTGACCGTATATAAACGTGAGCAACTTCTTCCGGATTCGGAGATAAAATATGTCCCGACTTGTCAATAACTGTTGATACCTCCTTCTCATCACTAATAGTTAAATAGTTAATCCCCACAAAATCCAACAACTGGATATACAGAAGACTAAAGTAGAAATCTGCAAATGCATATAAAGCAAACATATTTTCAATTAGGAAGTATATGAAATCGACAAAGAAAACTTATCTAATGAACTCAGTTTCGTTTATGCATAAAATCTAGACCAATTTTATGAGCTGCTTAGTGTCTGAAAATGATCCATACGAGGAACTGAAGAAATGAAGTCTTGTGACTCTTGGCACTTAGCAAAAAGTCGGAACTTTGACTTAAATAAAAATTTTGCCTTTCAAATCAGCACGTTGATCGGTGCAAATAATAGGTTTTGTCATGTAGCAGCCTCCAACAAACTAACAAAACGCATACATTTGGATAACCAAACAGGAATCAGCCTGACGAACATTGTCCAAGATTCTACATTTTCTTGTCATCGGATTTCTTAGTTGAGCTCGGGAACAGCGAATCCAAAAAAACAAGTCTCAGACCTGTTCATGGGTGTATCAGTCATATGTTCACTCTCCATCAGGTTTTGGAATACAAGCACACTTATAGACGCTCAACAGTGACTGTTTTTTTTCTACAGGAAGGTGTCATCTGAGTCTGTGGATCAAGAAGTCTTACGACAGTCTCTAACTGAAACGGATGGCGAGTAAGAACATCACTTTGTTAAAGACTCTGTACTCGGACACCGGTGGATGCGTTGGAACCTAAGGTGAATTGCGTACATCGAGTGATTTCCGTCAATTTCGCTCAATTTCTGCATTCTTACTCAACTTCATCATAGACATACTCATGGAGGTCCTCCTCTCGTCAGCTGGGTTTACACGGATTGATTGTATCACATGAGAATCCTAAGTGGGTCCACAGTACGCAGACGACGTAGTCCTGTTAGGCAAAGGCCCTAAAAAGACAGAGTCTTCTGGACACTTTGAGAGGCAGTTTGAGAATGCTTGAAGTGCATTGCTCGCCACCCAAATGCGGATTGTTGCTTCAGGACTGGTCTTCAGTAGCGGCCTGTCTAACAATAGGGAGTGAAGTGGTTGAGTGCATTGACCACTCCACCTACCTGAGAAGTCAGATCACCCCTGGTGCCTCAGTTGCCGATGAAGCCTAGGAATGGATACAAATAGCTCGGTTGGCTTTCGCTAACTCTTAGGCTATTTATGGCACCGCCGTGATTTTTTACTGCATACTGAGAACTGAGTGCTGCGCTACAGTTCTCTCTGTCTTACTATATGGCTGTCAAACATAATCGTGAAAGGTAGGAAATATGAGAATGCTTCAGGTATTCGATCACCGTTGCTTTCATAACAAGAGTCGTGCGTTGTGGTATCACCAAGTCAGTAATGCGGATCTCATGTGTAGGGTTTTAGGAAGGAAAGGGAAGTCAGTTGATGAGGTCATGAATCCTCATGGATTCAGGGGACCGATATATATATATATATATATATATATATATATATATATATATATATATATATATATATATATATATTACTTATGCCTAGTCACCGTCTGTCTCACCAAACGTTGGTTGAGGTAGGTATAGACTGGAAAAAGCTCGGCGGAAGAGGGGAGGGCAGACTAAGACATGGCATCAGTCCATGAAGTCTTTGAGTTGTGTAAGGAAACGCAGACTTCGCAGTTAGGGTGCACGTGATGATAGAAACCAGTGGTTGGACACTAGGTGAAGTAGGTCAGAATCCATCTCAGTACCTCAAATGTATCCACATATAGTCAACATCCTAATCGACATACTGAATTCAGTATTTTCCTACTCCTTCTTGTCATCTTCCCAAGGATTCCTATCACTGTTGACTGCTTTCTTCTCTATTTCTCCATCTTTCATCTTAGTGCTTCTTCGCTTGATAATGCTGACTTGGAACATTATGCAATAACCGCCTGGTACCGTGGACAATATATCCAAACTTAATTTGTTCCCTTTTTCAAAAAACCTACGATTTGCCATACCTGGCTCATCGGCTGCAATCACAATCAACCTTTGTTAAAATATCGTTTCATTATTCTAGCGGTAAAATGTTGCCAAATATTTGATATTTGTTAATAATCAACAGTCAAAAGTAACAGTACATACAGCTGTGCATGGGGTTCCTTAACCTAACTTAATCGCACCACGGGGAAATATTTTGATCCTGTAGTCAATCAAAACAGGGACCAGTTGCTTTGGACATCACGCTATTACTCACAAAGTTGTTACACTATGGAAGCGAATTTTAAAGTTTCTGTACTGTTGATTTTAAGGATTCAATTGATCCGTCTTTATTGAAATATGCGGTAAATGTACGTATACTCCGTAGTTGTCACTTCTTTATCACTGCATCGTACACCAAACTGGTGTCGAAATAGTAATTTCATTATTTCTTCAAAGCCTACTCCGAGTTTTTTCTTTTCTTGGATGAGGAAATACTAAAATTTATGAAGCAAAAAAACCAATAACTTTTGGTAACTCATCAGCCATAACCACATTTTTTCTATATACTCACTTGTTACACAGTTTGATTGTTTAGTCACTTCCTGTTGCTGTGACACTGAGAATTGATAATCAAGTCTGGAACTAAGAAATTTATCTGACCAAAGGTCTTCCAAAATGAAGATATCCAATCACAGTAATAGGACAACATTTAACATCTTTTTGATTTCTGTTGTAAATGGTTGGATCTAACCCATGAGTCATACAAGCAACAAACGCCTACAGACATCTTGAAATCACAATACGTGTAATTTCATTATGAGGAAACTGCTTCTGTATCTTCTTGTTACATGCAGAGAAGTGAGATAATGAAGACTGTGTGATCTGCATGTTCTTTTCTTAGGTAACACTTTAAGGCAGAATTTGAGTGCAAGACATCGATTGGATTAAGAATTAACGCTGCTACTCCAGTAGCTGCTTTTATTATGTCATTTGAAATGAGAACATTGATGAAATGAGAAATAGTGGAGTTCTACAAATCAAACCGATACACGTAGCGAACATGAGCATTAGTGAGGACGATCATGTCGTGTCGTTTGAATGCACAACAATTTTCAAGTAGTCAATAATGAAAAGAACAGACACTTTTCCAATGTATCGATGCTAATAATTTAAGGTGTTTATTTTGTGCGTGATGTTCTCTTTCTTCTTTTCAAGTTTTAAGCCTATAATTTATCTATGCTTCCGTACCAAAGTAGATCCTATTCAACTCATGTAGATAAGATAAAACATGGATTGAGCAAAGAAATACTTTTACGCATTTAAGTCAGTATTATGGGCTCTACACTATTTCTGTAGGTTTGACAACTGATTTTACAAATACCATTTTAGTGGTGTCTGGTTGACTGTTTTTTTTAAATTTCCAAATCTACAGTTACAAAGCTAACAACCACCGAAAAGATGAGGCAAAGTAACGAAGTAAACCGGATAAAGTTGTTTATTATTCTATTATGCAAAAGAATTGGTAGCAGAACTGAAGAATTTGGAAAAGTGACCACAAGGCGATAGAAAAATAGGGAGATATGTAATCCACGTTGAACAGAGGAAACGGTCGTTGGAAAACAACTTTAGTCCATTTAGGTGGAAACGAATTATAGATTAATTCACCATGATGAGAGAAACAATGATAAAGGTGGCTAAAGTCTCTTTTAAGTACACCGACTTAGTTGGTTGCGAAGGATCCCGTCACATTTCGTAGATGAATACGTAAAGCATGTGAACGACTGCACTGTATACACCAAATAATTGTAAAAGCATTGATTGTACTCATTTTATGACCGCTATCTACTAAGTGTGCAATCACTGAAACTCTTCTCTTTCTCTCTGCATTTATGTCCTACTCAGCCCCGACTGAGGTCGCTCAGGTATTCGATGGACTTTCTAACTGAATGTCCTATGTAACTAACTCCAAAGAATTAGTTAAACTGATAAAATATATACAGGATAGACAGTAAAGGTGCATTTATAAATCTTACACCTGGGATTGGCTGACTTCAGAAGATATGACGTAACTTAACAGCGTTGAATGTCCTCTGAAGAGCTTGAATATGACGTCACAAGCTTGCTTTTACGATCACGTTCTACAATTTTATCAATCTCATGTAGTCGCTTAATATATTAATTATTTTTATATAATTATTCCTATACCATTACAATGTCAATTAACTATTAATTACGAAACCTGCATATTAGAGTGGAGCTTATGATAGGCACATAACTGAAAAAAGGAAACTTGGTTGAATTTACTTTTTACCAACTATACTTCCAACGTTGCATAGTAGCTAAAATAGTACATCATAAAGATAATCTTGACCACTTACTTGATAGAATAGTATAACATTCACAATATTCTGTTTCACATGTTGCTAACTAAAACATATTCCCGATAAAGGAGAACAATTACTATTCGGCTAAAAAAGAAAGTATTCAGTATCAGCAACTAGATAACAGTTTTAGACACACGAGTATGAAGTTAAAAAGAGTAGAACCACTCATAAATAAACCAACAAACTTAAAGTATTAGGAGCAAAACAGGCAAACTGATTGATGAGACTGTGAACCTTAGTCGACTGAAATGGCTTGGACACGTTCTACGCATGCCGGGCCACCACCTATCTCGATGTGCCATGCTGGAGGAGGCTGGACTCAGTTGGAGGAGGGTTCAGGGTGGCCAGACTAAGACGTGACACCAGTCGATGAGGCCTCTAACTGTTGGTCTGAGTCGTGTGGGGGAGATGGAGACTACCTGGTTAGGGTCCCGGAGATGAAAGGAATCAGTGGTTGATGACTCTCGTTGACATGGCTGGAAATCGGTCACAATGGTGCAAATATATTCACTCCACTCCTTGATGCCCTCCGAAGTTTAGATATTTGCCCTAACCTCTATCTTCAGATTATTTATTCTCTCAAACCACTTTATCTGCTTTGATATCATTCTTCTTCTATCCACCTGTTCTTTCAATGCTACTGTGAAGTGTGACAACTTGAGCTGATGCACGTGTGTGAGGGGTTCTGAGTTGATTCTGTCAGCCAGTTAGTCATATTTCAGCAACCATGTACACGTTCATGTAGTAGGTAGTGATTTACACCTATTTTGTGAGGGGGTAATGATACTATCTGGTTGCTCAGACCACAGTGAACGGAGTAGTATTCGAATTCACGACCCACTGTTTGAAAGTTTAATGCATAGACCAATGAGTCACAGCTTCACCAAGATACCGGTTGACTGTCGTCGAAGAGCTAATTATACTTTGATGAACGAATTAAAAAAACTAGAATCCGACCTTAAAAAGACCAGCAAATTAGAAAATATAAGTATCAAAAGTGAGAATATTACCCGCGGGTCCATACGAGGGAGAACACCCCAAATGTCGATTTCATTCGAAGCTGTGAGAACCACATCTCCTTCATCTAAATGATCACATTTTCCTCCAGGAAAACTGCGAAATTTCCAGAAAAAAACATGTAGAGTCAAACGTTATTTGTCATCATGAATAATTTTAAAGTTAAGATTGCTGCATAGTGGTTTTGATTGATTTGCCCCTTTGAAACTGTGTTCCGAGGACAAACGTGTACCTGACCAAAGATCACTGCAGCGTCGTAGGGCTGCCGATCAACAGGTGAAGGACAAAATTATGAAACAAAAAGTCAGGTCATTCACAACAAGCACTGAGCCCTGTAAAGTTTCTAATTCTCAGACATATATTAGAGGAGGTAAACAAGTACATACGTAACACATATCACTTTAGTTACACTAATGAGAAGTGTGCACTATAGAGAGAACTAATTTATTAGAAACACTAACTACAAATACATTTACAACAAAAATTCGACGATTTTAATTAAACATTGCTCTTATGTAACTTTTATTCATTGAGGAATGCAAAGCCTAAAAATTCTAGAGTTTAAATTTCATTTAAAATTTCGTATTTTGAGCATCACTTCTTATCCTATACATGCACAAATACAGTGAAGCTGATTTCCGATTGCATCAACCGATCGCTGAGAAACAGAACGCCTAGGAGTGAACACTGATACGTACAAAACGTTCAACTAGGGAGATGGAGAACTATGACTACAAAGTAGTGATACAAATACGCTTCAATCTTCGGAATGAACGAATGAAGAACAAATCCACCTCGGTAGTCAGTAGCCGTGAGAATGCAAAAGCATATGTTGCTGCCCTGTGACGAAAAAACGAAACGCATTCAGTCACCTTGTGCTCATGCGTGCCGTAGGTAATGAGCCACACCTATTGTTGGAGTGGAGTTTGAACACATGCCCCAGTGGTTGATCGTCATTTCCCTAAACCACTAAGGTATGACCTAGTGGATAACGCTGCCCCGTGGATAAGACTTTACTTCCAAGGAGACTAAGAAGCTGACTCACAGGACGAACACTCGCATTAGCTCAGGCATTTGTGCGATACATTATATCATGTACAAAGTACATTGAAATAATACTGAGTTAATTTTTACGTAAACAATCTCAAAAAATTAACTTCATTTTTTACATAATTTTCGTCACGTTGTTGCGGTATATTCGTCTAAACGACGTTCTTCAATCTTTTAGTTTTTACTTTTGCAGCTCAACGGTTTACAAATTTTTGGAAATCCTGGTATCCACTTAACCATTTGAGTAGCTAAAGAGTTGCTTCGATAAAGTTGTCTTTCAGCGTGATATCTGATTCGGTTGTTTCACAAATACGTGTACCAATAAATTTTGTCGTCATCAACATTCGGATGTCAATGCAGACAGGGTGACACAAGTTTGAATAGGACTCTAAAAATCTCAACTATCGATGAATACTGCATTTCAGAAGCCGAGACAGAACGTTCTAGTAACAGACACGCGTACTAAGTCAGTGAATAACCTAACACAGAAGTGTATCAAGTTAAGCTACCACACATCCAACAGACAGATAGACAAAGTTAATGCAGAATCTCACAAACAAGTGTATCGTTCAAGTTGCCACACTGCACAGTAGTACACAAAGAATAAGTGAATAGAATACGACGAATAGCTAAGTAGGCAAAGGTGCATAAAGAGAAAGGAAACGTAAAAAACAGGGTCAATGACTGACAAAATCAACGCAGAACCCCTCACACACGTGCATCAGCTCAAGTTGTCACACTTCACAGTAGCATTGAAAGAACAGGTGGATAGAAGAAGAATGATATCAAAGCAGATAAAGTGGTTTGAGAGAATAAATAATCTGAAGATAGAGGTTAGGGCAAATATCTAAACTTCGGAGGGCATCAAGGAGTGGAGTGAATATATTTGCACCATTGTGACCGATTTCCAGCCATGTCAACGAGAGTCATCAACCACTGATTCCTTTCATCTCCGGGACCCTAACCAGGTAGTCTCCATCTCCCCCACACGACTCAGACCAACAGTTAGAGGCCTCATCGACTGGTGTCACGTCTTAGTCTGGCCACCCTGAACCCTCCTCCAACTGAGTCCAGCCTCCTCCAGCATGGCACATCGAGATAGGTGGTGGCCCGGCATGCGTAGAACGTGTCCAAGCCATTTCAGTCGACTAAGGTTTACAATCTCATCAATCGACTTGCCTATATTGCTTAGTGCACTTCTCCTGACCTCAACGTCGCTTACTTGGTGATTCCACCAAGCGCAAGCAATGCTACGAATACAACTGCGATCAAAACTCTGTAATCACTTTATGCCTTCTACTTTCAACGGCTATGCCTCACAGCCATATAACGGGATAAAACAGACAGCAATGTTGTATACTCGTCCTTTGATAGGTAGTCAGATATCGCCCAATCAATGCCAGAGATGACGCCAGTTGGCAACTCTCAAATAGGCCTTTGTATCGGAGCTGAGATATCGTCAGCAACCAGCCCGTTTGAGCTGACACAACTTCTTAAGTAAGGGAAGTGATCGATGCATTTCACGCCCTATCCTTAAACCAGAAGTTGTAGTTCTTGGGGCATCATCATATTTTACGGGTGTGAAACGAGTCAGAACATAAGCCCGTACTAGCGCGGGATGCAAGTTTAAACAGGTACTACATAAAGAACAGAAATCCTCCAACGATCGCCTCCAAATGCGGCTTACAGCAGTATGATCCATTTGTGTCCACCTTTGGTTTCATGTCGGCGAACGTCATGTGACACTTTCCATATGCCTTATGTTAGTGCTATCCAGAAATAAGTCAGAAGAAAATTGAAACAGATGATCACCGTTTTCAGTTACACTGCATGGGATTCAGTAGATACCCCGATATGCCTTTCCGATTGGCTCAGCCTCCATACTTGAGTATTGAAGTCACTCGTTATTATGATTATCTGAAAGTATCGCTTTCTGCAGAGAAATTGACAGTTTCTTATAAAATTCATCCTTTGCATCATCCGAACTACAGTCGGCTGGTACGTAGATGAAGATTACGAATAGGCATCGGTTGATCTAACTACCCTTCCTAGTTTACACAGATCTACTCAGTCGAACGGTACACATACGGTTGTTGACTGGTATCTAGTCGAGGAGAGCACTTCCTACTCTGCAACTCAATGCTATGCCTACACCATGAAGTTCACGAGAGCTAACCATTGGATCTCCAGATATTCGTAAGGTTAATTTTCAGGATTCACTACAATGATCAAATGAGATCAATTTAATAATTACACTCAGGTCACGTATACGTGTCTCAGGAGTACAGCATACATCCACAGCTCGAGATTCGAAATCTCGCGAGCGATGCTAGCTGTCCGATTCGGCACGAAATAGATGGCGGGGACTTAAGAGACTAGGAAAGAGGTTGGGACGGCTTTGATCGTTGGCAACAGTAGCAGAGTCATAGACTGTGGAAGGTCTAAGGGGCTTGAAATTAGTATCAGGAGGTGAAGGCAAAGGAGACAAAGTCAAATATGATACGTTAGGTTTGATTGAGTCTTTAATAATGATGGAAACACGCTGGTGATTGACGCTACCCATTTCCCCACACCGTGGAAGGATATTTTTTCTTAAGATACGTGAAAGAGAGACTGGTGCGACCACAGAGACCATGGAATATCTGCGTGAGGCCTGTAAAACCGTCTTCTGTGGATTGAAATGAAACTTGTTTCTTCTAACGCCAGAGAGAAAACCCATACCACCAGCACCGGGAGAACGCAGAGCAGGGAGAAGTCTGCTATTTCTATGGCAGATATCTTCTTCTCAAGCTCTCTTCCTACCACGAACGCAGTATCAGTGTGACACTGCCGGTAATACTAGGAAAACACTTTACTGATGTCATATTTGAGCAGCACTACTTTACCCCGGACCTCCATCATAGTGTAGCAATTTATACTACAACAGCAACTTTTTTTCGTCTTACCACTATCCAACAGACCTTTTCGGCATGGTAGGACCCTGAGGAAACAAGCGTTTCACCCACAATAGGTAATGTGGTCACTGTGACAAACAAGCCCGACCTCCACGCCAAGGTAGCAGTATAGGTCAGGCCATCAGTAAAGAAGAGTCAACTAGTCATATCAGGTCATCACTTCAGTCAAACAATAAGAGCTAACCAATCACAACGGAGCGATCTCAATGTGCTACGAGCAAACCAACACTTCACAGCATCCTGCCAATAAGTGGTTAAAAATGTGATACTAAAGAACACAAATGCATATGAGACTCAAGAGAATAAATAGACGAAGATGAGTAAAAGTACTGAAGATTATGGAAGAGTAAATACATCTGCGTCGGTGTGACCGATTTTCAGTCATTTCATCATATCTCTAATCATGCATTCCTATCAACTCAAGAACTCCAATCAGGTAGTCTACACGCCTTAGAGCAACAGTCAGGGACATCATGAACTGATGCCAAGTCTTGGTTCAGTCACCTCAAGCTTTCTTCCGGCCAAATCCCACTTCCGTTAAAGTTGCACTTCAAATTAGGTGGTGCTTTGTCATGCGCAATCCACCCTCAAGCCATTTCAGTTGTTGAATGTTTACAATTTGATAAACCAATTCTCTTTTCTCACCTGGTATTCTACGTCTAACTTTGACACTGATCATACGATGGTTCCACTTCACGCAATCAATGCTACGTAGACGCTAGTAGTCAAAAACCTGTAAGCTCAACTTACCTTGTATTCTCGATAACTGTTTCACAGTCGTATTATAAGGAAGAGCGAACTGCTACACAGTATACTCATCTTTCACTGGATAGTCAAATATCTCAACAGCGCAAATAACGGACAGGTTTTTAGTATCCATCAAGATGAGGAAAATCTGAGCACTGTGGTAGGATGAAACTCCACTTTAGTTGGTTTGTTTTGTGTCACACAGTGGAACAGTATTGTTTAGTGAATTACGTTTCAGGCAATTTACCCATAGTTATATCAAGATATGACTTGATATGACCATGTCCGAAACGTAATCCACCAAACAATACTGTTCCACTGTGTGACATAAAATAAATCAACTATAATGGAATTACTTTTGTACCTAAACTGAGATTTCGCATACAGCCATTGAGTTGACGTAACTTCCCAAGTGAAGCGGTCATTGCATTCTGCCATTTCATTTGCTATCCTTAAACTGAAGCATCATATACTTAACAAGAGAGAAACACATCAAATTGCTGCTGTGTTCAGAGGACCTTGTCAGAGTCTTCGCTTAACAGGACTATGTTGTCTGCATAGTCGAAGTCGACTTCCCTCCAGAAAATAGCCTAGTCGCTATTATATCAGATGTGAGTGGAGTTTTGTCTATTAAGTCTGTGACAAAGGTAAACTGAAATTAACAGTAGACATCCCTGGCATTCTTGTCGTCATTTTAAACGAAAACTTTATACGAACCCATATACAACCATGTGAGTTCAATTGAAGAGCCTTGATCAACAATACACACTTGCTGGGAGCTACTTTTGCAATCACGAAAATTCTCGGCTGATAGCCAAAAGCCGCCTTCAGAAACTCCAGGGACAGGATTAAACCAAGGCTGATCGTTGCTACTGATGGCTGATAGCAATATGATTTGCGTCCACCATTGGTTTGATTTAAGTAGACATCAAGTGAGATGTTTCTTTCTATGTTTGAAGTTAGTTTTGGCTAGAAACAAGTGATTGTCAGAAAGAAATTGCAACAGACGATCACCGTTTTCAGTTACGCGGCATGGGATTCAGTAGATACCCCAGATATGCTTTTCTGATTGGCTCAGCCTGTAACGATCAGCCATTGTTAGGTTTTCGTTTAGCCTGTGGGTAGGTAGAGGGTGGGGTGCGTACAATAGTGTTTAGTGGTGACCACGAGAATCTGGAAGGGTAAGGGGAAGAGAAAAAAGTGAGCCGACGACTCAGTAAGTAAACAGGATGCACTTATCACTTATGTAAGATGATGCTCCATAACTAGTATGTCGCCAGTTTGGTGATAAGGAATGAAGTGGTTGAATGCACCGACCACTTGACTTACTTGGGAAGTTGCATCAGCCAGAACGAGCTGGTTGCTGACGAAATCTCAGCTCGCATACAAAAAGCCCGCTTGGTATTTCACTACTTGCATAATCTCTGGCGCTGACTGGTGAGATATTTGACTACCTATCAAAGGATATGTATACTGCTCCGCAACCCTGTTCTATTATACGGCTATGAGAGCCTCTGAAAGTAAAGGATATGAAATGATTACAGGGTTTTGATCATAGATATCTTCGTAGCACTGCTCACGTTTGGTGGAATCACTGTGTAAGCGACGTTGAGGTCAGGTGAAGGGTACTAGCCAAGTCAATCGATAGGGTTGTGGATCTTCAGTATCTGAAGTGGCCTGGACACATACTGTGCATGCCGACCCACCACCTACCTCGACATGTAATGCTAGGGGGAGTTGGATCCAGTCGGAAGAGGGTTTACAGTGGCCAGAACAAGACTTGGCACCAGTCCATGACAGTTGGTACGGGCCATATGGGGAGATGTAGACTGCCTGATTGGGTCCCCAAGACGTCTTGGTTTCTGTCGTAGGATAGAAACCAGTGGTTGAAAACCCTTATTGACATGTATGGAAATCGGTCACAATGGTGCAGATATATTCACTCCTTGACATCTTTAAATTGTTCATTACCTCACACAACTTTGTCTACTTTTACATCACTATATTTCTATCCACTTGTTCTCTGTGTACTACTGTGCAGTGTAGCAACTTGAATTGATGCACTTGTACGCGAGGTTCTACGTTGATTTTGTTTGTCTCCATCTGTTTTTAGAGTGAGGTGACTTATAATTGGTGGGCGTCGTTGCTGTTCGTTGAGTTGCTAACAATAAACTCATAACCTATGCTAGAATAAGGTTAAGTGTGATTACATTCGATCTGATTTACGGTAAAACAGGTTTCATGTTAACAGACTGTCAAAATTCATCTTCGATATACTCTTCTTATTTTGTCAAGATTCATGAGGGAAACTATTTGCTCTGAATGTTGTCGTACAACATGTAAAAAGTGAAATGCCAGAGAGAAGCCCAACTATCAGACTGGATAAACTGAATGAACATCGTGAAGCCAAATATTCACAAACCAGAAAATATACAAATCACTAAGCTATTCGTCACAACGACATGTCGTTATGACCCACGGATGCATCCGTGCGTCATATAACAGAATTGTAAATTAATTTACAAGGACAAATAAGCATCAGCAAATGCGATTATGTTGGAACCCAATGTCCATTAGTGGACAGTTGAGAACGGTCAAAGTTCAAAAGCCACACAAAATACCAAAGTGAATACATGCCATACTCACCCTATTTCTCCTGGATGAGAACGCAATGTCATTGGTCGCCTAAGAAACAAGATTCAAGGTACATTTCGGAAGAAACACAGTGGAACAAGCACAGTTGCAGTATTAGCACGCTTAATGAAAATTCAAACCCCCTTCATTTTGGAAAAGCGGGAGATTGTCCTTCTCTTATTTTCACATTGAAATATATCCTTTTCCATTGAGTTTTTTTATATGTCCCCGAGTTTCAAAACTTGGATCAGAACTCATTTCAAAACTCAGCCAACAGTTAATGAAGAGAACCCATGACACTTAACCAAAATTGATTTTTTTTAAATTGGAAAGCTATTAGCGCTTAATTAAGCGCTAATAGCTTTCAAAACATGAATACAAATGACGTAAGTAACGATGATGACTCTTAAAGCCACTCTTGAAGGTACTGCAATGACCGATTAGGTTATTTCTATATTATGAAAAAAATACCTGTTCAGCAGAATTAAAGGGATTTAACCTGTTACTTCGGTGGCTGCTAAAGCTGCCAATAGAGTCACTCGGGTATGACTTCTTGCAGTGCCACATCCCACCACTTTGATTGGTCAGTGCGACGTAGCGTTTGAAAGCCTTGGGGCGCTGCTTTCTAATCGTGTTAACTATTCGATTAGAGGTACTCTGAAGGCTACTCTGAAAACTACTTAGATAGCTAGTTGGAGCTTTGTGTTTTGTTAAAAACTACCTTTCAAGATAAAAAAGAGAAACCTAATTTTTTTTATCTCAGTCGTTGTAAGAGTTTTCTTTAGAGCCACTACTCGCTTTTGGCATTGTATAAAGGCTACAAGCAGCTAATTGGTCTCATTGTCAGCTGACTTCGTCTGCTCGAACAACTACATGTTCTGCCTATTTGATGATGGAATGTGAAATGTTTGAAATTAAGTGTGATAAACCCTGTCCATATGAAACTAGTTAGGTTTTGTATTATTCCATTTAAGATTGTTAAATGTCCGCATAATGAGTTTGGAACTAAAGTCCACACAACAAATTGACTCACAGACCATAAATGTGGTTACACTGGTGGGAAAAATCCATAGACATTTGACGCAAGACTTTCTCTTGTGTTAGTTGACCATCTAGACATAACTGCTGACGCCTAGTTGTAGGATACTTCAACACACTATCGGTTGACAAGGATAGGCAAACAGCAGACTCATCACGCTATTCATCCGATCATGGGTTAGCGGGAATATCATTTTTCTTGGCCCCTGTAAAGCACATTAGGGCAGCAACCAGTTATGATCATCAACATGCTTCCATAGTTCTAGACTTAGTATTCTCTTTCAGGGATACTGTATGCTCCATCCAGCGCCTTGCATCCCTTGCTAAACCTACCGTGCTGTGATCGTCTTAAGATTCACAGCAGCCGTATTGTATCAGGCTGATATCCCAGCTAGACCCAGCGTATGAAAAGCAAATGTGGCAGCCTCTTCGGATGACTGGGCTGTCAACCAAAAAACCTCCGTTGAGGTTGCGTGATGCGTCTTCAAACAGTCACTTGCACAAGTGACTCAGCCGTTCATTCCGTTAACTGTCCCGAAGGAACGTAAACATTATCCTTCGTGGATAAATCACGAAATCCGATCCCTGCTACGGCGCAAGAAAGTGTTGAAGCCTTGCCACCTACCTCAGTGCCCCCAAGGTGATGAAGCATCACAGATGTGTAGCCACCACCCGCCGGTCTCCAATATGCTTTGAAACAAGTCTTTCCCAAGCTGCATCGCAACATCCTAAGAGCTTATTTTCTTATGCGATCTAAAGCCTTCAACAAGGCACCCCATTCTAGGTTGTCTTGGCAACTGGAAAGTCTCGAACTCACTGGCAATCTACTCGTATGGATCAGAGTTCCTTGTTGGCAGAAGACAGGGAATACAAATCAGTTTACGACCCTCCCCATAAAGGTCGGCGGACAGGGAGGGTGCCGCAAGGAGCCAGAGAATGCTCTCTACACGCACACGAGAATGTGTTTCAGTTTGGTCTCACACAAACGAAAACACGTCTGTTAAACATTCGATTGATTTCCACCGCTCAACAAACCAGGAACAATGACTGCAGGACTGTTTGTCGAATTCGCCCAAACCTCCGCGTTTTCCCGTTTCAGCTCTCTAAAACAGCGGAGATCTCAGCTGTTTATGAAACAAAACCAGATCTGTCTGTACTAAAGAAGCATGCACAGTCGCTGTTTTGCCGTGGCCGTGGCATCTCCTCGCCCCCACTAGCTTCCCTTCCTCTTTGTTAAGTTCGCCTTTGTATCCTTCCTTGAACACCATTATTGTTTCTATCATCACCTTCACTTTCATTGGTTACAGGCGTTATTCCTCTTAGCTGTCTGATCTTCTCGGAACACATTAATTTCATTTTAACTAGTGTGTTTAACCCCATTTCATAATGCTTTTTTGATTTACCACTTTCATCGGATCTTCATCCCTTTCTGGGTTATATACCTTCTATGAGCCATTCTGTATATTGCACAATCCATTTTGTGACCATTCATACTTCACGTGTTTTCGTAATCACAGATAACAACGTCGTAAGTCATTTTACCATTATTATTCTAGTCATCATCGTGCAGTGTTTAATTTTCCTGTTTCAGATGTCATATATATATATATATATATATATATATATATATATATGGTATACTCTCTTTGTTGTTGGCCTCCGCTTTAACCGTATTTTGTCCACTTCTGCGCAGAACTGTCTACCTTGTAGGTAAGCAACAGACGAAGAAGGCTTGCCAACAGGAACATATACAATGAGACCACAGGCGGAACATTATCAAATGTTTTTGATAGGTCAAGAAAAATTATACGGGCTGGCTTTCTGTCGCCTCACCAAAAATCCCGTCGTCTAAGACAACCAGCGAGTTTGCAGATGAACGATCACTCCGGAAGCCATTTTGGGTAGTGTGAATGGTGTTTCCCCCTTGATGACCTCATCTCCTGTCAGACTTTCCCCTAACTTGGATAGTATAAGGAGTAGGGCGATTGGTCTAAGGTTTTCAAGGTCCCTCCTGTCACTTCTTTGAAGACGGGCAACGAGGTGGCACGCTTCCATTCTTTAGGGAGCCTTCATGACTCCGGAGTGTGATTGGAGAGGTCACAGGTTAATCTTGTGACTGTGTTTATGCATTCCTTTAGGACAAACGGTTTAAGGTCTTCTCAGCTACGCTAAGTGCCTGGCCGGACCTAGACAGTTTCTATGTGTTGCACTTTTCTGCGTAACGGGTATACGACAAAGGTGTGGGTCCACATCGGTCTGGTCAGTTTCGTCCAGGTGTGGACTATGTATCAGAAGTGCAAAGCTGAGCCAGAGAGCGTTGACTCAGAAGCTCGACTACCTCTTAAAGGGTCCATGCTTCCTCATTGGGACTTGTTATCAGAGGAACCACCTCGCCAGTTGACTACTTTTTCTGGAGGAAGTGGTAAAGCTTTTTGGGGTTACCATTTAACTCCTCACCAGCTTTGTTTCATAGATGAACCTGTCCTCACAGCCAGTTATGCCGCATCAATTGCCACTTCTTTTGTAGATCAAGAAGTAGAACCTCACGCTTCATGAACCCTACCTGAACCGGGTCTGCTTCCCGGTTTGAAGTAGCTTCTCTGTTCCACACTATAGCCACATGGTTCTCACTGACGGTCGGTCCTGTGTCTCTGGCGCAGTGTGACAGGTGGTCGCGAGAATTATTTCTTTCATCCATCCGCAGCATTCGTCATGGTGGAGCGGTCCAAGTCTTCGGTCCAAGACACACCAGTTAGGTAATCCATGATGGCCTTATAATTGATCTTGCTGTGGAAGGAAAGCGTCTTGGGGTCTCCAGTCGCAGGGCCTCCTTAGTTGTCGCGGAGTGGTTTGCTACTGCGTGATCTTCAGGGCAAAGAGGCGCCTAAACAAACACTCGAGGAGAAAAGACTATATTTCCTCAGAATGTAGTCTATGTGTGATGCATTGCCGTCAGTGTGTGTGACATCAACGACTTTCTCCGAGAGGTTGACCGTTCTGATTGCTCTCTCCACTTTCTGAACGAGGAACTTGGTGGTGCATCTCCATTCCCTCCTGAAGAGGGTCGAGTAAATGCTGAATTCGCCGTCGATGGTCGTGGAGGTGTGATCCACAGAGGTAGTAGCCAAGACTGCCCTGCTGACCACTGCCGTATAACCAGAAGTGCTGGCAGGAGACCCATTAAGACCTCAAGTAAGTACTTGATGGGACAAGGAGTTATACAGCACCATGAGGAGTATGGAGGTAGGGTGACAGTCGTACCACTCACCACTCAACTTTAATAGATAGCCCTAGGTAAATTGCCGCTCCACCTACTCTGAGCTGTATTCCAGCGGAGGAGTTACAAGTCCTTGACGTGTATTATTTCGTCAGAAGTCTCCGATGACGGCCGAGATCCTAGCACGAGCGTAATACCAGTGTTCAAGCGTTCACGGAGCTTCCCCGATGTTTTCCTCCTCGACCCTTCAAATCTTGCTGTACATAGTTGTCGGGGCGTATCAGGTGGCAGGAAACGGCTGATCGTGTATTTGTGTGAGGTGAGAAGTGATCCGGTTGGCGTCTAGTCTTGGATCGTTGGTAATAATGGTCATCACTTGATTTTTTGTCTCGCTTTCAGTCCGTGGAGGGACTGTTGCTCCCACAATCCAAGTATTTCGGTCTCAACGCAGCAAACGATTCAACGGAACCGAGCTAACTCGATCCGGAAAAGTTACTGCGCCTTTCAACATAGTTTCCCAAACTTCGAGTGAAGCGCAGTCAAAGATTAGATTTCAGCAACATTAAAACACGAATTGACGTGATAAATCTGTGGCCCTTCAAGGCATCAACAGGTTATATCAGAATTACAAAAGCTCCCCAGTAACCACACCGGACGATCACACAGATCAAAATATCTGTTTATTTATTTAGAGATCTCTTTGGCACAGAATACGTGCTATACGGTAAAACAAATGCCCGACTAAATACAAGTGTTATGTACCTGGGGACCAACAAGAATATTTCTAACAAAACGGGATAAAATGTGTGGCTATGAGGATTAAATCAACCAATAAAGTTTCGAGTAGATGGCTGGAGCGCGAGCAGCCGCTTCACTGCGCAACCTTGGGTTGAACCAGCCAAACTTTTAGGAACAGCGAAACACGGCTGTCGTCAGTGATAGCAAAGTGGGGCATCGGGGGTAAGTCTTGATCAAAACAAAAACTAATAATAAGTTTTAAATCAAAGAAGACGGGCAAACGGCAAAATAATACCGCGCCGATCAGAAGTAAGGAGTAATACCTACAAAGAGGACGAAATGTTCAACTAAGAATTGACATAGTCAGATACAGTGCCCAGGGTGGATTTCGAAATCATCTGTTCCGTTGCAGAGACTATGGTAGTGGAGGTTTATGATAGCTGCTACCTTGACGTGGTGGTCGGGCTTGCATATCACAATGACCCAACGAGCTATGCTGGTGGAACGCTTGTTCCCTCGAGGTCCTACCATACCAGAAAGGTCTGTTGGGTAGTGGTTAGACGAAAAGCAGTTACCGTCATAGTGTAAATTGCTACACTATGATGGGGGTCTGAGGGCGAAGTCGTACTGCTGCTAGCTGGATGGGGTGTGACAGCAGTAAGGTGTTTCCCTTGGATGACCAGCAGTGCCAAGCTGATGCTGCCTTCTCAGTGGAAGGGGGGGTTAGAAAAGGTCGGCCCCAAAAATAACACACTCCACCACGCCCCACGGTCTGCCGGGCCGGCGGTGTTGGTTCACTTGTCGTTTCCTTTCGCTCATCCGGCCCCAAAAATACAAAAATTCAAAATAATCATACTCAAAAGGCTGGGTGTGACAGGCCTCAAGCAGATGTCCGATGGGCTCTGCGGTCACACAAATCTCTTTCAGGTACCTTAAGAAGAAATAGCCTTCCACGGTGTGGGCAGCCGGGAAGTGTCAACCGCCCTCACAACTCTGTCAGCACCCAAGTTTCTTCTGACTGCTATCCTCCTCCTCCATCATTACCTTCTAATCTTCCTTCACGTCTCTTAATTAATGATGCTGCATCATCTTCAATTTCTCCTACCTCTGCAGCCTTCGACAACGATCTGAGTCCACAGAACAGTCCCTGGTCTCCTTAAACCACGCTCCAAATTACATATTGGAGCCTTCAATGTCCGCACCCTCCGTCAAATTGGCCAACAGGCTTCGTTGGCAAAGACTCTAGCAACTCGGGCATGGATGTGTGCTGTGTTTGTGAGACACGCATACAGGACCCAAGTGTGGTTATTCACCTGACCTCTCCTGACCAATCTGGTGAATCTGCAAAATTCACCCTTCGAGTTTCTGGAGATTCGATAGCTAGCTCTCGTGGTCTTGCAGGTGTAGGTATAGCATTAAGCACCAGGGCAGAAAACTCACTACTAGACTGGATCCCAGTTGATAGTCGCCTCTGCGCTATGAGGCTGAACGGCACAGTGAGAACTAAAAGGAATAGTGAGACTCGCCGTTGTCTCTTTGTAATCTCTGCTTACGCACCCACTGACTGTAGTTCGGATGAAGTGAAGGACGAGTTCTACCATAAACTGTCTAACCTCCTCTCGAAAGCCAAACGTTCGGACGTAGTGGTTGTTGCAGGTGACCTCAACGCACAGGTGGGTAGACTGAGTGAGGCAGAAAGGCACTTAGGTGGCACTTTCGGAATCCCAGCTGAACGTACAGATAACGGTGATCGCCTATTACAACTATGCTCAGATAACCGCCTATTTTTAGCCAGCACAAATTTCAGACATAAAGAAAGGCACTGTCTGACCTGGCGTCCACCGAGCTCGACTCAGCGATGGACACAGATAGACCACATTGCTATTAGTCATCGCTGGAGAGGATCGGTGGAAGACTGCCGCTCCTTCTGGAGTACGTGTTTGGACAGCGATCATGCGTTGGTCCGAGCACGTATATGCCTGCGTCTCAATGGACGTAGAAAAAATTTGGCAACAAAACCACTACGAGTTCTGCTGGACAACGAAAACACCAAAGCCGTGTTCAGTGAGAAGTTGGCTAGGCAGTTATCGGAACAAAAGACTGTCACTCATCCAGAAGAAGCTTGGTGCCATCTTCAGTCTACTGTAAAAGCAGCACTGGAGACTGTAGCCGACTCCAAGATAATGGCTAAAAAGAGCCAGTGGATATCAGCAGCTTCTTCCAAACTAATGGATGCACGTGAATGCATCCCTGCAGGCTCTGAGTACAATGAAGAGCGAGCGCAACTTAAAAATAAACTGACGAAAAGTCTGCGCAACGATCGTGAACAGTGGTGGGCAGCAAAGGCTAAAGAGATGGAAAAGGCAGCGGCGATCGGTAACAGTAGACAGTTATTTAGACTTATTAAGGAGACTGGGGGGAAATGGTCAACAACAGTTAGTGAGGTTATAGCGGAGAAGGACGGATCGGCGATTCACTCGCAGGGAAGGCGACTGGGACGATGGGCAGAACACTTTGAGGAACAGTTTAACTGGCCTCCAGCCACCATTGCGCTGCCCGCTATCCAGTCGGACCCTGAATGGGACATAGAGACAGGTCCCCCAACACTAGAAGAAGTTGAGAAAGCGGTAGGTAGCCTGAAACGGGGAAGGGCAGCAGGACCAGACGGACTACCTGCTGAGGTATACAAGAATGGTGGTAGAGTTCTCTTAGTCAGGCTAACGGAAGTGTTAGCCAGTATATGGGAATCAAATACGATCCCCTCCGACTGGTCTAAGTCACTGATCATCCCAGTCTTCAAGAAAGGCGAGAAGTCCTCTTGTGATAACCACAGAGGAATCAGCCTGACAAACATAGTGTCTAAGATCCTAAGTTCTATAATTCTCCGACGCCTGAGTGGAGCTCGGGAACAGCAAGCCCGAGAAAACCAGGCAGGCTTTAGACCTGGCCGTGGATGTATCGACCAAATATTCACACTGCGCCAGGTCCTGGAACATAGGCATGCTTACAGACGCCCGACAATAGCTGTATTTCTCGACCTGAAGGCGGCATTTGACTCCGTTGATCGAGAAGTCTTATGGCAGTGTCTGTCACTGAAAGGCGTGCCTAGTAAGTACATCACCTTATTGAAAGCTCTCTACTCGAACACTTGTGGGCATGTTAGAGCCTATGGTGAGTTGTCCAGGGAGCTATACTCATCAAGTGGTGTCCGTCAAGGATGCCCACTATCCCCATTCTTATTTAATTTTATCATAGATATTCTTATGGAGGTTTCCCTCTCGTCACCTAATTACAAAGACGTTGACCGGATCACAGGTGAATTTTCCTTAGATCTAGAATATGCAGATGACATAGTCCTGTTAGGTGAAGACGCTGACAAGATGCAGAGTCTTCTGAACACTTTGAGTGGGAATTTGAGAATGTTTGGGATGCGATTTTCACCACCCAAATGCAAATTTTTGCTCCAGGACTGGTCTTCAGCGGTACCGCGGTTAACAATAGAGAGTGAAGTGGTTGAGTGTGTTGACCACTTCACTTACCTGGGAAGTAGGATCAACCCGGTGGGTTAGTTGCCGATGAGATTTCTGCACGGATACAAAAGGCTCGATTGGCTTTTGCCAATTTGCGCCACCTATGGCGCCGCCGTGATATTCGTTTGTCTATTAAGGGTCGCGTGTACTGCACAGCAGTCCGCTCTGTTCTACTGTATGGCTGTGAAACATGGCCATTGAAAGTGGAAGACATGAGAAGGTTACAGGTATTTGACCACCGTTGCCTTCGTAGTATAGGACGTATTCCGTGGTGTCACCATGTGAGTAATGCAGAAGTTAGGTGTAGAGTTTTAGGGAGAAGAGGTAAGTCAGTCGACGAGGTTGTGAACCTTCATCGACTGAGATGGTTGGGACACGTACTACGTATGCCTAGTCACCGATTGCCTCGTCACACAATGTTGGCTGAGGTGGGTTCAGGCTGGAAAAAGGCCCGAGGTGGCCAGACTAAAACATGGCACCAATGTATGAAGTCTCTGACTGTTGGTTTAAGCCATGTAGGACGATGCAGACTAGGTGGTTGGGGTCCACGGGACAAGAGGAACCAGTGGTTGGAGACCCTAGGTGATATGGCTCAGAACCGAAGTCAGTGGCGCAGATGTATACACACATTATCCTCATCTTAACAACGCTATACCGAATCTCACTATTTTGTCACTCCTCTTTCCTTTCTTCTCATACTTTATATTTCTTTTGACTGCATTCACTTATCTTCATCCTTCACCTCACTACCTTTTTACTTGATGTGCTGATATGAGGTGTGGCAACTCGGACCGTTACGCAGTAATGCCTGGTCCTATGTTGATAATGATGATGATGAGGTTTATGACATGAAGAACTTGACTCACAAAATTGTGCTCTCGTGAAAAACAGCGGCTCAGGAGACCTTGGTGCTTGTCGCCTCTCTTTCTGTTTGTGGGTCTTGGTCTACCTTCAGAAATGCATACTATGAACACGGTGAGGTTTTTCTGGTTACAACGCCCATGTAGAACTTCCGCGAGTGAAACATGTAAGCTGAAATAGACGGCTAATAGTCGAGGGGTGGCGACGGGCCCTGGGTGGGTTGCTCTCAGTAGTCCGCCGACGCGTTCGCCCATATTTTGTTGGCTCACACATTAGTTGGGCGCCACTACCATTGTTCAGTATCATGAAGACATCAATCTTTAAGAGGGTAATCGCGTAGTGGCCGTGGGATTCGGAGTACGATCATCTTGGTGTTCTGTTCAGATTCCTGACTGAGATCTTTCGCTCCTACTCTCTCAGAGGGTATGGCCTGCTGGGTTTAACGTGGATTTAGCAGGTATTGATAACTTCCGGTAGGTACGGCAGAAGGACAACCCTGGCGTTCTTCGTGATGTTCTCGTAGACTTACAGTCGGTGGCATATTTCAATGGTTGGCTGTCTCGAGGAAGGCCATTGTGTTTGACGGCAGTCAACCGACATTTGAATGTCATACTGTTCCCTTTTGACCAACAGTGAGCCTACCGATGTATCACAGTCGAACAAGGCGGCCGGTGTGGCATTCGTATTACCTTCATTGATGAGAAGATGATAAACTGAAATCTCTAAGGCTGCATTTGGTTGTGAAGGTTCCCTTGCGGTGTGACTTGACGCCATAGGGGCAGGGTTAAGCCACTTTCCTTTCGAGGGCCAACGTCACTCATATGCATACATGACATCCCTTGCCATGAAAACACTTAGGAATTAATTTTGCGCGAACTCGACAGATGCAGAGGTCAACCAACTTCTCGTACCAGAAAAATACCATAAATGCGACGCCAAGAGAGAATAAAATGAAGTAGCCAGATACGGGCAGTTAAACCCTAACCCTAACCGCACCAAAACCCGATTCGCTCTGACTAACTTGGTAAACGGTCACGTGCAAGTAGCACGACACCGCACGACAACATTCAAGATGCTTGAATGGTGGAATGTTTGCTTTCAGATTGGCGAAAAATGTGAAGCTTATCATCAAAGCTAAATCTCACTGAACCCCAGGCAACCAATATTTGAGGAATCACTTGCCGCCGTACACCCGATGGATGAAGGGAAGAAAAAACTATCCGCGCTTTACGACGCACTGTCTCCGCCAGCACTATTCCCATACGTCAGCGGTCCACGACAAATTTCTTCGTTCTGGTAGTTGTCAACAAGATGGTTTTGCACACATCCAACAGGACAGTTGCGTCACAAGCTTTTCTGGCCTTAGAAAAGGAACGCCATGCATTTTCCTAAGCTGCGACTAGTAGTAACAGAAGATCTGCAGTGCTACCAGTAAGTTTATACAAAATATCTCATTCAAGCCTCGCAAGTTTGACCGTGTATGACCTCTGAAAAGGCACGGTACAAAGCCATCTAGAATACAGGCTGGAATGCCACCCCCATCCAATCTTGGGTACATACATTTCAAAGAAGTAGCAGAGTAAGACGGGATCTGCTGCTACCATTCTGAGGAAGAGTACTTGGGCGTACGATAATTAATATTCCTTATTGGGGTTGATTCCGTCTCCCGTAAAATCGAGAAGCAAGGGTTCTTGTGACTCAGGGACCAGAGGATCAATATCATCACATTTGAAGCAGGACATAGCCATCATTGAACGGGTCACGAAAGGAACTGGGAAGCAGGAGTGTGGGTTACAAAACAAAACTTATCTGCAACGCCTAGTTACTCCCAAGCTGCATTTGGTGCAGTAGAGAAGAACCATAGGGGATGTGGCACTTGGGTGTCATGCCCCTCGTAATCCTCTTCGCCCAGCTGACTGCTCATAAGCTTTGTTCAGAAACCCCAATATGAAAGTCATCACTTCAGATTGGAACATTGGGGGGGTTGATAAATGCGGAGGAGCCGATGCATGTTTCGTCATGGGCAGTTCCCATTTTGCCACAGAAAGCGTGAACGACACACCGCGGCTGTGCGCAGACCACTCTACAAGAACGAGCGCGGCTGCTAAAGATCATTATTATCCACCGCAAGCATTTGAGGGGTTGTTTGCAGCGCTGAATGGCCTAGAGTATTTTGCGAAGTCGGACTTGTCTGAAGCCCATATACAAATCACGCTATCACTGCATTGTAAGGAACTCATGAACATCAGCAGTTGTAAGGAGCTCTCTAGATGCAGTAATTTCGCTGACAGTGTAGAAAGGATTCTGTTCGCTGAACTACTTGTCCTGTGATATAGTGGACGCATTCAATCCAATAAGAAGTACCAAGAACCCTCTCATATGGAAACTCGACGGATTTCTCCACTACTGCGTTGGACTTGCCTTCCAAGGGATGAAATTCGACTCCTCAGCGACCTTGCTGATCATTACAAACTGTCGAAAATGCTCTTGAAATCGCTTTTATTCATTTGAGTCCAAGTCGAAATACACAATCATGTCACGCAACGAACCACACTGGCGGAATCG
>OX104134.1:107200987-107235317 GCA_944470555.2 Heterobilharzia americana | reverse complement strand
AATAGTTGGCTGTCTGACAGCCAATAAACCTGTCAAGTTTCATTCACGTGCTCAGCACTGATAAAGGTCTGTCGATCAAACTTGCAGTATGAGTAGTGGGCTAAGTAATAGGATTTTACACTGGACTGCATGTTGTTTTTACACGTTATTGGTGAACTAGTAGGAATTCTTGGAATAGGCGTACGAGGTCCTGAGGGATCATACATCTCCTCAAGACAGCGGATGCACCTGGTTGACTTGTGGAAAACTCATGGATTTCGTAAATTTTGATGACATCAAATCCACTGACTCTTTAAAACTCATATTTAGAAAATATCCTACCTGTCTTAACAAACCACCATCTTCTGTTGCTCATGATATTGAGAGTAATGCTTCCAGATTCCTCATTTGCGCATCAACAGATAGTGGTTACAGTTTTAATTAAATTGTTTTCCCTACCACAGTAACAATTTTGACCATCGTTAGTTTCTTACAGAAAATAAACGTTAAGTTATGGACCATGATTTCAGAATGCATCACGATGATGATTCTCTTCTCCTGGCAGATATATTGCGGGATAGTCGATAGAACTCAGCCAGTAATCGTGACTAAACAACAGGATAATAACCAGTCTTCAATCTCCAATAGCTTGATTTCATTTTTCTCAAATTCTTTTACGTTTTCTGACTTAAGATACAGCTGAGTAAGCATTAGATGAAAACAGGTACATGCCGAGCTGCAGTATTTCCACAGGAAAGCAAATAATGTCAGTGAACCCATTTCATTTCTAATTTTATCATCAGTTGCTTGAAGTCTGAAACAAGTTAAATATCAGTATGCTCAAGGGTTCCATACACTTAAATCGGTTTGATGGGAAAGTATTGATCTGATAAAGAGATAACAATGATGTTGCATTATTAAAGTCATAAGAATCGAGTAATTTGAGTGACATCGAAAAAATGCAACATCAGTGTCATCTTGAGTGTGCAGAACACTTGTATATTTCGACATCGAAATTGTTTTAATTTGTTAGTAGCTGATGCGAAACTGCAAACTAAAGTGAAACGATGCTATTTTACTGAACGTCTTGAGCTCTATTTAAATTTATTAAGGTGAGAAATTATAGCGTTTTACTGTAAAATAAACGTATCTATGTTAGTTATCATTCTGGTTTAGCATGTTCATGTGTATATATTGATACTCGTACTTTCCCGTTGCTATTATGACTCCAACTGATGATAGTGATTATGAGTCTTCAGGCTACATTCAGGCATCTACATCGGAGCCCATATACAAATAGTAATCGATCGATCCAATGCAGTACAACAACGAGAAAATACATAGCTGAAACCCGTTGCTTCTGCGTTTGAAGCGATGTAGTCCGCGCTCGAGTCCTAGTGGAATACAGTCACTCAGTGAAATATAGATACATCCAGCTGATGTGTCTCTAGTAGCATAAGGTCCTCGTCTTGCATTTGGCTACGATTCATCACCGAAAAATTAAAGCAGATTTAGGGCAATACATAAAAGCTATCATTCATCAATCGTCGCTGTTTGCGTTATTTATAATAAGGCTTATGACTGTATTCACCAAATCAGTTTCCTAACTACTTAAATATAAGCTTTAAGTACTCACATATGCCTTTGGAATTGTTCAACCTTTGTTTGATGCTATAATTGTGCCCTTAGTCTTGACCAGTCAGTCACGTATGCGGGTATCGAGTGGCTTCATAAGCCACCCTGACAACGAATGAAATAATCAACTCGGTTCTTCATTTAATCCAGAAACTACTTTCCGGGGCGAAATCAAGGAAACTAATTGGTTATTTCAGTATTTCTTAAGTTTGTCTTTAGAGGCGCTTCCATTTCTATTTGACTATTTTTGACGTATATGTTCAGCTTCAATCTAAGTTAACACTGGGTCAGCTGTATGACAGAAAATATACCTTGATGAAATCTTCGATGTACATAGCAACAGTTCTAATGTACAAAAATGCCTGACATATAATGGTATCAATTATCTAGCACTAAACGTTAGAAGGGAAAAAGATGAAGCTAATTTCATTTCTAAGCATTTTGTATACTATGAAAAATTACAAAATACTGTAGTTACAGTTATGTTGAAAGAGTTAACAAAGTTTTATACTTTAGTTCTAGAGACTGGAAATGCAATTTCATTCCTCTTTAATTTCTACTATAGCATCGAATTTATTAAGCACATGGCTAAGATAAATTTTAGAAACGGAAACCTTTCGAAAAGAAAACTGAAATATCTCGAGGCAGGGCATTTGAGAAAAGCCTACCCAAACGAACTACTTGTCAGATAAAGGATGAGTGGTAGGATTAGACAGTCTGGTCTGGTGGTGCGAGACCATATACATGAGTTTTCTATAAAGATCTATCTTCTACTCTCTTTAAGAGCACTTTTGAAGGTGGTTCTACATTGGACGAGGAGTTTTATATACATCTTTCATGATGTTCTGTACATCATACTAAAGTTTTTGAGGAAGAGCTTATTATCTAAGGGAATTAACTGAAACAAAATCTAGTGCCTCTAGCAGAGGCCTTAATCAACTGGTATTTTAAAAGCTACATAAAGAAGAAATTTATTAAAAAACTTATGTGTCCACTGTTTCGGCTTGTTTAGTTGACCGAAGTCATGTGATAGGCTTTGCTTTGCCTTTGATTCATGCTCTGATGGCATTCTTCATTGATTGTCATCTCTACAGTTACCGACTATGATCAACACATTGCATAACGTACCTTCTTTTTCACCTTTTGCTTGGCTATCGCAACGTTATCGTGCTTTTCTGGTTACTAATTACTTGATAACCTGCACGTACTCTTTTTAATATGTCTCTTCTCTCCTCTTAGGTAATAGGCGTTATTATAAAGAGTCACTGCAATTCAACTCTAATACATTGTCGCCGAGCTAAGGAGTTACATATAATCCTGGAAAGTGATTTACTGTGAAGAGAATTTCATTTAGCTATATTTTGGGAGGTAGAAAATAGCTGATCATTTTATTCACCGAAAATTCATTGGCCAAAGAGGTGCATAACAATCTGTCACCAAAAATATGTCTGAAAGTCAATCAGTATCTAAATAGTTGCAGATTAGTTAATTTGCTTGACAAATACATTAGCAAATATTACTGTTCAACTTAATAACACTTAAGATAGAAAGTTACCTTCTATGTCAGAGTTTAGCCATATTAACCCCATCTGATCCAGTTTGTACTTCAGTAATCAGTCTACAACGGTAGTAAGCTGTAATTAAATGGGGTCATTAGATATCTGACTTGTCGTTATGACTACATATTACTGAGTAGTTGCATGAATCAACCAACCCCACCACATGTGATTAACCGACAGGAAAACGGGTTGGATCTGACAACTATTTGATCAATAATTAAAGTTTTCTGTGTGTAGGTATAAATTGTAGAGGTATAATTACCTCTGAATCTCCGAATGACTTTATCATATTTTCGAAAGATGCTTTCGTTCTACACTGATCACCTGTTCTAGCCTCTCTTGGAAAATACATTTAGCAGATTCAAGTTTTATGCTTTATTTAGTGGTTAAGAGTGAATCAGATCTGACGAGAGTATTAAAAAATTGATATGAAATGAGTAAGAGGATTATTTATTGTTAGATGATGAGGTTGACTGTTAGAAAGCCATGGAGTTATGTTTCATACTTGTCATTATTTGTCAGCAAGGCGCATTTGAAACTATCAGGAAACTAGTGTTACCTCAGTGATCCGAAACTTTGTTACATTGTGCTAAATCAGATAAGTTTGAGTGGTCATCAACTACCATTGTTTCTTAGAAGCATATTTCACTGGTTATTGGTAACAGCTTTGTGCAGAGTGAATTAAATCAGTAAATTACGAGAGTTCAACTGGTCACATTTAAATTACAAATGCTACTTAAAACAACATTTTCTTGGAAAACTATGAGAACAGGATATGCGTGCTGAAATCAATACTTGTTCAGACTAACAGTATCATTGTCTCAAGAAAAGGTTAGCTGAACTCAGGCCATGCTGAATTTGTAAAGATAATTTCTGTCAAACAGCAATTTCAAACTATAATTTTGACTAAGAGTTGATTGTAAGTTCTTTGGTAGAGAATGATAGCTAGATTATTTGAGCCAGCACATAAAAATAAGTTGTTATCCAATGCAAAGTTGTCAAAATATGTTTAATGTCATTAAATTGTGTTAGAATAGTCATTCTGTTGAGAATACAGTATACTTGAGGCTGCACTCCATCAACAAATTAGTCGAAGACTGAGTTTTCACTAGTAAACATGTTATCATTGTCCTTACTCGGTTTTTTACTCAAAACCTAGTCTGAAAGGACAATTCCGATATTATTAAAATATTTACAAGCTGAGCTACGAAAACACACTATTATGTCAGTTTACAAAATACATGATCAAAGAGAGTAATTCTTATAGCTAAGTATTTATGGAATCGTCCAAATTTGAAGTAAAAGCTTCTTTGTTAAGAACTACATGTTCGGACGGACAAACTATGTCCTCTAGTGCTATGCTGTCATACAGTAAAGAAGTATCCTATTGGATGACAGTATTTGTGGTACAATGAGTTGATCTACAGTCTTCCCTAGTCAGATCAAAGTGATCATAGTTATTTCGCCATCTTAGATAAATATACTTTTGTGACATAGTTGTTTTAAAAAAATAGGATTAGAATAGCTTTTTTACTAGCAAGACTAAACGCTACACAAATTTGGGTGGATCAGTTAACGTGATGGGACTGGTATAATGTTTTATAGTCCCAGTTACTAGACGAATTCTGTAGACAGGTTTAAAAGTGTGATTGTCAGGTTGGGTCATGTGACATAAGGTTTGATATGAGATTGCTAGATGCAGTTTGTAGAAAATTCATATTCATCATTATTCTGGGTTAGTACAGTGAACACCTTTCAGGGGTGGTTGATAGAATTAAGTCTGCTGGTGGGAAGGGATAATATGACTTTAGCTACATCTGGCAATCGGTATATGTAATCTAATCCCAAGAGAAAGCATTCATGATCGGTTTAGTTTGGTGGTAAGGTCTATGTCTAAAAAGCAGTGTCCCTTGAAGTGGTGTTGAAATGCCAACTGTCGTTAGTGAGGTTACGCACGAATTTAGAAAGAAATGGCATAGCCTCAAAAATCAAAATCTGTATGACCTAGCGACACAGTCAGAGACATTGTTGGCATACGGTTAAGGCTATTCCGATCGGAATCTCTTAATTAGCAACGTTCATTCGCCTATGTGATAGACGCAAACAGATACACAACACTGGTCAAATAAAGTTTCCTATGAACTGTCTATAGCCACTAAACATATGTGATATATATATACCTAATACCTTATTGAAAAAATTCAACAAAGGTGAACTGTCTAAATGTACTTCCTAGCATCTTGAAAGACATCATAAGATGGAACTAAGAGTATTCATTAGCAATTAAACATCAAATTTAGCGGATTACGAAATCAAAGTAAAAGGTGAAATTAAACAAGTGATCATTGAAATCTACTCCTAATCCTGTGGCATAAGTTTATATTGGAGGATGTCTGCTTCTTTTTAGGAAGTCATTGAACTACAACTTTGTTTGTAAAACTGCAGTTATAATCCAGACGGTGATAAAACGTAAACGTGATACACATAGTAAGATAACCTCAAAACTAATGGTTCAACTTACTTTTTCACATCTTCATTCATATTAATGTCGAATTTGACTGCTTGATCTTTGATTTCCACATTCCTGTTTTGAACCTGAGACAGCATGCGTAGTGTTGAACAGTCCACTAACACAATTTTACGTCACTTATTACGTTATTTCGTAGCAAGTCACTAACTTAAAGTACTTATTTTAGTTAGTTTATAGAACAGCTACGCATAAATTTGGAGAAGTTTATCAGTGAACTGATATTGAACAATTCGTACCTTCTAAATGTTTTGTTTAAATAGGTATGTTTTAAATGCTTTGCTAACAGATATATGAACATTTATATGCCATCTCATTTTATGCAAGGCTTGGATGACACCCACCCACATATTTCATTTTATGCCAAAATGATTAGAGTTGTATGATAATCTGATAGCAGGCTACTTCTGAAATATTTCAGTTTACATAAACAGTAAGATTTATCTTTATATATATATATATATATATATATATATATATATATATATATATAAAGAGAAAAGTATCAAGTGCGACAAATCAAAATTTTAGTTTTCTCCAAGAGGAATAACTCTTGGAAATGTTTACGTAATTTGTATGATATGAACAATAGGCGTTATAGAAATAGGATGTAACTGACTGTTCTGTTGGTCAATCATGACTTAGGAGTACAGGTCAACTGGTTAGCGCTCACTAAGAAGAAATGCTGTAGTTCAATTTTTAAGGTCTAACCGCATAAACATACAGTTAATATTTTGACATTAGTACTTTATCGGTAGTACCAAAGTAAGTTTATCATATATGGCTTCTATAAAATAACTCATTTTATACCACAGCTGCAAACATTCAATTCTACATGACTTGTTCAGAATGTTATGTAAGCTTTAAATGAGTTTGGCGTAGATTTCACTATGATATTGGATGACATCGCTGTTAAAGATTCTCAAATAAGTGAAATATTTTGATATATCTTGGGTGCTTATGTCTAGAGAATCACTTAGGCCTAGTTAAATTAGTTAGTCCATGTATACACATAAGTTGAATTTAATAAGTTGATTGATAGCAGTTTCCAGCATAAGTAGTAGCACTTAGCAATCGGTAATCCAGTTCAGATGACAACGCATTTTATAGATCAGGATCTTGAGATAAAAGCACTTAAAATCGTTTATGTAACTTTCTTTTAATTAGTTGAAGTTTGGAGCATATCCTGATAGCCTTATATGTCATATTACTTTCCGAGCTTCTTGAGCATATTTATTCATATAACTCAAAGGCGTTTTGCAGTAGGAAATTGATTTTCTTTAGAATGAGCAAACTCATCACATATTGGATGGTTTCTTCATGAATTTACTCCGTATAGATTATATTTGTGGATAGAGAGCATGCCTTTTATCAAAGGATTATAGTCTAAAGTTTTTCACTTCGTGTTGCAGATATACTATTTGATGGGACAAAATGAAAGCTTTTCTCTAATTTAAAGATAGTGTTCTACTTTTACTTTGTTTATTACAATACCAGTAGAGTCCTTTTACTATGCACATCATATTACAGAGTACACCATCATGTAAAAATAAGTTCTTACCATATCTTGTTACTACACTTGTTACTTTTTTTGACTGATGAATGACAAGATGCTGCAAAAGATGGAAACTATGATTTCGCTTGTGGCATTTGACCAAAAACATCACACATCACAAGTGTCTTAAGATAAGTTTCGGCTTCTTTTGATGATGGTTTCCTTCCCCAGTTTTTTTTTGTGAGCAAATGTTTTTGCTTTTCATAATACCGCCCTTAAGAATCACTGATTAGAAGTATTAGATGAATATTCGTGGTAAGTGGGGCTATTAAAGATATCACTCTCGATGTTGGATCAACCAGATGAAGTCAGTATGTAGATTCATACCTACCAAAACGACGTTTAAGCAGCTGTCTGAGGCACTACATACAAAAATTTATTCTTGAACGTAGTACAAAAATATTCAGAAAATGAACTGTAAATGTGTACTACCATATAGGCCTTAACAATCCTTTCTCCAATAATGCTTGGTGAATAAGCAGACCTGAATTAGTTTTCCTCTGTTGATAAAGTATGTAGAGGTTCAAGATATGTGATGACTTCCTGAAAATAGATGAAAGCTTAAAAGCTACTTACATCACTCAGTAAAAGCAATCAGCCAAAATTCTCGAGAACAATCAGTTTCAAAATTGAAGACATTATTGATGAATATAGTAAGTGCTAACATTTACTAAGAATTATTTCAATTTCAAACATCCTCATACTATATCGCTCAAATGATAAAATCAGGAGTACTTTATATAGAATCTACCAGTAGAATCAACCATTGGCTTCGGCTAAATGAATTTGTAGTTGGATATATATATATATATATATATGCACGAACCTCTTTAGCAATAATTAACATTCTAACTGACATTATAATTTAAAAGCTTTGCTTCATTTGTACTTTTCAAGAAGCATAGAACTTAGTTCCTTAACTCGTTCTATGTAGCACTTTCACATAACGATACAGATTATACACTGTGCAGATGATGAAACACTTTCTAAGTGAATTCCTAGTTATATGTGTCAGTCTTATGACTGAATAAATGTTCACAGGAAATTTATGGGTAAATGATCTAACAGTAAAAGTATTCAGAGATTATAGTGCAGTTTCTCCATGTGAATTTCATACTTTTCAGCCAGACATTTTACTTTGATTAACTTTGATAAAGTCAGCTAGAATATCTGCTTAAAGTTCATGTAATTTGCTTAACCTGCCTCTCTAAGTTGTATCGACCTAGGTAAGAAAATGAAAAACATGGTTGCATAGCATGAAAAGATTCTCATTTGATGTTCATTTCTCTTGTCCAATGATACTTGTTAGTAGGCATCAGTGCTCTAAAATGATTCATGCTGAGGAATAACGTAAATGTCGTATTTCATTTCACATTTAATTTTGATCAATTTATTTTATATTTTATTTTTCATTGATACTTGTAATTCCCCGTTGTTATACCGAATAGAATTGACTGACGTTTGTTGGCATATGGTCCCTTATGCGGATATCTCCATATTATATAAATATTCAGTTGGAAATGATTTGGTGATGGCTGTCAGCGGAATTCAGTGGGCACGTTTGGTTCTGTTTGAATCTTGTCGGCAAACATTTGAAGCTATGGGTAACAGGTCTGATTCTCAGTAAGAAGGCTACTACTCACTGGGATGCAAGTAGAATAAAACATGCATCCTGAATTTGTTACCAGCAACCACCAAGTCAATTATTTTTCCCCTGCGTTCCTAATGGAACATACGGCTTCAGTATCACGTCTCCAGTGACCTCTGTTCTCTTCAATCTTTTCAACCTGGCTCCACGACAGCCCACAAGCTCTCATTTCCTCCTCACACGATCTCCTCCATGTCACCCTCAGACAACCAACTCGTCGCTTCCCATCTGGATTCCACTCGAGTACCTGGCCTGACGCGTTATGTCCCCAGTCGACCTTCTCAGTGTATGCCCAATCCATCTCAACTTCCTTCTGCATATTTATTGCGTGATAGGTCCTTCGTTGGTTGGTTGCCAGAGCTCCTTGTTGCTTATTCTTCTTATTCTGGCCATCTGATCTTCAGTAGCGAGCGTAGGCAGTTGTCGATGAATGCTTGTAGTTTGTCGGAAATACCTTTCGTAACGCGCCAACCCCCTGAACCATACAGAAGCACTGACTTGACATTGGTGTTGAAAATCCTGATCTTGATCTTTATGCTGAGTGCAGAAGATCTCCACACTGGTTTCAGGCTAATGAACGCCTGTCCTGCTTTTCCGATTCTGACTTTGACATCCTCGTCTGTGCTGCCTGTATTTGAAACAGTGCCCCCTAGATAGGTGAAGGAGGCTACTTCCTTTAAGTTCCTCCCGTTACTGGTGACTGGGGCTTGTTATTGGTTGTGGTGGCGTTGGTTGGGTATCATCATCACTTCCGTCTTCTCTGCACTTAGTTGAAGTCCCGTCTTCGCTGCCCTGCCTCTTCTGTTAACTTTTTAGTTTTCGCCTGTAGATCTTCGAGTTTGTGCGGTATTAGACACAAGTCATCAGCGAAATCCAAATCTTCTAGGTTCATTGCGGTGGTCCAGTGTATCCCCCTCTTCTGACAAGTCAATTATTACTTTATATTTATCTATCTTTTGCAAATAACACGTCTACAGAAAGTCAATCAAAGCTGCACTATATTTCATGACTTGTTACTTTACATAAGATTAAATTTTGTGTAATTTGAGTATTTCTTCGAGCTTGAGTTCATTAATTTGATGCTTAAAATTGGACAATATTTATGACAGTTTAGAAATATGCAATAAAAATAAAACAATATGAAAGAATAAATGCCTCAGGGACATTATAGTTATACTCAATAAAGTTGGCTGCCATAATCCCTGTAGTGTTCTCACTACCCTTCACTAGGTTTTTAATGATTGCCTAGTGATTACAGACACGTTCAATGGATCTGGGAACTAGTATAATAAAAAATTTAACAGTTTCTAGCATTAAACCAAGAATTCTTTACATCAGTTAGTTGATTTTTAAAAAATCAGCAACCATGAAATGTATCCAGCCAATAAAAGCATAAAAGCGGGAATATTTGTGTCATTCAACTTTTTGTTTATATGACTCTTGTCAGTATGAATTTTAAGGTAATCAATCAAGGCAATTTAGTTAGAATGGTGTAAATAAGTGCATAGCTATTCATTTCCCCCTACACTCAATGTTCTACACCAAAGTATCATTCGTTTCAGATATGTGACAAACTATCTATTTCCTTTGAACAAATTAGAAATTATTAAACTATACATCACACTTACATTATATTGCCATCTAAACTATTTAAATTGAGTAAATCGGATATGAATGAATACTGTGTTAAATTTTCATTATATATGGATGTCTTTTGATTAGTCCATAACGAAGGACTAAAGTTATGTTGATTAATTCCATTAAATGGATAGAATCTTCTGCTTAGATCAATATTACTA
This sequence comes from Heterobilharzia americana, assembly GCA_944470555.2. Taxonomy (NCBI): domain Eukaryota; kingdom Metazoa; phylum Platyhelminthes; class Trematoda; order Strigeidida; family Schistosomatidae; genus Heterobilharzia; species Heterobilharzia americana. The sequence goes on along the minus strand of OX104134.1, from coordinate 107,224,615 downwards.
TTAATTTCCAAATTTTCTGAGCAGTTTACATTCAAATATGGTGGATGTATACTGAACTTTTGCAAACATCTATACGATGCAGGAGATGAAAATGATGGAGAAGTAGAAAATCGTATATGTTTTGAACTCTTGAGTTTTTTGTCATTTACTGATTGATTATGTAAATGTTCCATTAAAAATATATTATATTACATTATTTAGAAACGTTGTTTTGCGGAAAACTGTGATACAGATTAGAAGATATACTCAATGTTTCAGTGCATTACATTAAATATGTTCAATATTTGCAATAAATCCTCAATGTACTTAGTGTCATGCACGCACATGATGGATGATTTCTTAGAATAGAAAAGTTATAAACGTTTTGTGAAGAAAACTCGTTTTTAAATGAAAGTTATCTCCTGCAAATATGATTGGATAATGATCATAAAATAGTTTATATAAAGCTAAGTGAATTGTTTACTTAAAGATAAAAGTAAGTGAGGAAAAAATGTAGGCTATTTAAAAAAGAATAAATAACTATAGATTACATTAAACGTTGTGGAAAAAAGTTGAAAACTCTGGATGAAAAGTAATGTGAACCGATACAAGAATAAGTTTATTTTTTACAAACGACATATTTCATTTTTTTCTTATGATATCTAGTTTTTCTGTCTTCTTCTAGTATACATTCCGTCTATCCAACCATCGCTCCATAAGTGTGATTCCAAAACCGTTTTTCAAATTCAGTCACTGATGTCAAATGACAGAGTCATAAAATGTGCGTACACCTTCATGAAAATTTATGTTTTCGCATAAATCTGAGTGTAATAACCTTCGAGCAAAGCTTTTTTGTGTCACCATACTTATTGATAATACTAATATAATCATTTCCTACTTGTACTGACAAGTTCCAGGTTCTATTTTCCTTCGCCTCTTCTATGCAATTGTATTAATCAACCATCACATTCACCATATATTGCTCATATGCTAAACCATGAAACTGGTGAAATTGGTGCATATGCTGTATAACATAGTGCTCTTAGAAACTTGATTTGTTATGGAAATCAGAAATGATTGAAGTTCGACAGGTGTTAATCATATTCGTCTTTGCGTATTTCGCTAGTTGTTAATTTGCTTTAATCAGCGTCCCAAAGTGAACAAGTTAATTCATCACGGCTGTCACTGTAATTTCACCAATCATTTCATTATCATCACGTTTAATAAAGAGGAACTTTGAAAATTAAATTTTTGGTCATTTTTAGCCTATGACATTTAAATACTACCTGATAATAGTTCAACTGGTAAAGTAACTTCAGTTTCAAATTTGTCAAGAATTTTATTATGGTACTTGAACAATAACTTTTTTGAATGTGCTAAAAAAACTATTGAATACAGAATATTGATACAGGAAATATCTTCACCAAGTACATCAAACATCTTGGTCAAGTGTTTCTGAATGACCAGAAATGAATCAGAAATTTAGTTGAAATGAAGTGAATGTATTGTCATGTACAGTATTAAGCGTATTGAATAACTGTGCCAATTTTCAAGAATACTTTTGAAAATGAATGCTCAGACCAAATAAACTTCTTCGGTCTCATCTCCTCTGAACTTTCCGTATTAGATTAACTATTTGAAATTCGATAGTGTGAAACAGTATTATTTACTAGATGATGTTTTGATCGGAATTTACCGTTCATATTTGCCTTTATATATTGTCTTTCGAGTTCATGAAGTTTTGGAACTTAGGGAGAACTGCCAACCAGATACATCAATATCAAATTTAGCTGCATATTTGGTATGAAAGTGATTAACAGATGTGATGGTAAATTCATTACCACCATATAATACTTTTTTAGTGTCCCTGACATGTGCTAGATGTATGAATTGAAATGTTTCAGAAACTTTAAGGGTGATATGACGTTTTTTAAGGATTTAGACACATCATATTTGGCATTGAATTACCATTAATAACTTAGAATTTCAAAGAAAAGAGTTGCAGTATATCTAGGTCAATATAGTTGACTAGACAGTTAGTAAAATCATTTGAAAAAGGTAAACTTTCCTGACTGAATGAAGATACGAAGTAGTGGACAACACCTAAATTCCTATTGAACCTATTCCATCCCTTGTTAATTGTGAAAAACCCAGTCAACAGAAACATCTACCAAATCAAATGAAGTAATATGGGCGCACGACGTTGAGGAGTTACATACTGGGATGCATCAGCTGTCTGATACTCTCAGATTTTCAGTGGTTCTTTAAATGTTTTTCATTCCGTGATGAATACCATCTAGAAAGCAATAAATCCTCACAAACTTCCATAAAAATAAGTTCTTCTCTAGCAACATATCAATATTTACATATGGAGTGTTCCTGAAAAAATAGCTAGTGAAGAAGTGAAGCTGGGGCTGGAAGTATTTTGAAATCGTAGAAGTATTATCATATTTTATTTTATCAAAGCATAAGTGTCTGTTCATCTTTAAATGTTCGTGACTAGCAGAAATAGTAGAGATGGATAGTGGCTAGCAGTGAGATCTAGGATGCATACTTCTTCCTATTTGGGATTCGTCAGCTGGATGTACCTGCTTCCGGGGAGTGATGTTGTTCGCACCGGAACTCGGGAGCAACCGCTTAAAATGCCAGAGCGTTATCCACTACACACTGAGCCATGATACCCACTTTTTGCGTGACGGGTTTAGTTTTGGTATAATTGTTTTCAAATTATACCGTCGTTGATTAGACCGAATTGATCGGTCTCTATAGGCACATGGGCTCCTGTGCGGATGCCTCGATATTACCTGTGTTCCAATGATAGTAAAGATGGAAAATAGCTATCAATAGAATCCAGGATGCGCATTTTCTCTAATTTGGAACTCGTCAGCTATATGTACCTGCCTCCCAGTGAGTGACGTTATTTCCACCGGGATTCAGAAATTGTCAAGGAAATACCATAATTTACGAGGTGTACACTGACGGTAGAATTAAGAAACAAATAAATCTCCACAGAATAACTTTTGTCTTTGGTATGGGTTTTGATACAATTCTGTAGGCCTGATACATAACATTTTTTAAACAGTATTTGAGTATTTTTCGCACCACATGTTTAAATTTATAAATTTTGCCATAAAACTTTCCATTACTGCTTCATGAATCTGAAGGATAACCAACAAAATAACTTTACTGGTTCCTACCGTGATGCCAAATAGTTTTCCCTTATCCCTAATGTAATGGCTAAGAGAAAAAACTCTCTGCTAGCCAATAAGTACATTAACTTAGACATTCACATCTAATGTTTGGCGCTTACCTCTAAAATGTAAAGAAGCGAAAACCATAATCTAACGAACCAAGTGGTCAACAGTACTGTTTCAAAATGTTCCAGAAATCTTCATCTAGAGAACAATTAAGCATTTTTAAAGATAGTAAAAAAATTCGTATGACTTAGAATTTGTAGTCTGATTAACTAATAAATGAATGCACTGATAAAAACACCATAGAACTTTAGGCATACTTGCTAAAGTTTTAATGGGTGCTGATGGAAATAACACATCAGTAATTTTTATAACTTTCAATTGAACAGAAATTAGCTGTCATCACGATTCCAAGTAGTCTGACAAACAAGCCTGAAGAAAAAGGTGACAGAAATATACTCAAAAAATTAACTTCAAGTTTAATAATACATTCTGTTATGATTAACATCCTTTCTGTAAAAATTATCAAAGCTTTAGACACACATTAACAAGGAGCATATAGTTAGAGTAGCGGACAAGGAAAAGTGCAGTAATTCAGAAAAAACAGCTGAAAGCATACTTAGATTCCGGCTATTTCCCTGCCACCTGTTTGGATACATAAATCAGTCACGCATACAACAATTTGAAAATTTCTTCTTATTTCTTAGAATCATTACTTGTCTCATGAGTTCCTAGTGGAACATAGGAATTCAGTAGCACGTCACCATTCCACTCTCTTCTCTCCAGTCTTTCCAACCTAGCTCCAACACAGCCCACAAACTTTCATTTCTTCCTCACACGATCCCTCCTTACCAACCTCGGCTCAAACACCCAACTCGTCGTTTCCCATTTGACTTCCACTCGACACCCTGGCCTGGAGTCTGATGTCCTCAAATGGTCTTACCAGTGTGTGTCCAATCCAATCCAATCCAATTCATACACACTTTCTTCTGCATATTTGTTGAGCGATTGATTCTTTTCCCCCATCCCCTGTCTTCACTTCACTTCACTTCACTTCAAAGGCGTCACCGAGCACTCCATTGTTGGTGTGGATCACTTGGCATGTGGCCTTTTCATATAGGTGTTGAATCAGGTTGACAAAGATTTGATGCACTGAATTCGTAGTGTTGAAGCAGCTGCCTACCAAATTACTTCTTAGTCGACGCTGTCGAATGCATATTCAAAGTGGATGAAGTGGAGGTAGAGTTGAGTTGACAGGCATTCTGTGCTGTGTTCTCTGATGATGTGTAGCATAGCGTTGCAATTTGATTCGCACGTGCTTCGATCTCCTTGAAGCCAGCCAGCCAGCCAGGCAATTCCGGTCGTATTTTCGAGTCCAGAGCACTTTTAATCTCTCCAGTATGATGAGGCATAATAGTTTGTTTGTGGTGGTTCTTTCCTGTATTTCAGAAGTTTTATAGTACATCAGCTAATTGGCCTTCCGAAGTCTTTCATTATATGGTGACATTTCGTGTCTCCGATACCAGTGAGGAATAAATTTATTTTTATTTTCTATATTTCCTTTGTCCTTTGAAGTTTGTTTAGTGACTTGGTTAGTTTCCCGGTGTACAGTTGGTAGCCGTATGCCTAACCTTCCTTTTTTATGTGGTCCTACGACTGGCTAGTAACTATTGAACTTGTTCACTGAGCGAAGTTAAGTTGTTCGTTAAGAGTCTTAAAAATAATAGGAGAATGGGAAAACTTGCGATGGTTTATTATTTGCCAAACTTTGGTTCATTCTACGTGTTGTTTATTGTGTTCCACAAAAATTAATAGACAAAATTTGAATATTTAATTTTAGCAATCTACGTGGAATTGAAGCTTGATTAACAATTGCTTGATATCATGTGATTTGAATATCTTCTATGCTTAACCGTTTGCATACCAGTCAAAGCTAATTGGTAATATAGTTAAAGACTTGATTCACTGAAACAGTTTCAGAGAAAGAGACTGAAAATGAATTTAGAATTCAAAGTTTGTGTCTAGCTGTTTTATATCAATAAACATTCGTTTACTGACTGTTGTTTGCCCGAAACGCCACTCATCATGTATAACAGTCGAGTTTGCATTTTAGTTTTCTTGTAATATCCATCATGATGGGATGAGATTTGCAGCACAATTTAATGTTAATGATCATATCTTGGTGTCATTATGATCAATAAATTCTGATCAAAATATCATGCGTGAATAAATTGTCTCAAAAAAGTAACACAGAAAGGTCTCGTCTTTCAAAATATATTTCTGTAATTCCTTGTTTAGGTACTTGCAAGTAGTATACCTACTAAGCTATGAAAATTCAGCTCGAATAACTTCTTCGTATCTTCAAAAAATTGTATACATTCATGTTTTGCTGCCTGTATTATTTTAACATTCACTGTTGAGATTGTTTCTTGAAATGTCCCTGCATTATTCATAACTTTACTTTTGCAAATTCTGTCATCGCCGCAACTGATAATGTGTTATATAGTTGTGATGGATGGCGGCAAGCAGTGGAATCCACATACTTTTTATTCTATCAGGGACTTGTCAGCCTAATGTACTTGAATCTCAGCGGGCAATACTGTCTTGATTAAGACTTGGTCCCACGACCGACCTCTTCAAACGCCAAAGTGTTATCCTCCAAGCCATAGAGTCACAGAAGCCACTTCTTGTGCTATGGGCATACTTTTCATGTTGCTGCTTGTCTTATCCCATCGTTGGTTGGAACGAACCGATCGGTGGCTAATACCGTATGAGCTCCTGCGTAGATACCCAGATGTTGCCTGTCGTCACACTTTTATGGTAATGATGAATCATTTGGTCCAATCAACCTAAATGGTTGATAACTGTTTGTTGAAGAGAATATGCATTTCACCAGCTACATTTAATGATGTCGTAGGCTAGGAAATACTGAGAATTTCTACAAACTACTGTTTAGGAAAGATAAAATAAGTATTTCTTGTTTATAATTACCGCAGACGTAGTGGAACTAACATTTAGGAGTTGTTAAAAGGTAGTACTGGGATCAGTGACTTGTGACGTAAGCTTTGTGTAATGGTAGAAAAAAGTATTTAGGGAACTAATGCATGAGTTTGAGTCATACCTTTACTGGTGATTAAAAGTGTCGAAGAATGGTACTGGTACGAATATTTAGTGGGTGAGTACATGACACGCTTGCGTTTTACCTTCATGCTGAAAATCTTTACGCTGTTTATTTCTGTTCTGTATCTAGATATTGCGTGACCGATGGTTATTTTGAGAAACACTAAGTCAGTATTACTGGTTAGCCTGTTGTCCTTCAGATATCGAAGCAATGCACCCTGTAGTCCTTGACATCAATCGTTTACTTGACTTCCGACGTATGAAAATATGGTGAACAGTTGAAATATTGAATCGCTCTTTCATTGTACGTTTATTAATTAGAAAAACCTTAAATTTGATACCCTGAGTATCAATTAAAACCCCTTGCAGTTTTTCAAACAATGATATATAAAACTATAAATTCCCTTCAAAACCATTAGTAGTCGCATCAATTGTCTACCATGAATGGATAACTAGTGGATAAGCGAAGCTACTGTGTAATTCAACAAGCGTGAAAACTAGATTCATGGTTTCCCACCGACTAACTCCCAACATCGAACATTAAAACAAAATGCTCTGAGCTGCCGCATAACTTGGCCTTGCAGCTGCTTTACGTCATTTGACTGATGGACTTCAGTCAGCGTCGAGCACTAGAGACTCGATAGTGACATCGGTTACCAACTGTTGACTAATTCGCACACATAACTCGGTCCTAAAAGCAGTCAGTGAGATCCTAATTAGCTAAGAGATTAGGTAATTGACTTGAGAATTTATCAAGGCAGCCTCAGCTCACCAAGAGAATGCTAATTTACTCATGGCTGTGGATACATCTTTCTGATGAACCTCAACAAGCACGAAACTTAATTTATAAGCTTCCTTCCTTCCTTAACAACTGATGTTAACATTAGATTCAATTTATACTTCTGTGAAGAAACTACTGTTAGACTTCCATGCGAAAAGTTGGAATTATTTTATTTCAAACAAGCTGTGAGCTACGCAAAATATAAACCTTTTACTCAGCTCTTAATATTTGCGATATTATTTGGTCAAATGTTGACCGTAGTTCATACGGACTAACACTGATCTGCCACTTTTATAGTTTTTGATAGCAAAGCGATTGATGATACTTCATAAAAGTTATTGATCGATTTACGATGGGATGTCATGAAGTTATTTATGAAATGAATTTATGAATAAATTTCAGAAACATTAATTGACATCAATTAGAAAACCACGGAATACTGGGAGACTCTAGATAAACGTGTTGCCTTAATTTGTACTGTTTAAAAACCAGCACATTTACCCAGTTGGGTGTCTCGTGAAGGAATGTCATACCGCTTGGCAAGCATGTAAAAGTTCAGGCACTCAGGTGGAACTCAGTAGTCAATAGTTTTCCTACTTTCGTTACATGTGGATGTAATGTGGGCGTCATCGGATGTTGTCACCAAACGAGTTCTCTCAAATCCAAATTTTCCGACATTATAAATCACAAAAATTTCAAAAAAAGGTCATATCGAAGCAGAGCTCTAACGAGCATCGAAGAGCAATTCTGTTGACGGTTTGCTAAGATCGACGAATTTCACAGTAGTTTTCATCACAAAACGACATCAGTCAGTCGTCAAAAACCAACAACTCAACATAAGTTGTCTGAAAACAACCGCATTTCAAGTAGAAAAGGCCTTCAATACTCTTCGTCTTAGAATTTATGCTTATAACTCCATGAAAACTCTTTTATCAAGGCATTTTTGATGTGACAAAGTCACCAAGAATTATTATTATTATTATTACTGTTGTTATTATTTGTCCCTTGGGTTCCTGGTGTAACATAAGACTTCAGTAGCACGTCTCCAGTGCACTCTGTTCTCTCCAATCTTTTCAACCTGGCTGCACAACAGCTCATAAGCTCTCATTTCTTCCTCACAAGATCTCCTCCTTGTCACCCTCGGACGCCCAACTCGTCGCTCCCCATCTGGATTCTACTCGACGGCCTGAGTCATGATGTCTCCATATAGTCTTCTCGGTGTATGCCCAATCCATCTCAACTTCCTTCTGCATATTTGTTGAGCGATAGCTTCTTGGTTGCTTCGTTGTTAAGAATTATACCAAGTCCAAATATATAGCTAATAAAGACAAAAACCACTGATAAATTAGGAGTTTCATAGTTGTCAATAAAGTGCCTTACTAAGTGATTTATCTTGCAGAAGGCATACTGCTGCATTCTACACAAAACAATAGATTATTGTATTAATTATCTCGAATTAAGTGACATCTAATAGAAGTTAATGAAAGCAAAAGCATGATAAACTCAGAAAATTGGCAACTCGCTTATAAGCAATACCTATATGTTCACTGTATTCAGGGATTCATAGACTTTTATTAAAGTATAATAAGGAATCAGTTTAACATTTTATTGCAAGAATAACGACAAATAGCGATTCACTGACATTCATCACCACTCAAATGCTATATAAGGTAAGAGCGTAATAAGTGTAAACTCTTTCGGCATTGATCCAGAATTTAACATCGACAGTTTGTCAAAAGACCTCAGAATGATAATGTTGAAGAGGAAAGAATCCTCTTCAACCGGTTTAAGGTAACAGATTCAACAATTCATTAAAGACTGAGTACCACTGAAAAAAACTACGAGCAGAAGAAAGGATTCTAGCAGTTTTAGTTTCGAAAAAATCGTCTTCTGCAGATATCTAACTCTACCAAGCAGTTATTCAACTTTATTTACTTAATGCCACGAAATCATTACGAAAATTTCACTTATGACTTATATATGTAAGTAAATTACTGGTTGTTCATGATTTAAAGCCTTATCTCTGTATCCAAAAGATTGTTTGCATTCGTTAGTCTCACTGTGATCATTGTGGTAATTTTTTTGTAACTTTCAATCGTCCAATTTTTACTGTTTCCTAATTCCTTTCATTTTTGGTTACATAAAATCATTTTCACAATTGTTATCTCATACTTACCATTCTCAGTTTCGTGTCCTAGATGGATTACGAACGTAAATCCATGGAATTTCAGGATAGATCACTAATATCTGATCTGTCCTAACTATGTTTAGCTGTCTAATAGAGGAGCGTTTCATTTGAAAATGACTTCATTTAATAGTTATTACATCATATACATATGCTGGTTAAAGGTTTTAATCAGAATTGTTGGTCATCAGTTTGAGCTGTCTTCTGACTGATGTGTTATCTCTTTCTTTAGTTAGCTGGTACACTCACCTATGGCTTGAAAATTAGAGAAAACGGAAGTATTTGAATAGCGCTATAAGAAAAACTCTACGTGTTCCATTTTGTTTCGTTCTCTTTAGACGCTTTGACGGTATCAAAGTAAGCTGATGAAAGGAACAAAGGTCATAATAACTCAAATTAAAATTACAATCCATTTCAGAGAAGTAAGAAACTTGAAGTATTCGGTTTGAATAAAGCAGTTAACTACTGCAGGGATATATATGAAATTTAGAAGATAGTTCAAAAGCGATTAGAGTGATAATCAATCACAAAATTTCGAAATAATTTAACCATGTTCATAAAAATTGCATTAAAAGTAACTGAAGAGAAAATTAAGGATCTGTAGTCAATAATAAAAGAGAGAATAAAAAAATTGGGAACAGATGATATAAATTCTTTGGTTTGTCGCTAAGGCGATTGTCGATCAACTACTGGATGTTTTGAACACAAAGATTAAGCCTTAGTTTTCTAGTTGAGATGGTTTCTAGAAACAGCATCAAGGTTGAACTAAACTGATTATTAATACTGAAGACATTTTTGATGCTAACATCATAATACTTGTGAGACAAATGACGATTAATTGATCTATTGATACCATATAGCCCATTGAGACAGAGATTTTTGAGGAAAGTGTTCAAGAAAAGTAGTACTTATCCGTCTCTATGTTCTACAAATTCACATTAGCAAGTGCATAGGAAATGATAAAGGAAATCATATGAAGGACACAGATATTCAAATGATTTTATTTTAATTTATCTTACAGTGCTAATCAATACATTTTTGCGAATAACCGCTTTTGTACAGATATTTTTATTTCCCAGCAATTTTTTAAGGTTATTCAGCTTCAACTTTGAATAATTCAAACAGAAATTTATTCTCAGTGATTTAGAAAATGATTACCTCCATAACTAGTGTGACTGTAGACATTAGCAAATATCTTGAATACATGGCAAGTATAAATATGCTTGTTCAACGACGAGCTATTCCTAATGAAAAAGTGGTTTTAGGATGAAGACTAATTTATGTTATTACTAAATCACAGACACTGTTAGAAATCAGATGTGCTCAGAATTTAGGCACAAAACGTTTTCAGTGCAGCATATTTCTTATTGAGAACTAACATCGAATATTTTGATTGTTTTTAATAGATTTATCCTCGCTGCTGCAAAAACATCAAGCAACATACGTCTAGAATGTTTATCAATGTTGCCAGTGAATGCTGAATATATTCAGTTCTGAGCTTACTTTGTCTTATATTGTATTCGATTCTATTGATATAAGTGGAAAAAGTAATTTTCATTACTTTGATCAAGAGACTTAAGGTGAAAGACATTAAAATTGAAGCGAAGCCTAACTTCACATTAGAATTTTTTTCTCAGATAGGCATCTGAAGGCAGAAATACCCACAATACTGATAGTAAGCACCACCAACTAGCTTAAGTTCTAGGTTCCAATGCAACGTTTAAGTTGCGATCTAAGTAATTCATTTTCTGAACAATTATTTATCCTGTGAATAATTAAACCTGTTCATTCTTCAGTGAATAAGAAGTTAGACTGTCAATTTCCTCGAATTTTACCAACACTGATCACTGTCACAGTCTTCTAAAAAAATTAATTGTTTTGATATACAGGAGGACGGAAAACAGGAAACCAACTACATCTGAGATGAAGTATTATCGTTGCATTCGTTATTCCATACAGCCTAGAACCCAAACTAATCGAATCGTCTTAGGTGGAGTTTACTTGCATACATATGTTCGTAACACTATGAAGGTTTAAAACAGTGATTTATTGTTATTATTATTATTATTAGTCCCTTGGGTTCCTAGTGGAACATAGGGCCTCACTAGCACGTCTCCAGTGACCTCTGTTCTCGCCAAACTTTTCAACCTCGCTCCACGACAGCCCACAAGCTCGCATTTCCTCCTCGCACGACCTCCTCCATGTCACCCTCGGACGTCCAACTCGTCGCTTTCCATGGGGATTCCACTCGAGCAACTGGCCTGACGCGTGATGTCCCCAGTCGGCCTTCTCAGTGTATGCCCAATCCATCTTCACTTCTTCCTGCATATTTGTTGCGTGATAGGTTCTTGGTTGCTTATTCTCATTATTCTGGCCATCTGATCTTCAGTAGCGAGCCAGAGTAGGCAGTTGTTGATGAATGCCTGTAGTTTATTGGAAATGCCTTTCGTGACGCGCCAAGTCTCTGAGCCATACAGAAGCACTGACTTGACGTTGGTGTTGAAAATCCGGATGTTGTTCCACATGCTGAGAGGAGTGCAGAAGATCTCCACACTGGTTTCAGGCTAATAAAGGCCTGTCTTGCTGTTTTTCCGATCCTGGCTGACTTTGACATCCTCGTCTGTGCCTGTGCCGCCTGTAGTTGAAACAGTGCTTCCTAGATAAGTGAAGGAGGTTACTTCCTTTAAGTTTCTCCCGTTGATGGTGACTGGAGTTTGTTGTTGTTGTTGTTGGAGTTGTTGGTGAGGTATCTTCATCACCTCTGTCTTCTCTATATTCACTTGAAGTCCCGTCTTCGATGCTCTGCCTCACCTATTCTGCCAACTTGTTAGTTTTTGCCAGTAGATCTTCAAGTTTGTGTGACATCAGGCACAAGTCATCGGCGAAATCCAAATCTTCTAGGTTCGATTTATTGTTTATGGTGTTGTGTAATTATAAATGGCTTTTCTGGAGAACCTAAAACAAGTACAGGATTTCTAATGCTAGATTGGGATTTGAATTCATCGTTTGATGAAACCATTATGGTCTCCTCGACTTAATGGATCACTGGCTCGATTTCCAAACTTTGTTTGAGTGGAAGAGAACTATACGAAGATATCAGGCAGTCGGAATGTCTTCGTATAGTAACCCTATGTTTTTCCAGTTTATACAGTTTTCATTTTATTTTTGTCGTAAGATTACTGTGTCTCTCTTTGAAGTATTTCTGTCTTCCGTTATAAGCTGACACTGATGGAAACGAATTTAGAATTGCTACCTACAAATATGTTTTACGAGGTGGAAAATTTTGACATGGATTTATTTCATTCCATTTAATTTTCGCATCAGAATGTTTTTTTTTTATTTGTCCATATAATTAACACAATTTTTTCTTCGTATGTCAGCAGGTTTCCTTTGTTACTTTTTTGAAAAAGTTATTCTCATTATTATTAAATAGGGTATCAGTGAAGCTGGTAAATTTTACCTACTTTCTATTCACGTGAGCTTCTTTCGTTGTACTATAAATGTGAAGCTATATACTGCAGAAATTTAGGTGCAGTAAAAAGGTTTAACCAATATTTTGAAAGAGGAATGAAAATAGGAATTTATTACAGTTTCAATGAAACAAAATATTCTAAGTCAGGTGAAATCCAAAGTTAATGGGATTGTAAAAAACGCATAACTGTAGATATATCTCAACAATTATTTTCTCTTTTATTCAGAAGTATAGCCGCACATATTTAGGTAGTGGTTATTATCTCTCTTTCGTCCAGTTTGTACATGTTGATTACCCATCAATATTATTATGGTGATAAAAATTGTTTCTCTGTGGGTCATTATCGTAGCAAAATTAGCTGAAGAACTGATGGACTGACACTAGATAATTTCATAGAGGAAATACTTCAAATTTACTTTAAATTCAAGGTTGAAGTTGTACTCTTTCCTGAACCGAAGTGAAAACGCACTGAGGCAGTTCTTCATGGTAATCAGCATTCCCAACTAGCTTTATCTTCTTTCTGTCTAAAGCGTAAATTAGAGATTGTCAGAGTCAGAAACAGTATATGTTGTTGCCCCAAATACCTCATCAGTGCAGGTAAGATCTTTCATATTGTATACATACATGTGTGCATGAAACTTACTGGATGATGTTTAAGTCGCATCACTTCTAAAAGTACTAACTAACTGTACACTTACTGAGACACTGGAGATTTTTAACCACCACAAACCAGTTTCCTGTTGGCTTTTAAAATGACTTTTGTTTCTTTCTTTCTACCCTATACCATGCTTACTTTCCCACACCCCTGTAATGGGTGCTATCGATTCGGGTCAACCAAATCGCATCTCCAACCACTCGAGGTTGGACTTCAAACTACAAATAGGGGCATTAAATGTTCATATCCCCTGTTTAAATGAGCAAACAGCCACATTAGGAAAATCTATGGTGTTCCGTATTAGCTTTTTCTTTTAATATGACGTAAACAGGCTTAGTATTATTTACTGGACGTCGTTAAAAGCAGAACTTATTGCTGCTACTGGTTTCAAAGTGTGCTTTGCCAAATAAACAACATAATATAGAATTATACTGCGCTACAGTGGCTATGTTTTACTACTCACCTAACTGTTCTGGCTTAATTCAGTTAGTGTGGAAAATTTGGCTTTGCGGATTGAATTTTCCTAGGTATGCTTGTGATAAGCTTGACTTCAAACTGGTAGAACTGCCACCCAGTTTATTAGGTTGATCAAATCTAATCGCGGAAACCTGCAGATTAACTTGGGGGTTTCTGTCTGCATACTTCTAATGGTCAGCAGGGTATTTGATCTAAATATAGATTGAAAAAAGTCTACGTACTGACTACGTGTAATAGTAGGCAGCACTGACAAAGAGTATTGAGAGACAAGCCATGATAACCAGTAGTGGACACTTGTTTATATTCATTCATGAAACTGACACGATAAGATAGATCATAGTCTGGCATAAAATTCAGCTGAACTACTCATACGTTAAGAGCCCTGAATGATGAGTATAAAACTCAGATGGAGAGTATAACAGACTTGCGGTTATTCTTTTCCGTCTTTTTCTCCAGCTGCACCCTAAAAAGCAAAGTATTTCACAGCGCTAGACGTTTACTGACTTCAATCTCTGACTTTCACATTCTTTATATAGAGAGAGATTTCTTCTGTATCACCCCCCTGAGATTTAATCTGATCAGTATAGTCGTTAAGGTCATAAACCCTTTCATTACCCGACTAAAGTGTAACGTATTTTATCCAGAATGATGACACATATTTGAGATCTAATTGTTTAAAAATTGACCTTGTCACTATTGCTTATAAGGTCATCGAGCCTAAGCCAGGTTAATGATGCCAATGCTAACTGCATTTGTTGATTGGAAGTTGTCATTTTACCCTGTTGATTACTATGTCTTAAAGTAGATTCGTACACTGAAAGCCGCTTTTAACAGACAGAAAGTCTAACCAAAAGTTCTATACTCAGACATCCTCATATATTTCACAGCTGCCTACCAAGACTCTACTACACTAAAGTATGTTTGCCAAGGTTATTCGTCCTTTCAATTTTCCAAAATTTCCATGAAAGTTTAATAAAGACCAAATGGACTATGCAAAAGTTTGATCTGTCTTGTCTTTTGGGTGAGCATTACTGCTACCAGAAGTTTTAAGTATTTGATCACGTTATGTAACACCACTTGCACCTGATGCAATCACAAACTTTGTAACTTGGCACAGTTTTCAGGCAAAGAAACTGATTAATCTGGTATGATTTTAAACTTTCACCAACTACGACGTCCGATACGTATATTACTATGCATGCCATTTCCTCTTGCTTCTGGATGAACAATACTAATCGGTTAGGAATGGGAATGAAGATCTGAATTTGGTAGAACCCATCCTTAAACTGATTGACAGTTAATCTAAGGTACATCACGGTTTCCTGTATAGAGTCTGAAAGTTGTTTAGATATATGGTTAGGAGCTTCTGGAAATAATTATTTAATCGATCATAGATGCGGAAATCCATCAAGTCTCTATCTTCACTGAAATCTAGGAAATCCTACTGTCATGTCTTCATACCATTTATTTCCTTCCATTTTCGACTTAATGCAATCTGAGATCGTTGAAAGCACTGTCTTATTTCTTTGTTCATCTCTATATGACATTAACCTTGATGAACTGATAGGAAACCTTCCCTCTTAAATTGGCACCCACTTACTCTATGTCTTACGATGTTAATATCTGTTTGTATTGAGCATTGGTTTATCAATAGTCACTTTAGTAAAGTAACACATTTATTCAACTTTGTCCAGATCTGGTTTATGATAAGGTCCAGTTAAATGAGCAAGTATAATATTCTCAGCTTGACTATGGTGAATGAGGCCGAAGAAAGTGATAATGAACCTGTCTACATCAGTATTATGTATAAGCATCTTCAAAAAGTGGTTAGACAAATATATGCACGTAGACAGGATAGAAGTAAATATATTGTCTTGATTTCCTATACTCACTTTTCTTGTTATCAGCTCACACTAGGTCAGCTAATACTCAATGCTCAGAATCAATTTTGGATGAGCTGTTTATCTTATTTATATTCCGTCACCTTCATTTTTTCCAAGTAGTACAAACATATTTCTGTCTGTGTTATTTCTTTCGTCTTGGATCCTAATATTCATGTTTAATGTCGGTAACATGATTGAATTTTGAATAAAATGTCATCCATAGGCTACGTTACTTTCGCAATGCTGCTTTTAATGTGGTAGAACGATCATCTTTAACTACGATTGTACGGTTAGTGAGTAAAATTTTCAAAATGAAACAACAAATCGAGTTGATTTTCGAATAATTCGTTTAATCTTCTCAGGGATTTGGTAGGATGAAGTAATTATTTCGTTGGAATAGTAAGTGAAATACTAGGGAAATTGGACCTAGTTAGCAGACATTCATCGGATACTGGTTCTTATCTATAGCAATTGTGTCAGCGATAAGGTACTTTCTTGAAGATTGACATTATCGCAGGAATTCATTATCTGGGTGGAGTCAAAGGCAACCATCGTTTACTTGTTCTACAGAATCAAACTAGTCTTTGTTGAGCTATATCTGGGAATCATAATGAAGAAATAAGAAAACTTGGAGTGATTGGCTGATGAATTAAATATCAAGTTGTGTCACTGAGATAGGCAGACAAGCAATTTATGTAGGTATCTTTATTTCAAAATCAGTTTTCATATACTCTAACTAGATAGCAGAGACGTTTCACTGCACATTCAGTTGAAGGAATTATCGTTAAATTTAAGTGGTACTGAGGAGTATTACAAGTCAGGTAATTCACCCAATATATTGACCAAAAATCTGTCAAGTAGGAAGTAGAGCTTCAAAAAAAAACATGGACGAGTCAAAATAATGATGAAATGCACTTCATGATTAGCAGTAATCAACAGTAAACAAAAAACCTTGCAACATACCTCAACGCGCAGCTCTTAATCGAGGTGATCATTGAAATAATCATCAGTATTACTTTTCACATGGGTTCCAAGTGCAACATAGGAATTCAGTAGCACGTCACCATTCCACTCTCTTCTCTCCAGTCTTTCCAACCTAGCTCCAACACAGCCTAAAAACTTTCATTTCTTCCTCACACGATCCCCTCCTTACCAACCTCGGCTCAAACACCCAACTCGTCGTTTCCCATTTGACTTCCACTCGACGCCCTGGCCTGGAGTCTGATGTCCTCAAATGGTCTTATCAGTGTGTGTCCAATCCAATCCAATCCAATCCAATTCATACACACTTTCTTCTGCATATTTGTTGAGCGAATGATTCTTGGTTGGTTCGTTTCCAGCTAGCCAGCCAGCCAGCCAGCCAGCCAGCCAGCCAGCCAGCCAGCCAGCCAGCCAGCCAGCCAGCCAGCCAGCCAGCCAGCCAGCCAGCCAGCCAGCCAGCCAGCCAGCCAGCCAGCCAGCCAGCCAGCCAGCCAGCCAGCCAGCCAGCCAGCCAGCCAGCCAGCTAGCCAGCCAGCCAGCTAGCCAGCCAGTCAGCTAGCCAGAGTTCCTTGTTGCTTATTCTCCCTGACCATCTGACCCTCAGTATCGAGTGAGCGTAGGCACCAGCTGTTTATGATGAATGTCTGTAAATTCCACCATAGTAGGATGAAAGAACTGCAAATGATTTACAAATTGCACGGTTAACGTTGAACAGTTATCAATGCCGAGTAGTTTTTTCCACTGTTTGACTGTAAAGCCATCAGAGTTTCTGTTTGAAACCTCCTAACTAAGATCACAAAGTGCGATCTCCGGCTGGCGAAATCGACAGATCAGCCTAAGTGGTTCCTAACTAATCAAGTTGTTCAGTAGCAGTAGTATGTTACTATCACGACCATGTCTACCAGCATAAAACATTAGGTGGATACACAAACCACATATTTACTTGTCACCATGTCTGTCAGATGTGAAAAGTACCTAAACATAATGACAAATGCAGACGCTTCATCTAAGAAAAAATTCAAATCATACATGCCAGTTGATTATTCATCTGGAATTATGAACCTAAACTTCAGAGGAAGTCAGTAGCTGCTATCCCAAAAGAACCTGTGACCTTGAAGAAACACATATATATTACAGCATAACAATTGGCTAACTGCAGCCATGTACATCACTAAAAACAGCAAACGCATGCACTGAAATTTTCAATGACCTCCACTCTTAGCCTCAACTTTATCGAATATGATAAGGCATTCGACAGCGTCGACTGAGAAGTAATTTGGTAGGCAGCTGCTTCAACACTACGAATTTAGTGCATCAAATCTTTGTCAACCTCATTCAACACCTATATGAAAAGGCCACATGCCAAGTGATCCACACCAACAATGGAATGCTCGGTGACGCCTTTGAAGTGAAGTGAGGTGAAGTGAAGACAGGGGATAGGGGACAGGGGACAGGAGACAGGAGACAAGATAAAGACAAGGTTGCCACACAACATCACACATGATCTTCCTCATTGTAGTGTACTGGACTGGACTGGACAGTATTGTGCAAGAAACTGTGAGGAGCTGTGAAAAGATGGGCATACGCTCGCTGCCTGGACTCATGAAAGACCCCAGAAGAAGATTTCGATTTCGCCACTGATGATGCTTTATGTCTAATATCTTGCCACACAAACTCGAAGATCTACAGGCAGTAATCAAGAAGTTGATAGAGGAGACAGAGCAGGGTAGGGTATGGCAGGGCAGGGCAGGGCGGTCGGCGAAGATGCGACTTCTCTCAGGTGAATGTAGAGAAGACGGAGGTGATTCACATACTCAACCAACAACACCACCACCAACAACAACAACAAGGACAGTAACAACAACAAACACCAATCACCATGAACGGGAGAAATCTGAAGGAAGTTGTCTCCTTCACCTACCACCTAGGCAAGACAGCACGCTTCCAACTACAGGCAGTGGAACAGGCACAGATGAGGATGTCAAATCCAACCAGGATCGGAGTGGCAGCAAGACAGGCCTTCATTAATCTGAAATCAGTGTGGAGATCTACTTCACTGCACTGCCTTGCACTGCCTTGCACTGCACTGCATTGCACTGCATTGCACTCAGCATAATGCGTGAACAACTTCCGGATTTCCAACACTAATTCAGTCAAGTAAGTCAGTGCTTCTTTGTGATGGTTGAGAGACTTGACGCGTCACGAAAAGGATTGCCAACGAACTACAGACATTCATCATCAACAGCTGGTGCCTACGCTCACTCGATACTGAGGGTCAGATGGTCAGGGAGAATAAGCAACAAGGAACTCTGGCTAGCTGACTGGCTGGCTGGCTGGCTGTCTGGAAACGAACCAACCAAGAATCATTCGCTCAACAAATATGCAGAAGAAAGTGTGTATGAATTGGATTGGATTGGATTGGATTGGACACACACTGATAAGACCATTTGAGGACATCAGACTCCAGGCCAGGGCGTCGAATGGAAGCTAAATGTTGAGGGAATTGTTTGTCGTGCGAGGAGATATCCTGAGGTGGATTTAGAAGCGTTTGCTATGTTGTGGTTCTTGGCTGGAAGGACTCTCGGGAAGAGAGTGCAATCGATGCGTGGTTCTGAAGCGGTATCTTCAACTGGGTACCCAAGTAAAGTATAATGATTCTAATTTATGTATAAGTTGACATTATTCACACCATCACACCACAATACAACCTGGTGGCGAGAAACAGAGCCATAAGGAAAAGCTCAATAGAAAGTCAAAGAAATTCATAAAAGAGAGGGAGGAAGGATGAAATGAATTATGCAGTGTGATTTGACAGTCTTAATGACAAAGATGTAGGAATACATATACGCCAGTGAAGTCGGTACTTAGCCATAAACATCACAATTCTCTACCACCAATTACCACTGTCATCCTGATCCTCATCTAGAGGTCACATCCCACTACGTGCCTCAGACCGACAGGCAGATATTTTATTCAAAAAAGAATGTAGTAGCTAGGCATAGGTAACATATTCTAAGCGGCCAAGTCGCTGAAGGCATACAATGTAATCTACTGCCTTACTGGCTTTATGTAAAACATTAGGTCTAACTACTGCACAAAGAATGTGGGTGCCCTCAACACACAGTAAACTCGATGAAGACAAAGGTGGTCGAAAAGTGGAAGCCATTTCAAAAAGTCTTAGTTGAATGATATAAAATGGCAGCCATACTGTAGCACAAAGTGGAAGGAATGCAGGACATTTGACCATCATTAAGCAACTGTATATATCACAAGAGAAAAAGATCGCATCAGTTGAGAAAAGTCGAACAAAGATTTCTATCTATGCACAAATTTCATTTGAGAATAATCTTAAAAGTTGATCTGACTTCACAGGTGAAGAAAGTAGTCAAGGTATATAAAAAGCGAGAGAAAATGGTTCGACAGCAAACGTATGCGCAACAAAAAGCACATTAACCAGAGAACACAATTTTCTTCTACACTTTTGGGCATAGCCGACGTAAAATAAGATAAATAAGGGAAGCCTTAGTCATTATTCACTGCCTTGCTAAATAATTTAGAAAAATACTTGCGAAATTGTGAGATAAGACTGTTGGAGGTGACAAAAATGCCAATGATAATAGTCATTATTATTTGCCATTCGGTTCCTAGTGGAATATGGGAGTTCAGTAGCACGTCACCATTCCACTCTCTTCTCTCCAGTCTTTCCAACCTAGCTCCAACACAGCCCACAAACTTTCATTTCTTCCTCACACGATCCCCTCCTTACCAACCTCGGCTCAAACACCCAACTCGTCGTTTCCCATTTGACTTCCACTCGACGCCCTGGCCTGGAGTCTGATGTCCTCAAATGGTCTTATCAGTGTGTGTCCAATCCAATCCAATCCAATCCAATTCATACACACTTTCTTCTGCATATTTGTTGAGCGAATGATTCTTGGTTGGTTCGTTTCCAGCTAGCCAGCCAGCCAGCCAGCCAGCCAGCCAGCCAGCCAGCCAGCCAGCCAGCCAGCCAGCCAGCCAGCCAGCCAGCCAGCCAGCCAGCCAGCCAGCCAGCCAGCCAGCCAGCCAGCCAGCCAGCCAGCCAGCCAGCCAGCCAGCCAGCCAGCCAGCCAGCCAGCCAGCCAGCCAGCCAGCCAGCCAGCCAGCCAGCCAGCCAGCCAGCCAGCCAGCCAGCCAGCCAGCCAGCCAGCCAGCCAGCCAGCCAGCCAGCCAGCCAGCCAGCTAGCCAGCCAGGCAATTCCGGTCGTATTTTCGAATCCAGAGCACTTTTAATCTCTCCAGTATGATGAGGCATAATAGTTTACTTGTGGTGGACAGTGAGAGGAACATGATTCCGCGCCAGTTTTTGCGAAGACTCAGGTTGACTTCTTTGGGAGTTTGACAATTTACCCCTTCTTATAATCAATCATCAGGTACTTTTCCTTCCTTCCTCCCTTCCAAACCTTCTGCAGTAGTGGTGTGAGCGTGTCAGCTGCTGTCTCTGCATTTGTTTTCAGTGCTTCTCGTGGAATTCCATCTGGTCCTGCTGCTTTCCCGGATTTCAGCGAGTCCATGGCGCGGCGTTCAGGACTTCACTTCTGAGAGCTTGTGTTCACTGGTAGTTCTGTGGCTGGGCTGCTGGTGGTATTTCTCGACGAGTTGCAGATGGTGGTGGAGGAGGTGGTGGTGATCGATTCAAGAGTTTTCTGAAGTGATCAGCCCATCGTTTCCTTTGTTTCTCCCCTTCGGTAACCAAGTTCCCCTCACTATCTTTCATTGCTTTCATCTGTGTTGATCTCTTCCCAGATAGTGAGTAACCTGGTCATCTGATACAATGTTGTCAGGTCTCTGTCTCTCTTACCTGAAGCCTGTTCTACTTCACTTGCAAGTGTGTGCTAGAAGTGTCTTTTGTCCTTGCACACACTCTTCTTCACTTCTTTGCCCACTGTTTCATATGTTGTACTCAGTTCTTCTTTTCATTGCTCATCCTTGCACTGGTTCATCTTCTGCCTCACCATATTCCTCTCCCTTCTCTGTCACCTTCCATGTGTCTGTCGAGATCCATTCCTTGTCTTGCCGCTTCTTCTTCCTACGCAACACGCTTTTGCAGGCTTCCTTCCATGTCTCTTTCACACAGTTCCAGTGTTCTTCCAAGCAGGTTCCCTCAGGGTTGTTGCTTACTGTCTCCCATTCTGTCTTGACGGCTGAATGACGTGAAGATGTCATTTGCAGTTTCGTTCTTCAGTTCAATTTCTCTTCTGAGTGTTGAACTTGAAGTGTGACCTGTCACCAACTTCTGTGAAGGCTTTCAACTTGATTTTGAATGCAGGTTCCTTGCACTAGATAGTGAAGTGAGTGGTGTGAACCTACACCCGCTCCTCTTCTTGATCTGATCTTGTGTCCAGTAGACTGTGTCTTCACTTTCTTCAGATTCAGATGAAGTCGATCTGATTTTGAGTGTGTCCTGGCGTCTGGTGAAATCGAATCCATGTTGCTCGCTGCCTTGTGAATATGCTTGTTTTGTACACACTGACTCACTCCAATCACCAAATCAACAAAAGTGCAGAAATCTGCAAACAGTTCTCCATTCTCACTCATCGTTTTACCGATTGCTTCTCGACCCATGATCAGTTCTCTTCCCGTGTTGTCTACTCCCAGTTTGACATTCATGTCACCACATCCATTAGAATCAATTTCGATGTAGCCATCTGTGGTGGGGTTTTGCCCATTACTGATTGCAGTTGTCAATAGAATTCCTCCTTCTTCTCTTGATCTGCATTATTTGTAGGTGCGTAGCGTTGCATGATTGTAACTTTCCTTCGTTTTGGTTCAGATCTTGTTGTCAGGATGGTGATCCTGTAGGAGGAGATTGGTTCCCACTGCATGGAAGAGAGCCTTCGATGTTGTTGGTAACGTCATGATAGCCACTCCAAAACTCAGTGTGCCGGTGATTGTCATCTGAGTGACAATATCGTAGTAGATTATTGACTCTCGAGTTGACAGTCTGGAGAGTCGACTTCCGTTCCATGTGCTGATTCCTCGCAGATTCCCTGCACTTCTATGCCATACCCTCTCATGTCTTTTGCAATCTGGCAGCCTTGCCAGTCAGCTTCAAACATTATGTGGACATTCCATGTCCCCATCTTTACTTTCGCTCTCATCAAGAGAAGTGAAGATACATCGGCCAATTATCTTTCCGCAGGCTCTCACCAACTGGCGTCGTTTCGTCTCCCCAGTTTTAGTGAGGAATATGTTTATTTTTTAAAGATATTTTCTTTGTGCTTTGAAGTTTCTTTAGCTGTTGGATTTGTTTCACGTTGTAGGGTTGGTAGCCCTATGCTCAACTTTCCGTTTTTATCCGGGCTTAGGACCGGTTAGTAACTATGAAGCGAGTTATCTTGGTGACATTCTTATTCGGGTCTGCAATTCTGTATTTCGGTAAATTCCCATGTTCGCGTATTTCAATGGACACCGTCCGACCATTTTGAGCTGGTAAACCTTCATGCTCGAAACCTAATCATGTTTATAATACTAGACCACTGAATGTTTTAAATTAAATTAAATAATCGAATTTGGAATTTTTGCGTCTGGCCTACTGACTGTAGTCAGTGAAATATGATTCTACAAATACTGTCTATACTTCAATGATCTGTTCCCCGCCCAGTAGCTTATGACACAGGCTTCATCACTTCCAGTGTTTCATTATAGCTGCTGGTTCAGTCACCATTATATCTAGCGGCTAGTCCCGTCTGGAGATTATGTGTGATCATCTAGTGGTTTTAGAATCTGAAACGGAGAGAAGAGAGACTCTTGAATGTTGAAAGCACAGTTATGGACTCATCGAGAGCCACGATGTTCGATCTGAAAATGGAAAAGAGTGAGACCAGGAAAAGAAGAGGGTTATTATGGGACGGAGACTAAC
>OX104134.1:107005093-107200926 GCA_944470555.2 Heterobilharzia americana | reverse complement strand
TTTGTATTAGTTATTCGTAATTTATGTACACTTCTGAAGCGTTATATATTAAAGTGATCCAACTTCAGTCTGAGTTGGATGAGAAAAAGAACACATAACTC
The DNA here is from genome assembly GCA_944470555.2 of Heterobilharzia americana. Classification (NCBI taxonomy): domain Eukaryota; kingdom Metazoa; phylum Platyhelminthes; class Trematoda; order Strigeidida; family Schistosomatidae; genus Heterobilharzia; species Heterobilharzia americana. The sequence goes on along the minus strand of OX104134.1, from coordinate 107,200,825 downwards.
TACTTCCTTGGACTGTTTTCAGAAACACATGAATATTTGAAAACAGTTATTGACAAAACACCACATTTATGCCCTCAAATACTTTTAGAACAAAATACAATGCTAAAAACTGCTATATTAATCTTTTTATGTTATTTAGAAGTGGAATTGATAGGATTCGTTTCAAACGTTCATTTTCTAAGACGGTATATATTCATTATCCTACGGGTATCGATATTGTTAGCAGTATTCATATGCTCCACTTGAGGTTTTATCTTACAAGGTATTCTTGTCAATAAGTTTATTCCATCTCACTTTTCCCAGTTAATATATGAGCTGAGTGAAACGTATTCTCACATGCGGCTTGTATTCACAACTGAAGTTATCATGTAGTACGTCCGTTTGACCAGTATTTACGTACTGAATATGTGCACATGTATTAAATATTGCATGTATTTTCAATGATATGTAGTTACTGTGACTGTTTGCCATCTGCCCAGTCTGCTGTTTGCTTTGTTTGAGTTTTACTGGTTTTAGCTATCAGGCCTTAACAGATTCATACTTGAAATAAGTTCTTATGCAGCTTACTCACATGCAGATATGAAAACGTGTTTCAGAAGCTTAAGGCCTGTTATGCGATTTCAAACAGTCACCCAATTTTGGGTTTAAAACTGCTTTTCATACGAATGGTAGTGTGATCAGCTTACAAATTCGATTTTTTAATGATAATGGGTTTCTTACTCATATCTTTCGAGAATACAGTAATATATACACTACTTTCAACTTCTTTTCACTTGTAGTATTCAACCCATATGCAATAATTTATAACATATAATAAATAAATAATTTATAACATAAGAAAGTAAAAAAGTACTTTAAACAGGTTTAATATAAAGAGAAGGTTATATAAAGTTGCATTGTGAGTAATAAAATTAGGACAGAAAAATGTAGTTCATAGAGTTCAAAATTATTAATCTTCACCATCATTTCTCACACTGAAATGTGTTAGTTATTCACGCTAGACAAGAGAAACTAGTAACTGAAAAAGTAATTAAAATTGAACGTGACTTATAAAATGAATATGGACACTTGTAATAATTTGTGCCCAAGTGAATGAAAACATTTTAATACTTCAATAAAATGAACATAATGTTATTATATATTACAGCATATTTCATTTTCTATAGTAATTGACAGAGACAATTAGTGTTGCTAGAAGGAAAAGTACACCAAGTGATTGGGTCGTCCTTCATTATTTCCTAGAAAGTCACAAATGTTCAAATTATTTATTCAGACAAAGTGAGACGATTTCAAATACCTGGATTCTGTTAGCCTTTTGAAACATGGTGGTCAATGGAGAATCAGAATTTTACTGGTCTAAGAAAGTTGCATAATTACATGCTAGATAAATACAAGACTGAATGAACCATGAGGGTTACATTGTCCAATGTTTGGTAAACCATTTATTACTTAAGAAAAAAAGAAAATGAAAACTACATACTAAACTAACTGGGCTTTACGTGCTATAAATAACTGTAGGACAATATATTTGGTGATTCATACGGAGCTTACTTGAGGTGTCGACAGAAAGAATTAGCGTCAATCATTTAGGAAGCCTGGAGAGACTGAAGGAAAAGCTGGATTCGAAAATACGACCAGAATTGCCTGGCTGGCTGGCTGGCTGGCTTCAAGGAGATCGAAGCACGTGCGAATCAAATTGCAACGCTATGCTGCACATCATCAGAGAACACAGCACAGAATGCCTGTCAACTCAACTCTACCTCCACTTCATCCACTTTGAATATGCCGTCGACAGCGTCGACTGAGAAGTAATTTGGTAGGCAGCTGCTTCAACACTACGAATTTAGTGCATCAAATCCTTGTCAACCTCATTCAACACCTATATGAAAAGGCCACATGCCAAGTGATCCACACCAACAATGGAAAGCTCGGTGACGCCTTTGAATTGAAGTGAAGTGAAGTGAAGACAGGGGATAGGGGACAGGGGACAGGAGACAAGATAAAGACAAGGTTGCCGCACAACATCACCCATGATCTTCCTCATTGTAGTGTACTGGACTCGACTGGACTAGATTGGACTAGATTGGACTCGACTGGACTAGACTGGACTCGACTGGACTGGACAGTATTGTGCAAGAATCTGTGAGGAGCTGTGAAAAGATGGGCATACGCTCGCTGCCTGGACCGATGAAAGACCCCAGAAGAAGATTTCGATTTCGCCACTGATGATGCTTTATGTCTAATATCTTGCCGCACAAACTCCAAGATCTACAGGCAGTAATCAAGAAGTTGACAGAGGAGACAGAGCAGGGTAGGGCAGGGCAAGGCAAGGCGGCGAAGATGCGACTTCTCTCAGGTGAATGTAGAGAAGATGGAGGTGATTCAGATACTCAACCAACAACACCAACAACAACAACAACAACAACAACAACAACAAGGACAGTAACAACAACAAACACCAATCACCATGAACGGGAGAAATCTGAAGGAAGTTGTCTCCTTCACCTACCACCTAGGCAAGACAGTACGCTTCCAACTACAGGCAGTGGAACAGGCACAGATGAGGATGTCAAATCCAGCCAGGATCGGAAAGACTGCAAGACAGGCCTTCATTAATCTGAAATCAGTGTGGAGATCTACTTCACTGCACTGCCCTGCACTCCACTCCTCTGCATTGCACTCAGCATAATGCGTGAACAACTTCCGGATTTCCAACACTAATTCAGTCAAGTAAGTCAGTGCTTCTTTGTGATGGTTGAGAGACTTGACGCGTCACGAAAAGGATTGCCAACGAACTACAGACATTCATCATCAACAGCTGGTGCCTACACTCACTCGATACTGAGGGTCAGATGGTCAGGGAGAATAAGCAACAAGGAACTCTGGCTAGCTGACTGGCTGACTGGCTGGCTGTCTGGAAACGAACCAACCAAGAATCATTCGCTCAACAAATATGCAGAAGAAAGTGTGTATGAATTGGATTGGATTGGATTGGATTGGACACACACTGATAAGACCATTTGAGGACATCAGACTCCAGGCCAGGGCGTCAAGTGGAAGTCAAATGGGAAACGACGAGTTGGGTGTTTGAGCCGAGGTTGGTAAGGAGGGGATCGTGTGAGGAAGAAATGAAAGTTTGTGGGCTGTGTTGGAGCTAGGTTGGAAAGACTGGAGAGAAGAGAGTGGAATGGTGGTGTTCTACTGAATTCCTATGTTCCACTAGCAAAACAAAGGAAAACTATAATAACAATAAAGTTCACCAATATTTAATACTAAATTGAAACTGAATGTCACTTTGTTACACTTGAATAGGATCTTCCTAGCAATATGAAATCGTTGAGGAATAATACGAAATATTTGTTTGTTATTTTGTTTTTCCTAACAGACTACACCAGGATAATAAATGAAAAAGTACACCTTATGCAATGAATCATACTAATTCGTTGCCCACCATTTTGCATACCATGCATTTCACTGCTGTTCAGGAAACGTTGGTACAGCTGTTCTTTCTTTTAATAGTAATGTTAAAATTTTTCCACAGTACTACTGCTCATAGCCTATGAAGATAAATCTAATAGAACTACTGTTTGAAAACGCAAAGCAATTCAACGAAGAATATTTTCTTTTCAAAGAATTTTTAAGCAGCTGCACAATGGTATTTACAGAAAGAAAAAACAATATAGTCTGTAATTGCCTAACAGGTCAGCATTTGGTCATCAAGACGGAATATTCTAAGGTGAAATAATAGGTCGATTTTCGAGTTGGAAAGGGATTGTGTTGTCAAGTGCGTAAAGAGGAAGTATGCAGTAGACTAAAGTAGTGACTAATAGGTTATAAAAATGAACAAGTCACTGTTGCTAGTTTAAATCAATAATCCGAGTAAAGTACTACGAGAATTTATGTGGGCGACTGGAGCTAACATGTTACAATGTAAGAAAGGAAGCCGCGAAGCAAAAATAAAAAGTAACGCTTATTAGTCATCATGAGTCAGATGAATACTGAAGCAATAATGAAACTCGAGGAAGCATTATGACCACGGTAAAATAAGAGAATGGATGAACCTTAAGTTTAGTCTGCTTATCAGAAATATCACACAGTGAAGCTGTATTATTTACTGGATAACCGTTCGGACACAATTTATTATCCATATTCATATCAGGTAACTCCACAACTTTGAGACAGTTTATATATTCCCAATTTTCTCTCCTTCTCTGTGATGACAAGGGTAGTAGAACTTTCCATATATCTAGGACAGATGCAGAATCATTTCGATTGGATGCATTTGGTGTTGATTCGATAGGTCAGAGTAGTTGACCAGGGTCGATTAGAATAACAGAGCACAAAACTTAGCTAAATCAAGATTAGTAGATCCTGATAAGATAAGAAATCTAGAGAAAAGCTTGGCTATAGCTCTGCACACAATTACACAATTACAAAATCACATAGTAGGCTGGGATAGGGCGACAGTGTTAAAAACTAACTTGGGTGGAGGGAGAGACTGATAACCGAATCTTTGTTTATCGAATCAACACCAAATGCATCCAATCGAAATGATTCTGCATCTGTCCTAGATATATGGAAAGTTCTACTACCCTTGTCATCACAGAGAAGGAGAAGAAATTGGGAATATATAAACTGTCTCAAAGTTGTGGAGTTACCTGATATGAATATGGATAATAAATTGTGTCCGAACGGTTATCCAGTAAATAATACAGCTTCACTGTGTGATATTTCTGATAAGCAGACGAAAATGGAATTACAGTTGACCAGGGTGCACAAGCTAACCTCGCCTGGTTAACTAGTTTACTAGTTACTAGCCGGTCCTAAGCCCGGGTAAAGAGGGAAGGTTGGGCATAGGGCTAGCAACCCTACCCCGTAAAACAAATCTAACCGCTAAAGAAACTTCAAAGCACAAACAAAATATAAAAAATGAAAACAAACTTATTCCCCGCTGGAATCGGAGAGGCGAAATGACGCCAGTTGGTGAAAGCCTTCGGGAAGCCAATTGGCCGATGTGTCTTCTCTCCCTCGATGAAAGCGAAAGTAAACGTGGGGACATGGAATGTCCGCACGATGTTTGAACCCAGTAAGGCAGCCCAGATTGCAAAGGAGATGAGAAGGTATAACATCGAAGTGCTTGGGATTTGCGAAAGCAGATGGAATGGGAGTGGACTCTCCAAACTGTCAACTGGAGAATCAATAATCTACTCCGGTCACCCAGACGCCAACCACGAGCACACTGAGGGAGTGGCTATCATGATGTCCTCAAGAGCATCGAAGGCTCTCATGCAGTGGGAACCAATCTCCTCCAGGATCATGACAGCAAGATTCAACTCAAAAGGAAGAAAGGTCACAATCATACAATGTTATGCACCTACAAATAATGCAGAGCAAGAGAAAAAGGAGGAATTCTACAGACAACTTCAATCAACACTGGACAAGACGTCAGTTGGCGATATCAAAATTCTAATGGGCGACATGAATGCCAAACTGGGAGGGGACAACACAGGAAGAGAACTAACCATGGGTCGAGAGGCGCTAGGTGAAATGAATGAGAATGGAGAATTGTTTGCAGAATTCTGCGCATTCAACGATTTGGTGATTGGAGGCAGTGTGTTCAGGCACAAAGATATCCACAAAGCGACATGGATTTCACCAGATGCCACGACACACTAAAAATCAAATCGACTTTATCTCAATCTCAAGAAAATGGAGACGCAGTCTACTTAACACAAGGTCAAGAAGAGGAGCAGATGTAGGTTCAGACCACTCTCTAGTGCAAGGAACCTTCCAAATCAAGTTAAAAGCCTTCAAGGAAGCTGGTGATAGACCTCAATTCAAGTACAACACTCGGAAACTGAAGGATGAAACTACAAAGGAGATCTTCAAGGCAGCCATCAAGACAAAATGGGAGACATCGAGCAACATTCCTGAAGAAACCTGTGTGGAAGAACACTGGAAGTCTTTGAAAGCTATGTGGAAAGAAACCTGCACAACAGTATTAGGAAGGAAGAAGAAAGAAGACAAGGAATGGATCTCGACGGATACCTGGAAGCTGATAGAGGAGAGGAGGATGGTGAAGCAGAAGATAAACCAGTGCAAGGATGCTCAACGACAAGAGGAACTGAGCACAATGTATAAAACACTGGACAAAGAAGTGAAGAAGAGTGCACGCAAAGACAAAAGACACTTCTACGAAACACTGGCAAGTGAAGCAGAACAGGCTGCAGGTAAGAGAGATTTTTTCCTGACGACATTGTATCAAATAACCAGGTTGCTATCAGGGAAGAGACCAACACAGATGAAACCAATAAAAGATGAAGAAGGAAATTTAATTACAAAAGAAGAGAAACAGAGGAAACGATGGGCCGACCACTTCAAGAAGCTCTTGAATCGACCACCACCACCACCTTTTGCACTTCGTCCAGAAATACCACCTGCAGCCGCTGAATTACAAGTGAACATAAATCCCCCAACGAAAATGGAAGTCCTGAACGCCATAAAGCTACTGAAATGCGGGAAAGCAGCAGGACCAGATGGAATACCGCCAGAAGCACTGAGAACAGATGCAGAGACAACAGCGGACATGCTCACACCACTATTGCAGAAGGTGTGGAAGGAAGAGAAGGTACCTGACGATTGGAAGAAGGGTTACCTTGTCAAACTGCCGAAGAAGGGAGACCTCAGTGCTTGCAAGAACTGGCGCGGAATCACTCTCCTGTCCACCCCAAGTAAAATATTAAGCCGCATCATCCTGGAGAGGCTTAAAGATGCACTGGATTCAAAACTGCGACCGGAACAGGCAGGCTTCAGGAAGTACAAATCATGTGCAGACCAAATTGCAACGCTTCGTATCATCATAGAACAGAGCGTAGAATGGCAATCAGCTCTCTACCTCAACTTCATCGACTTTGAGAAGGCCTTTGACAGCGTCGACCGAGAAGTAATTTGGAAACTGCTTCAATACTACGGAGTACCGCAAACCTTTATCCGCCTCATTCAACAACTATATGAAGATGCCACATGCCAAGTAATCCACAATGGGAAGCTCAGTGATGCCTTTGAAGTGAAGACAGGAGTGAAACAAGGTTGCCTACTATCCCCCATGATATTCCTGATTGTGTTGGACTGGATCATGCAGCAAACAGTAGGCAGCGAGAAGAGGGGGATACACTGGACGACGGAAAAGAACCTAGAAGACTTGGATTTCGCCGATGATTTCTTATGCCTAATGTCACATAAACTTGAAGATCTGCAGGCAAAAACTAACAAGTTGACAGAAGAGGCAGCGAAGACGGGACTTCAGGTGAATATAGAGAAGACAGAAGTGATGAAGATACCGCACCACCACCATCACAACAACAACAACAACAACAAACTCCAATCACCGTCAACGGGAGAAACTTGAAGGAAGTAACCTCCTTCACTTATCTAGGAAGCACTGTTTCAACTACAGGCGGGACGGTTTTTTACGAGGACGTCAAAGTCAGAATCGGAAAAGCAAGACAGGCGTTCATTAGCCTGAAACCAGTGTGGAGATCTTCTGCACTCCTCTCAGCATGCGGAACAAGATACGGATTTTCAACACCAACTTTGTCAAGTCAGTGCTCTTGTTTTATGGCTCAGAGACTTGGCGCGTCACGAAAGGCATTTCCAATAAACTACAGACATTCATCAACAACTGCTTACACTGGCTCGCTACTGAAGATCAGATGGTTTTCCAAAAAAATAAGATTAAGCAACAAGGAACTCTGGTTTTGAACGAACCAACTTTTCAAGAACCTATCACGCAACAAATATGCAGTGGAAGGAAGTGGAGATGGATTGGCCATGCACTGAGAAGGCCGACTGAGGACATCACGCGTCAGGCTTTTTCAGTTGCTCGAGTGGAATCCCCATGGGAAGCGACGAGTTGGACGTCCGTGGCGAGGGTGACATGGAGGAGGTCATGCGAGGAGGAAATGAGAGCTTCTGGGCTGTCGTGGGACCAGGTTCAAAAGATCTCAGAGAACAGAGGTCACTGGAGGCGTGCTACTGAAGCCCTATGTTCCACTAGGAACCCAAGGGACTAATAATAATAATAATAATAATAATAATAATAATAATAATAATAATAGGGTGCACAAGCTGCACTCTTATATTTGTTGACGTATCTCTTCTGTACACAGAATTCAGGCTCTGATTAATAAATTGGCAAGGTGTCTGCTCTAGATAACTGAGGAATCCGTACTCTGTTCCGTAACTTTTCGCCTGACTGTGTATATGGTTCCGAAAAAAGCTGTGAGGAATGAACATGATCAGAATCGACCAAATGATTCATATTGGAACTGTTACTTTATTTGCTATCTCCTCTGGACAGCTACGCAGGATATTACTCGGAGATGCGTTCGGAAAGACTGTGTTGTGTTGCCTAGATAAATAGTTACACAATAGCAGGTAAACTGATAGGCGTAAATTGATGTAGCTCAAAGTGATAATTTGTCCTTCATACTACCTTGAATCAACTGTCACTTGGAGAAGACCATTAGCAGTTCGGTAGCATAGAATGTTTTTTGAATGCTTTGGGGAGATGGTTCTCTAGTTTTCTTGCTGCGTTATCCTCTAATAATGCAGCTTACATAAATAAGGTCATTTTAGAAACAGTAAGAACTTATTTTTGTCACATGCGTCAAGTTAAATTACGCTTGAAATTTTTAGGAATGCGCGCTACATAATGGCGTTCGAAATATAGGTTACATGTTGATATTTTCACTCTAGCATGGTGTCAACCTCATGTAATCAATATGAAATCTTGTTAGATATGAGCGCGTTATTTATAGCATTGGCAAAAACAACCTTTTTAATTTCTGACTGAAAACATGAAACCCCTTTTACTACTGTCGTCGATTATAGGCTCACACAAAATAACTTCCTGGCTTGTGGGTTATTATTGAGACCTTTGAAGTACTAGGATTTCCTTGTTGCACAAATAATATTTATCAAGATCCAAGTAGAAACGCTTTTGTATGGCTTAGAATGAGAGTAATATGAGCCTAAATCTTCAAAACGGCAAGAGTGCTGGAAGTTCATAGACAAACTCGGATTTGAGATTTAGAAATTTCCGTCGCTGGGTTGCATCTGCGTTACACAGAATGCTACTGCACTTTATTAAATCACCCCTTTTTTAATAGGAGTATCCCATCTTATTTCAGGCGTACGTTTAGTCAGCCTAATTGTTGAAACATTTATTCTTACCAAGCTTATATTTGCTGTGCAGCAGTGAGAGGGTTTGTTAGTGTTTTCTGTGATGGTTGATAGCTATCACTGTGTAGTTATTACCTGATTACTTAGACTTGCTGAATATCTCCATTCTTGGCTTTCTTCGGGAGACTTAAGGGTTATTGACAGATGGGTCGTCATCAATACGTCAGTATTGTTCTAGATCAGCGTGAATATAACTATGTAAACCTACTAGTTTTTCAAGTTTTCATATACGTGCATACATTCATATAGCTTCCATAACATGGTATAGCAGGAAAGAATCTTTCAGTGTTTTACACAGTTCCTAAATGTTTTCTGTCAGTTTTATCGTCATTTTTATATCAGTGTTTTGATGAAAAGATTTTGTTTTGATTTAAAGAAAGCATATTTTTATTGATTTTATGGAGAACAATAGAGTAGGAGGCTACATACTGTGACAATAATAACCAATCGAAACAAATTATATACTTTTGAACAACTGAGATGTAATCTGCCTGGAAACTGGATATAGTGTTATCAAGAACCTTTTCTAGTATGCAAGCCATTATAAATTACAGAATTTTGTCTACTACACAGAAATGTACACTCCAAGTCACTTACTTAAGGAAGCAACCTGATCTCATCTTCGTTGAAACTGTAAGTGTAACTTCAGATTGTTATTAGCAAGAAATCTGGTTTTCATGAGAACCTTTCAGAAATGTACACACATACATAAGTTCTATGACAGTATACGTTTATTTGGTAGAGTTACTTCTCTTCATAAATTTAGTTACATCGGTGAACATAAGAAAAAACAGTTTAGCGCTTTGATAAGAATATACCACTAAATTCTTTGCATTTTAGTAAAACCTGAATGAATCAATTAATCAATTATGTATAAAGGTATGGATGTATATAGGTTACGCTGATTTCATCATAAGAATATATTTTAATAGAATGCCAGCGCTCAACTTCTTCCAGTACATTCGCAATAACTATGGTCTGGATGTTTATACTCTGATTTTAGTTTATATTTGGGAAACAAAGACGAGAAGATAAAGTAAGCGAAGTTTCATCAAGAAATTTGAACAGACTTTATTCATATTTAAACTTTAGTGAAGATAATCGGATAAGGGAAAATCAGCAGTTGCTTTACAGGTTAGTACACGGAACAAAGAGCTAACAACAAGAAGGAGACATAGTGCAGTCGAACTGACTTTCTACGAACTTCAACCCTTACTTCAATAAGTTATGTTAAAAAGTAACGTGATTGTATTTCTGTGTGTAGACTGAAGGGGTTCATAAGATAATTGACTATAATAGGAATAAAGATTTCAAAATTATGCTGAAAACAGCATTAAGAACGGCAGTTGCTTTGTGTGTCCATTTCCTAGTTGGTTATTCAGCTCTTGAAAAAACATTTGCATTTCAGACTTGAATTCTATGGCTTATCAAGAAACGTGTCAGTAGACAACCATTTCTTTCTTCTTTTCTTAGGGTTGCTTCAATATATACATGTTTACTGATAAACACGGTTGGTTGTCCGAACACTCGATATCTACCTAAAGAAAATGTCATTTTAAACAATTATCTTAAACGTACTTTATTTTAATGTAAAATATCCATCAAAAGAATTCGAATATTTCGAAGGAATGTTGCATTGACACTATGAAATGTAGAGTAAAATCAAATCAGTAATTTATATGAGTTTTAACTAACACTTTTCTCTTTCCCTAGCATCCCGAAGTCGTGGTTAGGCGGCTATGTGTAACTGCTATCTTCTTACTTGACGGTTAACTGTAATTTATGAAGATTCCACAAGTCAATTAACATGAGAGAAAATCCACTTAAATTTAAGCACTCATTTTTTATCATTCTAACTGGTCCGCTTCTGCTCGTCATAATACTACAGTTTGGCACAAGAAAAAAACAGGCGCAATTTGACCGAAATAAAGTTTGTGAATGCATAGTCAACTATGCTTAAAACACCACGCTCTGAAGAAGCAATTGTTTATAAGCTCCAGATTATAGTATTGTCTATGTGTGAATTTGTAAACTGTGAAAATTGAACAGAGTTTTCTCACTCCACTTCAAATTACAGAGTCGCCACTATGTTTTTGGCGACACATCTAGCATGACTCAGACCAACAAAACATCACGTCTCATGGTCAGTCAGTTACTTTTTGTCATGAATGAGCTAGATATCTCTGCTGCTTTGGGATAAGGTAAATAAACAGACAAGTTGCTTCAGCAGCTGGTATATATTATAGTTAAAATACCAACCTCATAACTTAAACATCTCAAAACAAGCATATTTATATTCAATATTTATTTTCGCTATCATATCTCTGTGAAGCTACACTCTGACCTAAACAAATTGCCAAGGATTTTGGTCGACAACCATGTGAATTCGTGACGCGTGACTAACGCTTGATCGTACACTGTCTACCTAGTCAGGACTTCTCATCCTAATCCCAATCCAACTGAATTAGAGAGGGAACCATCTTATTGGTTATCATTTCACTCAGTAGGAGTTCACTATTTTGATATATATCTTATTTTAATGATGAAAAATATCTATCTTTCCTTAAAAGTACTGACGTCCCGGATGTATTGGAAGTGCCGTTCAGAATGTCAGTTATCAACTAGTAGGAAGGGCATAAAACTCTCAGGATTTCTCACGTGACCATAAGATTATGTTCTATCTCATCTCCCTAAGCGACTTAGTAAAATAAAGTCATGAGAATACTATCTGTGAATCTGATAGTCTAGTTAATCAACTCGATTACTGGTAGCTTGATACTGGTCGATACTGCATTATAGAGTACTTTTCTTAGTTCGTATGATAACATTTTATATTAAATTGTTTTGGAAGTATATAAATGAATGTGAGTCATATCTTAGCTAAAGCCAGTATCTTGGAATTCAGGAGTATTAAAATATCACAAATCTTTTGTAGGTTCACTTAGACAAGGATTAAAGGTTACCGGGGTATTTAAAAATTCAATTTGTTCTTATTCTAATTGCTTGAAGGATAAAGCAGTAAATTTTCAAGAGAAATCTTCAATTCAACTGTTATTTCTTTTTCTCCTCTATAATTAAAGTGGGTCAAGCATGATGGCAATCATGACATCTAAGTATGAAGAGAAGCCATTAAGTGATTTAATGTAAGCAAATGCTTTTACAACCTCGCCTGGTTAACTAGTTCACTAGTTACTAGCCGGTCCTAAGCCCGGGTAAAGAGGGAAGGTTGGGCATAGGGCTAGCAACCCTTCCCCGTGAAACAAATCTAACCGCTAAACAAACTTTAAAGCACAAACAAAATATAAAAAATGAAAACAAAATTATCCCCCGCTGGAATCGGAGGGGCGAAATGACGCCAGTTGGTGAAAGCCTTCGGGAAGCCAATTGGCCGATGTGTCTTCTCTCCCTCGATGAAAGCGAAAGTAAACGTGGGGACATGGAATGTCCGCACCATGTTTGAACCCAGTAAGGCAGCCCAGATTGCAAACGAGATGAGAAGGTATCATGTCGAAGTGCTTGGGATTTGCGAAAGCAGATGGAATGGGAGTGGACTCTCCAAACTGTCAACTGGAGAGTCAATAATCTACTCCGGTCACCCAGACGCCAACCACGAGCACACTGAGTTATGGAGTGGCTATCACGATGTCCTCAAGAGCATCGAAGGCTCTCATGCAGTGGGAACCAATCTCCTCCTGCAGGATCATGACAGCAAGATTCAACTCAAAAGGAAGAAAGGTCACAATCATACAATGTTATGCACCTACAAATAATGCAGATCAAGAGAAATAGGAGGAATTCTACAGACAACTTCAATCAACACTGGACAAGACGTCAGTTGGCGATATCAAAATTCTAATGGGCGACATGAATGCCAAACTGGGAGGGGACAACACAGGAAGAGAACTAACCATGGGTCGAGAGGCGCTAGGTGAAATGAATGAGAATGGAGAATTGTTTGCAGAATTCTGCGCATTCAACGATTTGGTTATTGGAGGCAGTGTGTTCAGGCACAAAGATATCCACAAAGCGACATGGATTTCACCAGACACCACGACACACTAAAAATCAAATCGACTTCATCTCAATGTATAGAAGGATGAGACGCAGTCTACTTGACACAAGGTCAAGAAGAGGAGGAGATGTAGGTTTAGACCACTCTCTAGTGCAAGGAACCTTCCAAATCAAGTTAAAAGCCTTCAAGGAAGCTGGTGATAGACCTCAATTCAAGTACAACACTAGGAAACTGAAGGATGAAACTACAAAGGAGATCTTCAAGGCAGCCATCAAGACAAAATGGGAGACATCGAGCAACATTCCTGAAGAAACCTGTGTGGAAGAACACTGGAAGTCTTTGAAAGCTATGTGGAAAGAAACCTGCACAACAATATTAGGAAGGAAGAAGAAAGAAGACAAGGAATGGATCTCAATGGATACATGGAAGCTGATAGAGGAGAGGAGGATGGTGAAGCAGAAGATAAACCAGTGCAAGGATGCTCAACGACAAGAAGAACTGAGCACAATGTATAAAACACTGGACAAAGAAGTGAAGAAGAGTGCACGCAAAGACAAAAGACACTTCTACGAAACACTGGCAAGTGAAGCAGAACAGGCTGCAGGTAGGAGAGATAGAGACCTGACGACATTGTATCAAATAACCAGATTGCTATCAGGGAAGAGACCAACACAGATGAAACCAATAAAAGATGAGGAAGGAAATTTAATTACAAAAGAAGAGAAACAGAGGAAACGATGGGCCGACCACTTCAAGAAGCTCTTGAATCGACCACCACCACCACCTTTTGCACTTCGTCCAGAAATACCACCTGCAGCCGCTGAATTACAAGTGAACATAAATCCCCCAACGAAAATGAAAGTCCTGAACGCCATAAAGCTACTGAAATGCGGGAAAGCAGCAGGACCAGATGGAATCCTACCAGAAGCACTGAGAACGGACGCAGAGACAACAGCGGACATGCTCACACCACTATTGAAGAAGGTGTGGAAGGAAGAGAAGGTACCTGGCGATTGGAAGAAGGGTTACCTTGTCAAACTGCCGAAGAAAGGAGACCTCAGTGCTTGCAAGAACTGGCGTGGAATCACTCTGCTGTCCACCCCAAGCAAAATATTAAGCCGCATCATCCTGGAGAGGCTTAAAGATGCACTGGATTCAAAACTACCACCGGAACAGACAGGCTTCAGAAAGTACAAATCATGTGCAGACCAAATTGCAAAGCTTCGCATCATCATAGAACAGAGCATAGAATGGCAATCAGCTCGCTACCTCAACTTCATCGACTTTGAGAAGGCCTTTGACAGCGTCGACCGAGAAGTAATTTGGAAACTGCTTCAATACTACGGAGTACCGCAAACCTTTATCAGCCTCATTCAACAACTATATGAAGATGCCACATGCCAAGTAATTCACAATGGGAAGCTCAGTGATGCTTTTGAAGTGAAGACAGGAGTGAAACAAGGTTGCCTACTATCCCCCATGATATTCCTGATTGTGTTGGACTGGATCATGCAGCAAACAGTGGGCTGCGAGAAGAGGGGGATACACTGGACTGCGGAAAAAAACCTAGAAGATCTGGATTTCGCCACCGATGCCTTGTGCCTGATGTCACATAAACCTGAAGATCTGCAGGCAAAAACTAACAAGTTGATAGAAGAGGCAGAGAAGACGGGACTTCAAGTGAATACAGAGAAGACAGAAGTGATGAAGATACCGCACCAACAACTCCAAACAACACAACAAAAACAAACTCTAATCACCGTCAACGGGAGAAACTTAAAGGAAGTAACCTCCTTCACCTATCTACAAAGCACTGTTTCAACTACAGGTGGCACAGGCACAGACAAGGATGTCAAAGTCAGAATCGGAAAGGCAAGACAGGTGTTCATTAGCCTGAAACCAGTGTGGAGATCTTCTGCACTCCTCTCAGCATGTGGAACAAGATACGGATTTTCAACACAAACTTTGTCAAGTCAGTGCTTCTGTTTTATGGTTGAGAGACTTGGCGCGTCACGAAAGGGATTTCCAATAAACTACAGACATTCATCAACAACTGCCTACACTGGCTCACTACTGAAGATCAGATGGTTTTCCAAAATAATAAGATTAAGCAACAAGGAGCTCTGGTTTTGAACGAACCAACTTTTCAAGAACCTATCACGCAACAAATATGCAGTGGAAGGAAGTGGAGATGGATTGGGCATGCACTGAGAAGGCCGACTGAGGACATCACGCGTCAGGCTTTTTCAGTTGCTCGAGTGGAATCCCCATGGGAAGCGACGAGATGGACGTCCGTTTTTAGGGTGACATGGAGGAGGTCATGCGAGGAGGAAATGAGAGCTTCTGGGCTGTCGTGGGACCAGGTTCAAAAGATCTCAGAGAACAGAGGTCACTGGAGGCGTGCTACTGAAGCCCTATGTTCCACTAGGAACCCAAGGGACTAATAATAAAAATAATAATGATAAATGCTTTTACAGCTGCTTCCGATATCCCTTCTTTGAAGAAGTGCATGTTTGACACAAAGATAATTACATTCGTTGTCACCTACAAATACCAAAAGTTCATTTTTTGTCTCAATCGTGTCAATTTGGAATAGAAGTATTCACACATACATCAAATTGTAGTAGACAACAACTAAAAACATACGTTGTAGTTAGTCATCTATTCTGAGGCATACCTAGTTCATTTTCAATCAACTAACCGTCTTCTACAGCAAATCGGAACACATGACTCACTTTTTTCATGAAAAACTTACTTTATTCGAGAGAATTATAACCACTTGGGCTGTGAAATGTAGAGAATCCGGCTCACAGGTCAATGAACTGTTAGCTTTATTTACATTATCACTACATTATTTGCTGAACTTATTATGTGATGTGTAATGAACTGTTGGTGG
The DNA here is from genome assembly GCA_944470555.2 of Heterobilharzia americana. NCBI lineage: Eukaryota > Metazoa > Platyhelminthes > Trematoda > Strigeidida > Schistosomatidae > Heterobilharzia > Heterobilharzia americana. The sequence goes on along the minus strand of OX104134.1, from coordinate 107,184,674 downwards.
CAGCAACAAAGATAGTCACGGATTCACTGAATGAACTTAATAAAAGGGATGACGAATGAAGTTGAGAGAAAAGGGATTCAGTCAAAAGCTGACTTCAGGAGGTGGCATTCGGGTACAGGCTACCTCATATTTGCTATCACTGCTTTTCGCAGATTTCAGTAGCAGATTTTTAAAAATTGCATGGTGAAGATGAAATTTTTTTATCCTAATTCACCCGTATTTATTTTACAACGCTTTACCGAGGAAGAGCCATTTCATGTAAACAAACAGACAAACAAAACAAATTGTGTATAAATATGTGTTTTTTATATTGTTTTCGAAGAATAATTCTGACAAATTTATTAGTTGGTGCCTTAAGATACTTAACAGCGATATTCGGCTAAATAGTTATATTATGTTAATTATAATTTGATATGAAAATACTAAAATTACACTATAAATATTTGGCGTTTTGCATACCAAATGAAAACTACTACTGTTAAATTCCTTCCCATGTGTCTTTGCCTGATTTAGTAATTTAGGAATGGTAGCTATTTGACCTAAATGTTATTTCGCGAATGTCTAGGTATATTGCAAATTCTCTAGTTATTTTGAAGCTTTTCAGAAAAAAACTGGAATGAAATATCCCTTATTAAAACTTAGCAGCTGGTTTTTTAACTAGTGATTCTGACTGATTCGAAACCTCTTAGCACTTCTGTGAAGTACAAAGTAACATCATACTATCCAAGATATTCAGTGTCAAGTACTATGGTTTTTAGTGATACAACCTTTCTAGGATTCAGTGTTAAATAAATAAAACGGATTGGGTTGGTTTCCTATCTTGTTTCATTTAGGTGGGTGATGGCTAAGTTGTATAAAGTTAACCCACTTCCGTTGATGACATTACAATGAGACATTCATTTACCGTAGCTTAAATTATTTCACCCATATAGTATTTTTTAAAAACATCTATCGAAGGATAATTTTCTCTCCTGCGCCTAAAAAACACTATCACCCTCAAACTATGTCACTGATGGATTTATAACTCTGAATTGTAAATAACTCATTAAAATTAAGCAGATTTTTAGTATTCCTTATTTAATTAACATGTTCAACAAGGACAGTGTTACTAGGTGATAAAATAAATCTTAGGTTACGAGGGATATTTTGAGTGAAAAGACACTGTATGTAGCAGAGAAGTAACAAATCATTTTATACAAAGGTAACTGAAGAGAATTTTCTCCTGATGAATATTTCGGCTGAATGGCACTTCAACTTGATATCATTATTACCATTATTATCTTTATCCAGAGAATGTAGAACCTGAATATTAAGTGTTAACAACAATAGTCTGGGTTTCTAATTGGCAATAAGTAGGAACATCTCTAGATAGATGGTTCCATATATCCTTCTTTTGTTGTTCATGGAAGGATACAGTCAGATTTGAAAACAGGAAGTGATGTTCTCTACTCTCTTGACATATTTGACTTTTCAGGCTGAAGTTCATCATCAACTGACATCAGCTGAATGAACATTGGAAATATGGAAGCACTTAACAGCTGTTTCCCCCTAGGATAGGACTCCTCAGTAGTGCGCACTCATTATTCTGTGAGGGTTCAAACCCAGAACTTTGGTTATTGTTATGTAAAGCACATCAAAGACTTTCTGATAATCCTTGACTTGAGGTGATTTAATCAGCGTTTGATCTTTTATCATTTTCGAGTCACTAGGCCGCTTTTCGCAAGTCTTCGGTTTATTAAACGACTGTTGTAAAAATAATTTGTGGCTGATCGGTTTTGTTGCGTTTATCGTAACCAAATTTCTTCTGGTTTAACGTTGACTGACTACTTTCAGTCAAAGTACAGATATTCCGCCGATTTTCGGTGTAACTGTCTTCACAAATACTTTCATTTTTGTTGTTCTTGTATGCATCTTATCATTTACGTTTGTTTAGGTTGATAACTGATACCAGTTCTAGTGTCGACTTTCATTTATTTATGAAAAAAGGCTAATGATAAGCATGTAAACGGTCGACTCAGCTTCCAGTTTTGAGTTGAACAAGGTATGTAATACTATGGATATGGATGTTGGTTCCACAAAGTTTGCAATAGACTGACACTAAGCATATTTGGGGGTTGCAGTAAACCAGTTTCGCCCTGATTGTCCAGATTGTGCTGTAAACCTCTGTCGGCTCTTATTTAGGAAGCTGACGAAACGCTTTCGGCTAAAAAAAGCGCAAATATGTAAGATATCTGTCGGATCACTGCGAAATCATATGATAACACAGCAAAAACTATCTCAAAAACAACTAACAAGATACCTAGAGCTGTGCCAAAGTTGCATGTCACCCATTTAATGAGAGATGTTATTACATAGGTTCTGACGCGCAGCCAACGGTAAACGAAACCAAAGGTGATTGGTACACCAACTATTATGCCTACTGACTCACTGATTAACTTCGTCTCTGCAAACGACATTGACGATACACAGGCGAACAACTTTTGGTAGAGGGAATTTGAAGAAACACAGACAGAAATACAGACAAAAACCCTTCAACATGTCACTGGCATAAATTGAAACCAGCCGAGCCAGTCATCAGATGTATCCTACCCTAAAAGTCTGTTGGATTACATATCTTCAAAGAAACTAAATTAGGGGGAAGAGAGTCACAAACCGGTCGGGCGGGGATTCTAGAAGTTGTACCAGATAGCTAAGAAGAAGTATATCTCCTCCTGAACAACAAATACAAATTACGAAATTTGGACACCTGAATCCGACCACAATGACCTCCTGAGGATCAGATAAGAACGAGAAAAGTAATCACCACTCTCAAAACTCCGAAAAAGAATGGAGACGATAATCTTAAAATTGTGAGTTTTAGAGTTGTGAGATCTTGGAAACGAGTGCTTTTAGAGCATGTATAGATGAGTCATAGAACTATTCGGGCACTTTGGATGCAATCAGCCTCAGTGTTCACAGCAATATAGGTAAAATGACGGATTTGAATAGTTTAGACTTTGAACTAGGTCCTGATCTAGTGGCAGTCACTGAAGCCTTACTGATACAGGTTTTAGATTTTATCCGAATTCTCTCGGGAAATAACTGCGTTAGGACAGATAGCTTTGTAGACTGCGAGGGTGGTGGCCTACTGCTTTATGTCACTGATGATCTCCATATAGGATTGGTCGCTTCAGAAGCACATAAATTCGGTACACAAGAAGCAGCCGGATAGGAGCTAAAGTCATAGCAGAGTATCTTACTCTTGGGGTGATTTACTATCGTACCTGGTGAATAAATTTGTGCTAACTCATATATAATAACAAGGCACGTATCAGTGAAGAAATATTTCTTTTCAACGACTTCATTATCAAGCTGTACAGTCGTATTTATACTCGGTAAGAAGTGACTGATAATTGCACTAAAAAGTTGTTCAGTCAATATGCAAAATATACAATAGGTGTAGGTGGTGGCATTTGTTCGAGTGGAAGAGATAGAAAATCGGTCACTGAATAAGGAACGAATTGATAACAGGTGGTGAGATAAGAGACAAGTGTTGTCAAAAAATTGCAATACGGTGACAATTTAGATGAAACATGCCAAATAGGTCGATGAATAATGAATGAACTGATATTAAAAAGTGAAATACGGGTCAAATGTTGTCAATGAAGTGAAAATTGGTGATATTGATGATAATAAAGTGAAATATACCAAAATGAAGTGAAATTAAATTGACAAAATCAACAAATGAATTATTAAGGCCAAGGTAGGAAAAGTGGTTTCACCAAACATTTTTCTATGCAAAGTTTCATTTTTTTTATGTTTAGCTAGTGCTTCAACTATGCATAAGTAGTGGAAACGTAAAGCTTTTGGAGTAGTTCAATCTAACTTTGGAAATTATTTTTTAGGATGAATCTCAAGGTGCCGAGTGACCTAATTCAACTAGGTGTTTACATATGGATGAAGTCGTTTTCCTTTGTTCGCCTCTGTTAAGTCAAACCGGGTAGTGTTCAGCAACACGTTTGCGGAGGGCCCGCTTACAACGTCCAATATAGTCAGCTCCACAGAAGCATGTGAACTTGTAGATACATACACATAGATGTGAACATGAATGGAAGCCTAACCTTCACGCATTGACGAATACGACGGTAGCTGGAGAATATCAGTCTTAGTCTAGCAGCATAGAAGCTACTATTGATACATCTTGATAGACGATTCTTCAGCACTTTGAAAATGATGTCTTCTTTGAACTCTAGATTCATGGTTAAAATTTTCTTAGGGACTGTAATGTGATAAGGAGTGGTTCGTTTCTTCAGATTCTTATCAAAAAATCTTTTAGGAAACCATTATTATCATTATTATTATTATTATTGTTATTATTGTTTTTCCCTTGGGTTCCTAGAAGAACATGGGGCTTCACTATGTATATATTAATATGAAATCAGTGTGGAGATCTACTGCACTCCATTCAGCGCAAAGAACAAGATCCGGATTTTCCACACTAATTCAGTCAAGTCAGTGCTTCTATACAGTTCAGAAACTTGGCACGTCACGTAAAGAACTTCCAACAAACTGCAGACATTCATCAACAGCTGCCTACGCTGGCTCGATACTGAAGATCAGATGGCCATAATAATGAGAATAAGCAACAAGAAACTCTAGCCACGAACGATTTAGGAATCTATCACCCAACAAATATGCAGAAGAAATTGGAGATGGATCGGATTGTGCATACATTGAGAAGAACAATTGGGGACATCAGGGAGCAGACCAGGCCGTCGAGTGGAAGCCAAAGGGGAAACAATGAGTTGGGTGTTTAAGCCGAGGGTGACGTGAAGGAGATTGTGTGAGGAAGAAATGAGAGCTTCTGGACAGTCGCAGAGCCGGGTTGAAAAGACTGCAGAGAAGAGAGTGCAGTGGAGGCGCGCTAGTGAAGCCGTGTGTCCCTCTAGGAACCCAAGGGGAATGGGTTAAATCTTATGATTACAAACTGTTGATAGATGTCGTATTCATAGACTTCAGCAAGGCTTAAGACAAAGTGCTCCATGTAAAATTCCTAGGGAAACGTAACCCTTTCCGGTTTCCAGCTACACCGGAAGCACAGACAAATACTTTCTGCGTGATAGAAGACAAAGGGTAAGGTTAGTGAGACGCTGTCCAGGTGGCAACCTGTAGTGAGTGTAGTCCTCAAATAAACTTCTTAGGCCCTATTTTTTTCATGTTGTATGTCAGCGAATTATCTCATTTGCTTGACTTTTTGTTACTGTTAATCGCCTATGGTGCAAATTTCTGGAGAGTCAAGTGAAACGATGACAGTAGGCACACTTTCCAAGCGGATTTAGACAAACTGGTGGGTTGTAGAAATGCAATAATACACACTGGTCAAAAGAATTTTTTTCAATATTCCGTGGTACACTAATACTCCTGGTCCTCATGCTAATAAACTTAATTTTCACCATGTCATCGTTTAAAAACTTCAGCACGCTCTAATGCAAGCGTAGTAAAAGGCTTTCGTGTGTTATGGTCCATCCACAGAGCTTCCTAAAGTTTTGATCAGGCTGTTTTAGAATACTCATTCCTAAATGCTTCAGGCCTCACTTGGGATACTGTTTCTAGGGAGCCAGTTGGTGACTGGAAACGGACGCTGACGTACTCCAGCATTTTTAAAGGGTAGGCAGTAGGGTTATGGCCGACCTTTCAAACTTGCCGTATGAGGAATGATTAGATCGACTGAATTTATTTCCACCGTCTTACTTAAGGAAAACGTGTGATCTTGCACTGGCATTCCACATCCTTAGTAATGACTATGGTACTGATATGTCTTCTCTTTATTCCCCTGCTGGGACTGATCCTCTTCGAGGTCATTGCAAGAAAATCCAAAAACTGTGGTTGAATCGAATAAGCGTGAGTCTGCTTTTCTGTCATAAACTGACTCATAAACTGACGTTTCACCGAACGTTTTATAACATCTGTCAGCGCTTATTTACCAATAATCATAGTTAAAATATAAAGTTGTTACTTGGGTGTGCAATAATTTCCACGTGATAATTTTCTTCTCTATACAACTAGATTTACTTATCGACTCAAAATCTGGAAACGATCTTTTTCCATGTAGAAGCTTCAGTATTTCACAACCTAGTCCAGCAACAAAAGCATTTCAAATACCAATGTTTATAAACCTGTGAACTTCACATCAAATATTCCATTTAGTTTTCAAAATTACTTTTATTTGGCAGAATATTCGTTGCCGAGTACAACCACATTTATTTGGATAAATCAAATTAGCAGACCAATAAAGGAGTAAAGCTTGGGCACTACGGTAGATTGTAATTCCATTTTAGTCTGTTTATTAGAGCCAACCTACCACCTAGGCACGCGCTACTGAAGCCCTGTGTTCCACTAGGAACCCAAGGGACTAATAATAATAATAATAAAAATACCACCTAGGCAAGACAGCACGCTTCCAACTACAGGCAGTGGAACAGGCACAGATGATAATGTCAAATCCAGCCAGGATCGGAAAGACTGCAAGATAAGTTTTCATTTACCTGAAACCAGTGTGAAGATCTACTGCACTCCACTCCATTCAGCCTAAAGTGAGAACAACATCCGGATTTCCAACACTAATTCAGTCAAGTAAGTCAGTGCTTCTTTGTGATGGTTGAGAGACTTGACGCGTCAAGAAAAGGATTCCCAACGAACTACAGACATTCATCATCAACAGCTGGTGCCTACGCTCACTCGATACTGAATATCGATGAGATAGTCAGAATAACAAGAATAATGAACAAGGAACTCTGGCTGGCTGCCTGGACTATTTTACGCAGTGAGCCTAGTGCTGAACGCATTGGAGACAGCGTCCAGTCATCACCAAAATTGTTCAAATACAAGTTTTTCAGTTGTTTACCACTCATATCGTGTTGACTGTACATCAGTTACCTTTTGTACTGACCTAAATTAGCCAACTGAGATCAAAGTGAACAAATTGAAAAGGTGAATGGAAATAGCACAAGTATTTTCTTCGCCCTTCTTTATGTTTTCATAAAAATATACACCTTTTATTGTAAGTCAAGATTATTTAAATTTTTTAAAAACCCAGACAGTTGGATTCAGGAATAAGGCAAGACATTTCGATTTAATCTCTGCCCCCTCCCGCATGCCAGAAACAGAGTTAAATGGTATCCTACTGATGTGTACCAAAGATGCTTAATCCCAGTATAACAACAAACATTGCAGTCAATTGTTTGAGTGTATTAACGTCACCGGCTTCATACAGGTACGCATTCAATTTCTTAAATTTGTCTATCAGAACCACTCATCGACGAAGAATTATAGTTCACCATTTGAAAATTACATTGCAAACAGAATGATTTACCGGTTTGCATAGATATATCATAGCAATAGTAATCTTTCTCAACCTGAATTAATGAATATGTAGTCAGCTTTGCTTAAATGTACTCATCGCTAACAGAGATACCTCTCTGTAATCATTTCTTCAAATTTATAGGCTATTTGGTGAGGAGCAGGTGGAATTCAGCCAGAAGCACTGAAAACAAATGCATAGAACAGCTGACATGCTCACACCACTACTGCAGAGGGTTTGGAAAGAAGGAAGGAAAGAAAGAAAGGTACCTGGTGATCGATTATAGGAAGGTGTAAATTGTCAAACTCCCAAAAAAAGGCAACCTGGGTCTTCGCAAAAACTGGCGCGGAATCACGTTCCTCTCACTGTCCACCACAAGTAAACTATTATGCCTCATCATACTGGAGAGATTAAAGGTGCCCTGGTTTAGAAAATACGACCGGAATTGCCTGGCTGGCTGGCTGGCTGGCTGGCTGGCTGGCTGGCTGGCTGGCTGGCTTCAAGGAGATCAAAGCACGTGCGAATCAAATTGCAACGCTATCCTACACATCATCATAGAACACAGCACAGAATGCCTGTCAACTCAACTCTACCTCCACTTCATCCACTTTGAATATGCTGTCGACAGCGTCGACTGAGAAGTAATTTGGTAGGCAGCTGCTTCAACACTACGAATTTAGTGCATCAAATCCTTGTCAACCTGATTCAACACCTATATGAAAAGGCCACATGCCAAGTGATCCACACCAACAATGGAGAGCTCGGTGACGCCTTTGAAGTGAGGTGAAGTGAAGTGAAGTGAAGTGAAGACATGGGATAGGGGGCAGGGGACTGGGGACTGGAGAAAGACAAGGTTGCCGCACAACATCACACATGATCTTCCTCATTGTATTGTACTGGACTGGACTGGACAGTATTGTGCAAGAAACTGTGAGGAGCTGTGAGAAGATTGGCATACGCTCGCTGCCTGGACCGATGAAAGACCCATGAAGAAGATTTCGATTTCGCCACCGATGATGCTTTATGTCTTATATCTTGCCACACAAACTCGAAGATCTACAGACAGTAATCAAGAAGTTGACAGAGGAGACAGAGCAGGGCAGGGCTGGGCTGGTCAGGGCAGGGCAGGGTGGCGAAGATGCGACTTCTCTCAGGTGAATGTAGAGAAGACGGAGGTGATTCAGATACTCAACCAACAACACCAACAACAACAACAACAACAACAACAACAACAACAAGGACAGTAACAACAACAAACACCAATCACCATGAACGGGAGAAATCTGAAGGAAGTTGTCTCCTTCGCCTGCCACCTAGGCAAGACAGCACGCTTCCAACTACGGGCAGTGGAACAGGCACAGATGAGGATGTCAAATCCAGCCAGGATCGGAGTGGCAGCAAGACAGGCCTTCATTAATCTGAAATCAGTGTGGAGATCTACAGCTTTTGTCTGGAATTCACATCAAAGCAGTGTGTGAAAGCAGATTAACTAATATTGGCGTTCAAGTGGTAATATTTGAAACCACTATGTCACTATTCATGCATGGGTTCAAAATAAGTTACGAAGCAAACATTTATTTCATTTTGAGAATATCAGTTTTGTGAATTGTTTTAAAAAATATTAAAAGACCCTTCACTAAACAGCAAGCTTTTAAATATGGAACCCCAAGGAAAGAACAACGCTGCATACAAATCTGTATTAGATTTATTTCAATACAACAAATAAGGGTGGTTTGACAGATTTATCTCAGTTAACTTAGCTCAGATTATGTTCCTTTCGGTAACCAGCATTGTTGTTTCCGCGCGATCTAAGCTATTCATTGTTATGCATTCTACAAATTATGACATTTATCTCAATAATTCTTCATGCACAAATATGTTTCTTTTAGCTTTCATAGCTATAATATGTGAACAAAACCACGTGAAATGTGTTAACATTTGAAACACCCAAGTTATAGAAATAAACATTCTGAGCTTTTTCTTTCGTATGAAGACACACTCTACTAAGCCTATACTCAGTTTGATGAGAGTAAGAATACCAGAACCGGAAACCTGACCAGAAGCGATTGAAAAATACTTCAATTTACCTAAAAAGTAATATTTTGTCCCATTCTCTTACATCTGAATTTATACTGTTAAAAACGAATCAGCTAGGATCAGCGGATAAAATAGTTATTCATCCACCCTTGACAATCCCCAGTAAATGAAGCACTTGGTTCAAGGTTTGTAACCATTGACTGACTTTAAAGGCCATCCTAACAACTGATGAGACAGCTAATTACATTCTTGCATTTTGTGGAGGAGTACTTTTCCAAATAAACTACCGAGGTTTGATTGGTCATTCAGCACTTACTAGAGTGGCCTTTAAATTTACCCTAATTCCCTTAAGAAACGAATGAATTATTTATAATTTAGGTTTTACTTGTGGCATCTTGAATCTTTTCAAAATGTTACATAAAAAATAGTAGTGAAAAGGAACTGAACCTTTAGGTTTATTCAAGCCTGAATTTTCAGTTAATGTATCTGTATTGGCTTCTTTATAACAGATGCACAAAACTTCACGGTTAGAAAGTAGTATATTCAGTCATGTTATTACTGTATACCTCAGAAAAAAGCAGAATTTTTATCTTACCCTTTACAAGTAAAAATATAGAAGATAACATTCATATTTTGGAGCTGTCTGTTTTTTGAACTACACCACTTTAGTGATATATCTTTTTGATGAAAAACTATCATATCTTTTCACAAGAAATTTCATGGACTCACAAAATATATCTTTAACAAGCGTGAAAAGAAGGAAGGATTGAAGTGGCATACTAAAAATAAGCCTTATAAATTGACCTCCAAAGGAGCAAAGTGGCAATTTGGTGCACAGACTATTCTTATCCTACCGACAAAATCTGAATACAAATGTGAGTAGTGTTAAACAAGTCGTGGCGTCCACCATCACAATGTATTAGAACATTCTGATCTGAGGAACACGCTAGGGAGTTTGGTGTGTGCAACGTGAGGAATCTGTACAGCGCAAAATGCTGAAATTTTCAGAATCCATCTTGTAAAACGAAGGTAGTATACAAGGGGAATTCGAGACTTGTTCCATCAGCTCTTAATTGGGTTACATCTGTTCTCAGCACTGATCTATGATGACCTGTATGCTTACTTTTTCCTTCACACTCTTTTATTGTTTGAAATTTACTTCTCTATGCTTTTGACACATCTGCATATCAATTTGGGAAATAAAGTGGGCGGAAAAGTGTTGCAGTTGTTGAATTTAAAAATGAGAATAACTGCGCCAGGTCCTGGAACATAGGCATGCTTACAGACGCCCGATAATAGCTGTATTTCTCGACCTGAAGGCAGCGGCATTTGACTCCGTTGATCGAGAAGTCTTATGGCAATGTCTGTCACTGAAAGGCGTGCCTAGTAAGTACATCACCTTATTGGAAGCTCTCTACTCGAACACTTGTGGGCATGTTAGAGCCTATGGCGAGTTGTCCAGGGAGCTATACTCATCAAGTGGTGTCCGTCAAGGATGCCCACTATCCCCATTCTTATTTAATTTTATCATAGATATTCTTATGGAGGTTTCCCTCTCGTCACCTAATTACAAAGACGTTGACCCAATCACAGGTGAATTTTCTTTAGATCTAGAATATGCAGATGACATGACATAGTCCTGTTAGGTGAAGACGCTGACAAGATGCAGAGTCTTCTGAACACTTTGAGTGGGAATTTGAGAATGTTTGGGATGCGATTTTCACCACCCAAATCCAACTTTTGCTCCAGGACTGGTCTTCAGCGGTACCGCGGTTAACAATAGAGAGTGAAGTGGTTGAGTGTGTTGACCACTTCACTTACCTGGGAAGTAGGATCAACCCTAATGGGTTAGTTGCCGATGAGATTTCTGCACGGATACAAAAGGCTCGATTGGCTTTTGCTAATTTGCGCCACCTATGGCGCCGCCGTGATATTCGTTTGTCTATTAATGGTCGCGTGTACTGCACAGCAGTCCGCTTTGTTCTACTATATGGCTGTGAAACATGGCCATTGAAAGTGGAGGATACAAAAAGGCTTCAGGTGTTTGATCACCGTTGCCTTCGTAATATAGGACGTATTCAGTGGTGTCACCATGTGAGTAATGCAGAAGTTAGGTGTAGAGTTTTGGAGAGAGGAGGTAAGTCAGTCGACGAGGTTGTGAACCTTCATCGACTGAGATGGTTGGGACACGTACTACGTATGCCTAGTCACCGATTGCCTCGTCACACAATGTTGGCTGAGGTGGGTCCAGGCTGGAAAAAGGCTCGAGGTGGCCAGATCAAAACATGGCACCAATGTATGAAGTCTCTGACTGTTGGTTTAAGCCATGTAGGACGATGCAGACTAGGTGGTTGGGGTCCACGGGACAAGAGGAACCAGTGGTTGGAGACCCTAGGTGATATGGCTCAGAACCGATGTCAGTGGCGCAGATGTATACACACATTATCCTCATCTTATCAACGTTATACCAAATCTCACTATTTTGTCACTCCTCTTTCCTTTCTTCTCGTACTTTATATTTCTTTTGACTGCATTCACTTATCTTCATTCTTCACCTCACTACCTTTTTACTTGATGTGCTGATATGAGGTGTGGTAACTCGGACCGTTACGCAGTAATGCCTGGTCCTATGTTGATAATGATGATGATGATGATGAGAATAACTCCCTTCATTTATACACTAAATGTGTTTCAAATTTCTAATCTTAAATAAGGATAACCTGAAATATGTTTGTTGATTTTTATGTTTGGGTTAACAGTTCCAATGTTTCTGTGTGACGTAGCAAATTGTATTAAAATGTGAGCCTTGAATCTGTGTATTTTCTTGACTTTTTATTCAATCCTTCAAGCTATGGTTTCATTCCTCATAACTAGGTAACTTCCCCTAAGCAGAATGGAAACAAATTCATTCCTGAGGCAAATTTAAACGCCACACATATTCTATTAACTAGGTGTGACATCAGATTTGGTCAAAGCAAACATGACACATTATTAAAGCCCACTTATACTAGGAATAGTGTTCTAGTTACACCGTAAAAAATCATTGTAAATGAAAAACATTTTGCCTAAAAAAGTAAAATTTTTGTAAATTTCTTACCTTGAAGTTGCATTTTTTTAAAAATTATCTGTCCCTATGGTCAGAACATCATTGTCATCGGTAATGCTTTTTAAAAAGAATTAGATAACATTCTAAATGTCTAAATCTTATCATACGTCTTGTCATCCTTGTCATCTTTTTAGATCAACAGACTACTGGCCTGTTTATTAATTGTTATTGTATTATAATACGCAAACAAACAAATGACAATGAAAATTAAGTTTTTAATTACATTTACAAGCCCATTCTTGGAATATCTCACAAAATAATGGATACTTGTCGAGATAATTAAAAACGTCACTTGGTTGTGTCACTATTATCAGATCGCACAATACTTCTCTCTTCCACACTTCTGTGGTTGTTCTTAGGATAGCTAATAAATAAGCTAGTCTTAATACGATTTTGTAGCATGTTACGTGAAGTATGTATGACCAGTTCATCAATAAAAACTAAAGGAGCACCATAAGCATGCTGAAGTTTGTCGTTTTTTCCACGCTGTATGAAGCTAGTTGGATCGCAATAAAGTTATTGTCAGCTATGCATTATAACATACAAATATATATGCATTGATGTAGCGTCATATTCTGGTACACATTTGTAATTATTTAGGCTACTACTTTTATGATTCTATGTTAGATATTCCCTCTGTTCTTGGGCAATAAAAAGGGTTGTCTCGCCTCGAAACCTCCGAGTTTGTTGATTGGCTATGAAGAAATACAGGGATTTAAGGTTTGTTTACGATTTCATAAAAATAATACTGTATACATTTACATGTAGACAATGGACTAAGTTTGATGTCATTGAAAAATGACTTGAATGTCAAGTTAGTTATTCATACTTCATAATTTTTCACTAGACAGACTACTTACTAGAACTCTTGTATTTTACTTAGGTAGAAATAGTGTTTTTCTTTCAAGTATTTCAATAAACAGGTATATTTTTCAAACTCTAGATGATTAGATTTATCCCGATTTTGAAAATACTTCTGTAAAAGGTGATACTCACTAATACTTGTTTAAGGGAAGTAAAAAGTATGGATAGTAAGATGAATAACTTTGGCTACTGGAGTTTAGTGAGAACGAGGGTAATAACACTATGCTAACCGAAGGTTTCACTTTAGCAATTAAGTAACATGTAAAACCTCCTATGAGCAAATTTGCCGCCGATGGAGTTTCGATTTCATCCTAGGCAGAGAGAATTTCGCCTTGGTAAACAAGACTTAAATAATTGGTTGTTATGAAGCAGGGATTCTTAAACATCTACCACTCAATAAAGGAAAGTCAGCTGTATAAGGAGATCAGTTTACTTGTGATAAAGCTTATTTACTATCTTTCAGAAGGCTATCAAAATACTAAAGAAAACAAGTATTTCTAGGCTATTTTTGTTTATGATGATAGACATTAACACGTTCTTTGGTGAGTATTTTCTTGTCACGTTCTAAAGTGCCCGTGGATGGTTCAGGGTTGGAAACAGACTTGCGAATAACAAATTCATCAGTATAGTCCACTTCATAAGATTAGCTTTCTTATCTCAGTCAATAGAGTTAAAAGCTAATAATACAAGCTGCTGATTGGAACTCTATCCTTACCTAGGTCTCTTGTCAAGGTCATCTAAGTAATAAAATAATTTCATAAAAGTTTGGGTAGCATACTCGATATGCTATAAACCATCATGAAACCTTGAGAACTAATCATGTCTAGATATTGTACACGTAATGGTGAAAAACACCAAAATTGGTTGATCAATGAGATATTGGCTAACTTGAAATTTCTTTATTTACAGAATAATGTTCTAGGTAAGAAATTGCAACATAATGCTGTGTACTGTAGAGCATTTTCTTCAGGATGAGTCGAAAGGTAGTAATTCAGCATAGGAAGAATAACTGATATTATATTCGTGTTCTGAAATTCCTTCTGCGTGACTTATGCAACTCTTACTGGAACTAGACTAACATTCTACTGAGACAATGATACGATATTATTCACTTGAAATTACTGAACTAGGCGAAGTCTTTGCAATGAAGGATAACCTTTTGTTGTCATGAAAGGTATTTTGCATTAAAATATGACGTAACAAGCTTGTTAATTGATGATATTATTGGTTGTAATCCCAACATATAAAATCAGCACTGAAAGTTATGATAAAAATATTATGCATGGCCTGAAAACTCTCAGTGCTGTTTTGATATATTACCATCAATGTTAATTATCACATGTAGCTTATTAGAAAATAAACAAGGGGAACGTACCTGTAAATTAGTCTCTCTATTCCTATATTTAAAATCTCCATTGATAAGTCCTTTCTTTCGGACCACCATTACTACAGAAATTATTGATTCTTATAGTCTTATCACTACTGTTATATAGTCTCATGATGTATACTATTTCATTGACGAGCAGCTTCAGTTTTACTGTCAAACCATAGCAACAATTCAGATATGTACATTATGCATTATGGCATTGTGTTATTTTTTATTTCATTAGTTTATTTCAAGTTGTTATTCATCGAGGACTGACATCAGTTGGAGGAACAAAGGAAACCTGGGATCACTGGACAGCTGTTTCGTCCTAGTATGGGACTCCTCAGCAGTGCGCACCCACGACCCCACCAGCATTAGTTTATTTTAGTCACAGAATTTTCTTGATTTTCTAATCACTTCGTTAAGTTTTTATACTTTAGGATGTTAGAAAAAGTTAGAAACGTGCGTAAAAATTGATATATGTTCAACAGGTTCACTAGGAATTCTGTAAGTTCACACGTTATCTGTTATTTTAAGCAGATATTACTCAGTAAATCTGTATGGATTGCATTGTCTTTTTTCATTAATAGACACTTGACAAATCTACCTCCCAAAAGGCTAGACTTGAAATATTATTTTCTTTCAAATAAAATTGTTGCAGTACAATATAATTGTAATGAATGACCTTGTCTTGTTTGTGTAATTTATGAAATATCTCACACTTTCCTATTGGCTTGACATAATCGTGGTGTTTGAAATCGAGACAGTGAGTTGGTAAAAAAACAGCTTTAGTGTTAGACATGTATTTTCTAAATCAGATTCAGTTTGATTGAAGATACATGGCAATCAAAATTAGTATTTAATCAAAAGCATGGAATTCAGCAAATTAGTTTCTTCAATATGCATTTTGTCTGTGACGTAGTGTACAAATATATTGAAGTATAATAGTGTTGTCTTTGTTTATAGTCTTAGAGTTCTGTCTTACTGAACAGCTATTTACTATTGTCGACAAATAGTCTTACTCGGAAGTAGGATAATCGAAAATGTAAATTCGAAGGTTAAATTTAACCTAATCTTAAAGTTTACCATCTTTTACTCGAGAGATAGAAAAGAGATGTGTTAGAATGCTTCTATATGACAATCACTATATGCAGAAAATAGATTTACTTCTTGCGGTTTGTGACGTAATTTTTCAGCTGGCATGTTTAACTCAAGCAGTGTATGTTAGTGGTGATAGTTGAAGTATTATACCAACTGCTCTCTTCTTAAACTGCTTCCACGTGATATAGATATGAAGGTCCTGACTTTTCATGTTACTAACTAAAAGTACACGTTTCTTCGTGCACTTAATCGCTAATTTCTCTGTAATACATAGACAAAGCATTTTATCAATTTTTGCAATGTTTCAAACATTGTTTACGAGATTCTAGGAGTTTGTTTTGCTTTTTTACGGAAATTTTCTAAATACTTTTCCAACAATTTTAATTTATTGTTGAATTAAAATGATGAAAATCAAGAGAACGCTGATTACGAACGAGTTATTTTTCAAATTACTGTACAGACATTTTAATGGGCAGACCGATATTTTTCTAAAAGGCAGGTTATTTATGCTTTGCATATCATTTTATTGAACCACAGCCAACTGCAAAGGAAAGATGAGGTAATGAATACTGTGTTTAACTGGTAGTTTTTAATAGAATTAAGTAAACTGACTTGACTGCATACTGTCAAAAAGTCATCTTACTGGAGAAAATTTCAGAATTTAGACAGAAGTGATTATTTCAGTTGAATGGAGGGAATCATGGGGAAGCCCTGGACCTAGGTTTCATGTTGTCAGTACTTATCACGAAGGTGTTTCTGCAACATCAACGGAACTAATTTCCCGTCTGAAATTCGGACCAATGTCACCAAACATTACTACCAGGGACATTGTCGCTGAAAAATTTGGGCTGTGACGATTGATCGTGGAGTGGGAAGTGAATTACAGCCCTTTTTTAAATATTGAACATCTTTCTTATCTTATTGGTCAGCCATAAACATGTGCCGATGATTGTGAGCCCAAGTAACAACACAAGGCCTGTCATCACCGTTTTTTACTGCTGTATTCTCTTAGTAATAGAGACGTCGCTGCAGAAGCCGACTTCAAATGTATCAGTAACTCAGCTTTTGACAAACAAGCTTCTAAGTGTCTCTTTTTGAAGAAGGCTGTTAGTTCCAATACGTGTAAACAGTTTCAAAGTTAAAGCGCCTCGATCTCTCTTTAAAATTTAATCCGCAAAAATCATAGTAGAATTTAACGGGGAAACATTCATATTATTATTATCATTATTTTTCACTTGGGTTCCTAATGAAACACAGTAGCACGTCTCCATTCCACTCTCTTCTCTGAAGTATTTTCAACCTGGATCCATCAATGCCCACAAACTTTCATTTCTCCCTCACACGATCTCCTCCATGTCACCCTAACCTCAGACGCCCAACTCGTCTTTTCCCATTTAAATTCTACTCAACGACCTGGCCTCGTGTATGATGTCCCCTATCGATCTTCTCAGTGTATACCCAATCCATATCCACTTTCTTCTACATATTTGTTGTGCGATGAGTTTTTGGTTAGTTGGTTTGTTTCCAGCCAGCCAGCCAGCCAGCCAGCCAGCTAGCCAGAGTTCCTTGTTCATTATTGCCATTGTTCTGACCATCTCATCGATATTCAGTATTGAGTGAGCGTAGGCAGCACCTCATGATATTTGTCTGTAGTTTGTTGTAATTGCTTTCCGTAACGCGCCAAGCCTGTCAGCCATATCGAGGCTGTGACTCACTTGAGTGTTGAAAATCTGGATGTTGTTCCCACATTATGCTGAGTTGTGTGCTGTAGATCTCCACACTGATTTCAGGTAAATGAAAACCTGTCTTGCTGCCACTCCGATCCTGGCTGGATTTGACATCCTCATCTGTGCCTGTTCCACTGCCCGTAGTTGGAAGCGTGCTGTCTTGCCTAGGTGGCAGGCGAAGGAGACAACTTCCTTCAGATTTCTCCCGTTCATGGTGATTGGTGTTTGTTGTTGTTACTGTCCTTGTTGTTGTTGTTGTTGTTGTTGTTGTTGGTGTTGTTGGTTGAGTATCTGAATCACCTCCGTCTTCTCTACATTCACCTGAGAGAAGTCGCATCTTCGCCGACATGCCCTGCCCTGCCCTGCCCTGCTGTGCCCTACCCTGCCCTACCCTGCTCTGTCTCCTCTGTCAACTTCTTGATTACTGTCTGTAGATCTTCGAGTTTTTGCGGCAAGATATTAGACATAAAGCATCATCGGTGGCGAAATCGAAATCTTCTTTTGGGGTTTCTTCATCGGTCCAGCGGGAAAATCTTACGGTCTACGTAAAACGTTCCATCAAAACTAATAAATAACAAATTGCGTGAAACAATTAAATTTTGAAAACGGCTTTTTATTATATCTGTTGGAATTCTATCTTCTAGCTTATCACAATTTTCGCTGGATAACAAATCGGTTGGTGATTTGTATGAAGGAATTGGCTTTCAGCTACTATTGATCACAAACGGACATTTGCTGTAGAACCATTGAAAAAGTCGTAACACTGGACATCTATTTTAGCCTTATATGAAACTCCTCAGTAGAGCACATGCATGAATCTGAATATCAACCTGAAAGGGATTGGTTTGTGAGCATTTGACAGTATTTCTGCCAGTAGTTTGTAGGGATTGACTGATTTTAAGGTGATTTTTATCATGGTTGTCCAGTCCTTCAAGGTTTCAGAAGGTTCTTCAATCTATGTTAGTACACTGAAATCAACCATACTTCATGAATGTGTTCGGTCTTCAATTTTCACCACCTAATTTGTTTGTACTGCATTCTTCTGAAAAGCAAGTTATGCAGTTCCTTAATTTATCAGTAGTATACTTTACTTCATCTTTGAGATTCTTTTGAGAACGGTATTCTCAAAACAGCTATCATAGCTCATCCTCGAAAAGGTATACATCCAAAGACTGTAATTTGTGAAGACAGAGCTGCTTTGTCATCCTGTCTATGTTTTTCATCAAAGGTGTAGGTAATGTTTATGCTGGCCTTATTTCTTCATTA
The DNA here is from genome assembly GCA_944470555.2 of Heterobilharzia americana. Classification (NCBI taxonomy): domain Eukaryota; kingdom Metazoa; phylum Platyhelminthes; class Trematoda; order Strigeidida; family Schistosomatidae; genus Heterobilharzia; species Heterobilharzia americana. The sequence continues at coordinate 107,165,868 of OX104134.1, read as the reverse complement.
TTAGCAGGGGTGGCAATTTTTTATTACATACATATAAAATAACTGAATGACATCCATCATCCATGAAGATTCATGAATGTAGTGCTTTAGTAATTGTTTAAAGTAAGTTGTTTCAGACTTTCATCTGACGTATTTGTTGATTGTTATTTCCTTGAAGGTGCAGGGCATACCTGAGTTCTTAGAAATAGAAAGAATAGTATCCAGTACTCAAATTAATTACTTGCTGACGTAAAAATTGATTGAATCAATTAGAAGTAATGTTGATCCAGTCCACTAAATTCTCATCGATTGACAAAAGCTCACTTGATTTTGGTTGTCGTCACAGATTAGGTATTAGTTTCCCGAAAACAGTGATTATTATTAACTTATATATATATTAGCAGAAGAAATTAACATAACAGCGGTTAAAATTTTCTCTTATTTTCATAAGCATTAAAATTCCGAAATACAGTAATACAGCCGTTTCAGAATATAGTACGCCAGTAGCTGGTTTATTTATCGTGTTACGCTGTCTTTCTAATGCAAGGTGTTTTGCAAAGTTGCTCAATATACTTTTCTGTCAGTGTGATCAGTTGTACTGTCTGCAAAATAATGCCAGAGGCAAAATCATTCCTCTAAATTATTTTAAAAGCTTTATGTTTGTAATTTTTAAAAGATGCATTTTGTTTAACTTCTAGTTAATCATCAACTCCTACTTCGGCTTTAGTATGTATGTAAGTGTAAAATTGCAGAAAGTATACAGCCATTTTCAGTATTATACACTTTTGTTCCAGGCATCCTCACAAGCCATGTTTGTGCTTATGGTAATGTGCCTTTTAAATCAGTGATTCACAGTGGACTGGTGTTTATTAAACTTATGCTGGATGTCATTTTAAAAAGAGTTATTGCTATGCTTAGTTAAAATATTAAGAAGGTAGTATCAGTTGCTTATATTGAAAATTTTCGAAGAAATTTCCCAAGTGATGCCTTCAAGATTCAACTAGACACCAACTGAAACGATGGTAGAGGTAAACAGCCGTTATTCCACATTCAGCTAAGAACATAATTTGTACAACCAATTAGAAATAATCAAGTTATACTGAATTTCCTATCATGAATGAATAAATTCTTTGTCGTAAATGTGTGCTGAAACGGTCATATAGTAATATGCATTCGTTAAGGTCGTGTTAATCTAAATTAATAAATCCTTCCAAATGACTCTCACATGCTTTTCTCAGATACTTCAGTATGGGTTTTTGTAACTGGTTAGATCGTAGTGCACTCATTCTTTCCATTCATAGCTTTACCTTGGATGTAATTATTGTAAAATTGGGTGGACAAACAACTATCGTTCATCAGGTGACCAAACATGATTTACATCTGAATTAAGCAGAAGAACACAACAAAATGTTTGAATTACATGGAAAAAGGAGCCGCTCGTTTGCCTAACAGTATTTGTTACCATTATCTTTGCCATTAGTATTATTATTATTACCATTCCTTATGTTTTTGTGTTTGATTAAAAGGCGTAAGTAGTTTATACAAGTTGTACGTAATAATTAGCTACCAATTAATATTCAGTAGGTTCAATTTATGAACAGTTTCTGGGAGAATTCATTAAAATGTGTGTAATTTTACTAAATATTTGTGTATTTTCAATCAGAATTTTAGCTGAAGTAATCCCTTTTACTATTTTTATGTCGTTTGTCCAAAAGATTTTGGAACTACTTTCCACAGCGAGATTCAAGCGTTATAATTTATGTTATGTTTGCAATTGTGTGGTCAAGTGTTCCACTGATTATCAAGGAGGCTTTTGGTTCTTTTATTCCAAACTGTTTGCTTTTATATAAGAGACAGAATCTAGAATCAAGCAAAATCTTTTACAGGCATTGGGTTATATATGAAGGATTACCGCTTAGATAAGCTGAATAACTCTTCGTTTCGCTGAGAAAAAGCTAGTTATCGTTTAAATGTTAAGTGGAGATAACTAAATCTGTTGGTTATCCGCACGTTCGGAAAAAGCAGGTGAAGTTCACAACTTTACTCGCAGTTACACAATAGTTGAAAATTATCTTTGTGTCTCATGATAGTATACTCACATGATTTATTTTTATTCAAAGGTATTCATCCGAGGAAAAACTAATGTATCAGCAGATCAAGTGAGCGATCCCTCCAAATCTACGGCTTGTAGCTTAAGTCACTTGGTTTCAACCAATCAATCCAAGCTGTCGTACACCTTTCGCATCACTAAATAAATGGGTGAGACTTACAATCTGTCGATTCGAAATTCGGGAAATTGAAAGGAATATAGGAATATATATGGTTCTTAATTGTTTTATACTCACGGTGTTATACCTAATGCTAAAGTATTTAAAACTGGGGTTTCGGAAAGTAATCTTAGTGGTTTAACTACGGACTTCATATTTGTCATCATTATCCTTAGTAATTTCTATCACATCACTTCTTATTTATGTCAACACCTAAGTAGTGATAAAATCCATTGTAAATGGTCCAAAAAGATATTGCATACGTGCTTGCATTCAGCTGCTGATTTTAGAATAATTTCATAAAAGTGCTGTTTGCTGTATTTGTTCTGGTTTTTGAACTGTTTTTACCCATTTTGCTCACCTGATTAGTGTTTTTTTAATAGTGTATGTAATTTCCTCCTACCGGCACAATTCAATGAATGATTTCTTGTTATGCGTAGGCTAAACACGTAAACGTAGAAGTTGGCTTCATCTGCATCATTGTATGCTTTCATACATGTTTATGTAAATGCTCCTATTATATCTCTTTAACAACCCATTTGTAGATGTGTGTGCACCAAAAAATAACCTCAAGGTCGTATGTCTGTTTATCGAACTACTGAAGCAAACAGCTGAGTGCTTAAAATAAGCGGCCGGCTCCTGTCTATTACAGTTTTCCAATATTTATATGCCGAATATATATTTGAAATTACTGTTACTAAAAAAGTAAAACTAAATATTCTTGTTCTTGAAGGTGAAAGAAATAGCAGTAAAATTACTCTTTGAAGCATGAAACTATTCAGCATCATATTAATCTTACAAGCTGCCTTATTGACTTCTGTTTCTTGTCAAACGGAATGGCAACCAAATTATGGTAGTAATTACAGACGTTATCATGGAATACTTCAACCAACTCAACCCAGTCATGTACGACGATGGGTTGTGCTGCTGGGGCGTAAAGTCGTCCTAAATTGTTCAGTTGATTTGCCACCAGAGGTCAATCCGAGACAAGTACAATATAGATGGGAAAATCCAGAAGGTAAAGTACTGGGATACAGCAAACTATACGTCATACCAAATGTGACTATGAATGATGCTGGTGTTTATACGTGTCATAGTTCTGCTTATGTTGGCTTCAATGGTGAACAGTGGTCTGATCAACATCGGCTTTACTTAGAAGTTCGTAAGTTCATGGTTTATCTAGGTTTTTTCTGTTTGTTCTTTTTGTTGATAAAAGTGCAGAGGAGTTTGCAAAATGAAGTCCTTTAAAGCAGGTTATGAAAACATGAAGTGGCTGAACGTATACCTGTACTTACACAGCAGATCACGTTACTGAGCTGACATCATTTTGAGGGAGTGAATACGATTAACAAGTTCAAAATAAAGTTTATTGGGTTTATTGAACAACAAAAAAGGCTTTTTATAAGTTTAATCATAATGAGCCAGACAGATACAAAAATATCAGCTTTCCGATAAAAAATTAAAAGCTTTTATTTTACACAGTGGATGCATAGATGCATATGAATGTTTACGCCTCTGTTGATCTCTGCAGCTGAAAACCCCATGTACATGATAACGTTCACTACATTTTATGAAAGATTTATAGAAGTCACCCTGCAGGTTGTAGGTACAAAATATTACACTTGTAATAGCGAATGTCACTATAGTAATTAACTATATGAATCCTACATGCAATAAATGAAGCTAATAGTAAAACTACTCTGTTAGTCGTCATTTCAGATTTCTGTCAAATAAGAAGACAGCACTGGTAGCTGAAAATTATGGTGACTGATAGATGACATGAAAAGCATCAATAATTTTAGAATGAAATAGTAACTCTCCCTTTACTAGTCTGTAAAAACGACGTCAGTTAAATATTTCCAAATGGGAGATGATTAGTAATCACGTAGAAAGGAATGAACGTCAAAATAAATAAAAGCTATTCACCAGCTTATTCCAAAACTAATAGTTTTGCTCTGAAACGTATGTTAGACGGGTGTCTGAAGCGCTAATATCCTTTTCTGATTTGTTTTTAAGAACTGTAGAGACACCGATGTAAGCTGAGATGTTTACCATGTTTCTTACAGCAGAATGAACCTATAAATTTGTCCGTCTAAGATATAGATGCTCATATGTGAATTTCATCATGTACGAAGAATAGCTTAATCCCAAAAGCACCTTTGTCTACTAACAAAACACTAAAGTCCAAAACAAAATCTGTAGTCATATGACTTTATGTTGTTTCCCGTTATTTTCGTTCTGTCATTCCCAGTAAATTTTTTCACTACAACTTTGCTTCTTATTGCATTCCTTTTATTAACCATATGACTGACTTTCCAAAGCAATAACTTATACTGTACAAGTGGTTTTTAAACCTCTCACTGACCAACTATTTCATATTTACGAAATTACTTTTCATCTGGCAGAGGAGATTCATTCATTAAAGGGGATTTACATGAATTCCATTTTGTCACCATGAACGAATGAGCCCATTTAGTATTTTCATCAAATTTTTCTTAGATTCATCCTTCATATAAAGTGAGCTTTATATAAAAAATACATATGTGTAGGTTGCCTGCATTTGTGAAGTACTCAACCTTTTTCAGAATTGCAAGTTTACAAGTTTAAGGCCAACTATCCCACAAGAAGGCTAATGAAGGAAGAAGATCATTATACAATGAATAAATCTGAAGATAAAACCAATGCAACGATTAGTTGTGAAGAATAAATGAATTTAAAAGTTATACCAAGTGAGAATAAAGGTTACACAGGACCTAAACGTAAATTGAATGAATAACATGACAATGTCATAAAAATTTAACATCTTGAAGTCAGTCTATAACTTAATCAAGTAACACTGAGACTATTAGAGAACCGCTGAATTTTACGAAGATATGCCAGCTGTCTGCACTCACATAATTTTTTCTTATGACCCTGTCAGCCATCTTTACAACTTTCTGAAGAAGACTTATTATTACATCTTGTAGTATATGTTTGAGTATTTTATGAGGTGCTGAGAAAATGCTTTTCTGGTTGAAACTACCACTAGTATGCTGTAAGTATAACTGGATGGATCTGGAATTATATCATACTTCCAAATTTGCCGGTTATTTCGATAGATATTCCAGAGCAAGTTATATTTTCTTGTTTCTAGAAGAAAAGGAAATGAAAGTTTTTTACTTATTAGCTTCGTCAGGTTGTCGCTTTTTACTTTGAACTAAGATAAAATTCATCTATTTTCAGCTGTATAAAATGAATGTCATAATAGCACCTCTGTTTATCTAAAACAATGATCTTGTTTCATCTATTACCTGTAATATATAAATGTCACAATCATCTAATAAACAATGTCTTGTGAAACATCGTAGCCAGCTTTTTCAGGGAACTTGACTAGAAAGTAACCCAAATTATAAAGTTCTTTAGCATGCTGTCATGTCTACTGATTTCCACGTTATACCTTAGATGTTAGACAGCAAATTCTAATTATGTACTTGGTAAAGTATAACTGTAATCGTTTTTAAAAATATACTGTAAATCAAGTTAACTGCTACAAAATAACTGAAAATTAATTCATTTTTTTGGTTGATGACAGTGAATAAAAATGTGTATATTACTGCAAAATTACGAGTTGTCCTGGGAAGGATTTTAATAACAATACTTCATATAATGAATAATTATTTCGTAAACTTTGACTTCAGTAAAAGTAGGGCTAAGTAGTACCTATATCAGTGCAATCCTGTTCGAAAAATTTTCCGACAAAAATAACATAAAATTAGCTGAAATATATTTGGCAGACTTTCTCATCAATGATCTCGTTGAAGTGGTACATAAACTTATAAAGTTTGATTTTAAAACCTTGAGATGAAATTCTGAATAATGTTGTGACTTTGCAAAGAAGTACAAATTAGTGAATAGCACTTATAAATATATATATATATATAGCAGTAGCAGACTTATCAGTACTGTTTTTGACTGAGACGTGAAATATGCTTTTTGATAGATTTATTTTGCTATGAATGCTGACGTGATTTATGCTGGCAGTATTTTGTGCTAAGAAACAAATCAACATCATACGTAAAAGGTTTCGAAGGTTATCAGATCAAAATTTGTTGTACATCTTCAACATCACTTCGGATTACCATTTTATCAAAACGTTTGTAAAATATCAAAAATATGCATAATTTTCAAAGAGAAGATTAAAAACTGCTTCACTAACAGTCACCATCGAAATAAATTATAGCATGAGGTATTTGGAATTGACAAGACATGGTTTCAGCGAAGAAAAATTTCACTTCTCCACGAAGTCATTTACTAAGCTGTACATTCGTGAATGTATGTTACAGTGGGTAGAATGTTACAGAATTGTTTCCGGTCAGGCGGAAAAATATATTGAATAAAGAAAGGAAGTTAATTAACACACACTTGTGTTTGAAGTTGGAAAATAGACAAGGGATTATGAAATAATTAAATGTAATGACGTAATACAGGATGGGTCTACGGCAAAGTAGGAAACTGAACGAAGGCTTATGAAGATAAAACTACGATTATGTAATACCCGATATGCCTATGACACAGTATGAAAATGAACAGGGTATTATGAAAATGAGATTGTAATTACGTAGTGCAGGTTAAATCTTTGACAGATTCGAAGAATGAATAAGGTACACATGTGTAGTTGCCTCATACAAATGAATCTATGGCAGACAAGGCTTTACGATGGCCATGGCAAAGATGAAGGTTGGACGTACCGTTTTTGGCCACATAACGCTGGTTTGAACTTCTGGATGGCTAGTGCTTCAACTAAGGACAGATGCTTTGAATTTACTCCATTCGAGTGGTTTGATCGAACCCTGAGAAGAATTTGAATGAGCTCTCGAAAAGAGCTAAGTGACCTGAGTTTACGAGGTGTTCTATTATCGAACTGGAGATGCATTTCCGTTGTCCGTTTGCAGGCCAGACTGAGTAGTTTTCGCGGAAACGTTTTACCGACCTTTTCGATTGTGGCTGAATGAATTTTTTAAACACCTTAACCTATGTAAACAAGTTGTGTATATGCGGCCTAGTTACAAATTGGAATCCAGTGAAAAGTTATCTTAACTGTATGATGAAATACTTTTCCATGATTTTAGGCATATACTGAAAAAAAGTAATTCGGAGTTCATATTGGAAGGTATCAACAGTTTACTGAACAAAACACCTGACTATCGTATATGATTAATCATGAAAACTCCATATGAATACACTGGAAACATTAAAATTAGGCATATTTCATACTTGTATTCCATTTCTGACTAATTATTGCAAATAAATTTTGACTGTGTCAATAATGTTCAGCAGTCTACGTCCCTCTAAAAAGACGTCTCAATAGTTAAATGTGACATCCCTGTGCCATAAACATGATGAAAACTTGATTATTTACCATCACTGATTGCCTGATATCACAGACATATCATGAAATTTATTTGAGAGAGTAAACCACATATTATGAATTATGGAAAAACATGGGTTTTTATATTTAATCTTTGATCTGACGCCTCAATTTAGTCTCCAGAACTTCTTTTCAAAAGCTCTTCCTAAGGATACTTCATTAAGAGCTTATTAAAACTGAAAACTGTTTCAAAATTTTGACATGGGTGAAAATCCTCTAGCTATTTTAACGACATCTCAGAGTAATCATAATCTTATCATAAGAATAATTCTGTGAACTGATGCAAATTACTATGATAAGATGACATTTAATATCTCACGGGTTCCCAAACTTATCATATTGCACTAAAAACACTGTTTTTAAAGTAATTGCAATATCACTGGCCAGAAATGTGTTGCATTCGATCTCCAAGTAATAAATTCACGATTTCTGAAATCGAAGACACCTAATTCACAAAAAGAAAACTAGTGAATTATTTCAGTCTGAAGGTTTGTGGTGATTTATTGATTGATTCCGGGCTGAAATTCTTCATATACTGACATCATTTGAAGAAACACTGGAAACCTGGGGTCACTAGACAGCTGTTTCGCCCTAGTATGGGACTCCTCAGCAGTGCGTGCCCATGACTACGCGAGGGATCGAACCAAGGACTTTCAGGTCCCATGGCCAAAACGTTACGGTTGAGGCACTGGGTCGGGATCCAGTGGTCAATATTTCCTATTTGTGTCAGTTGACGATAAAGTACGACCTCCATCTATTTTCGTCGTTGAGTAACTGTTCTCATTTCAAAACAGCTGTCCATTGCTCCCAGGTTTCCAATATTCCTCTAAGTAATGTCAGTCCAAGATTAATTTCAACTTGAAATCAATTAGTGACTTTTTGTTTATGTTTTAAATGGTATCCCAGCAGTTTGGAATCATTTTTTATCCAACTGGAAAAAATTTCCAATTTTTCCCCATTTTTAAAACCAAACTCTCTGCAGTTTTCCTGTTAAATAATTTCTCTTATTTAGGCATAATTTGAAGAAAAATGTTTTAGTCATAAGCATGCACATCTGTTTGTGTGCGTTCATATAGCGTACCGCTGACACTTGACGTCTTAGCGTTAATTGTTTAAAAAAAGGTTAAGACTGCTTATTCAAATCCAACAATGAATATGCTCTAAAAGATTGTTGGACTATCCCCAACAAATCCACAATAATTGGGTGAAGAAACGAACGATCTACTGAGATAGTTCAATAACAAACAATAGAAAATCTCAGCCACCTTATCCTGAATGAAAATATAATTGACATTTCTAAAATGAGCCAGTGGGTTTCGATCCCACCTTATACTTGATATTTAAATTGAATGCACCATCGCTTTATAAATAACTATAGATTTGTACTTTACTGTCTGCTCTAATAGTACTGATAAATGATAAATGATTGGATTGTCAAGAAAAGTGTTATTTTGCAAATAAAATTCGGTGTTACTTGTTCACGAACAGTTCGTCGCCATGTATCGTACAACACAGCTGTTATTTATTGTGCTGAACGTCAATTTAGTGTATATAAATATTTAATAAGATAACTTTGTAACCCTTTACCCATCATGATTAACTGTTTAAAAGAAAAGAAAGTATTTTGGAAATTAGATGAATAAGGTTTCATTTGAAAAATCACTTCAAGGATAAATAAATTAAATGTAACCAATGCATCATAAGCTGAATTTTAAAATATGCAAACACGTGAAAGCCCATTAAATGAATTTTATTTTAGTACCCGGTAAGAAAATACCTGGTAAAAAACTGTAATCTATAGCATCTTCAAAAACCGTTCACTTAAATCAGGTATTTATAAATCCTCTACTTAAAACTTCAAAAATTTTCATCTTATTTTGGTGAATGGAACTTTTGATATTATCATCAAGTTAAAAAGATTGTAAATCATAGTCGTGCAAAGTGAAAATGAGAAAACTGATACATTAGAAAACCATGATAAAAATAATCGGAAAGTAGCTTAAACTTAGAAGTAATCATGCGGTCGACTTTTAGGGTGTGATGTTAGCGTAGTAAACATCCTACATAATTCCCTAAGTGTTGAAAACTAATGAATGCAAATGAATTTTCGACTTAGAATACTTATCTTTACGTTACTATAAGAGTACTGTACAAGTAACCTCACTTCACCTTATTTTATAAACAATATTCTTTCACCATGTGGTCGATTGTACATTTTCCTATGTATTTCCACCTGTAATTACAAATTTTCAATATTTAACAAGTTACAAAACTTTAAAAACTCCAATTCACAAGCTCAGAAAACATAAGACTAATCATACTTCAGCAGTGAGATCTAGGTCACATTCATAAAACCCTTTATAAAAATCAAGTGGTGGTTTAAAATACCTTATCTAAAGCCATAATATCTGTTTCACAAATCACAAGCTGTCCATTCAGTTCTAAATCTCATGGCTTTTCTCTCAATAATCTACTCCGATATTGTCACCCAGACGACAACCAGGAGCACACTGAGTTATGGAGTGGCTATCATAATGTCCCCAAGAGTATCGAAGGCCCTCATGCAGTGGGAACCAATCTCCTCCAGGTTCATAACAGCAAGTTTCAACTCAAAAGGAAGGAAAGTCACAATCATACAATGCTACGCACCTACAAGTAATTCAGAGCAAGAGAAAAAGGAGGAGTTCTACAGACTACTGCAATCAACACTAGAGAAGACCTCAGTTGGCGACATCAAAATTCTAATGTGCGACATGAATGCCAAACTGGGAGTGGACAACACAGGAAGAGAACGAACCATGGGTCGAGAAGCACTCGGTGAGGTGATGAACGAGAATGGAGAATCGTTTGCAGAGTTCTGTGCACTCAGCGATTTGATGATTGGAGGCAAGGCAGTGTGTTCAAGCACAAGGATATCCACAAAGCGACATGGAATTGATTTCACCAGATGGACACACTAAAAATCAAATCGACTTTATCTCAATGTGAAGAAAGTGGAGACGCAGTCTACTTGACTCAAGGGCAAGAAGAGGAGCAGATGTAGGTTGAGACAACTCACTATCTAGTGCAAGGAACCTACTTTCGAAATAAAGTTGAAAGCCTTCAGTTGAAGGAAGCTGGTGATAGACCTCAATTCAAGTACAACACTTCGAAACTGAAGGATGAAACCACAAAGGAAATCTTCACGTCAGCCATCAAGAAAAAATGGGAGATATCGAGCAACATCCCTGAAGAAACCGGTGTGGAAAAACACTGGAAGTCTTTGAAACAGATATGTAAGGAAACCTGTACAGCCGTATTAGGAAGGAAGAAGAAAGAAGATAAGAATGGATCTCAATGGATACATGGAAGCTGATAGAGGAGAGGAGGATGGTGAAGCAGAAGATAAACCAGTGCAAGTATACTCAACGACAAGAGGAACTGAATACAATGTATAAAACACTGGACAAAGAAGTGAAGAAAAGTGCACGCAAAGACAAAAGACACTTCTACGAAACACTGGCAAGTGAAGCAGAACAGGCTGCAGGTAGGAGAGACAGAGACCTGACAACATTGTATCAAATAACCAGGTTACTTGCTGTCTGGGAAGAGATCAACACGGATGAAACCAATAAAAGATGATGACGGAAATTCAATTACGAAAGAAGAGAAACAAAGGAAACGATGGGTTGACCACTTCAAGAAGCTCTTGAATCGACCACCACCACCACCTGCACTTCGTCCAGAAATACCACCTACAGCCGCTGAATTACAAGTGAACACGAATCCTCCAACAAAAATGGAAGTCCTGAACGCCATAAAGCTACTGAAATGCGGGAAAGCAGCAGGACCAGATGGGATCCCGCCAGAAGCACAGAGTGCTGACGCAGAGACAACAGCGGACATAATCACACCACTACTGTAGAAGGTCTGGAAGTAAGTAAAGGTACCTGGCGATTAGAAGAAGGGTTACCTTATCAAACTCCTGAAGAAGGGCGACCTCAGTGTTTGCAAGAACTGGTGTACAATCACTCTCCTGTCCACCCAATGCAAGCAAAATATTAAGCCGCATCATCCTAGAGAGGCTAAAGGATGTGCTGGATTCAAAACTACAACCCGAACAGGCTGGATTCAGGAAGTAAAAATCATGTGCGGACCAAATTGCAACGCTATACTACGCATCATCATAAAACAGAGTATACAATGGTGTTCAGCTCAACTTCACCAACTTGGAAAAGGCTTTCGACAGCGTCGACCGAGAAGTAATTTGGAAACTGCTTCAACACCAAGGTTTTATTGCTACAAACCTTTATCACTTCATTCAACACCCATATGAAGACACCACATGCCAAGCAATTCACAATGGGAAGCTCAGTGATGCTTTTGAAGCGAAAGTGAAGACAGGAGTGAAACAAGGTTGCCTACTATCCCCCATGATATTCCTGATTGTGTTGTGGTCGACTAGACTGGATCATGCAGCAAACAGTGGGGAGCAAGAAGAGGGGGATACACTGGCTGGACTGCGGAAAAGAACCTAGAAAATCTGGATTTCGCCGATGACTTGTGTACGATGTCACACAAACTTGAAGATCTGCAGGCGAAAACTAACAAGTTGGCAAAGGAGGCAGCGAAGACGGGGCTTCAGGTGAATATAGAGTAGACAGAAGTGATGAAGATACCGCACCAACAACTCCAACAACAACAAACTCCAGTCACCATCAACGGGAGAAACTTAAAGAAAGTAACCTCCTTCACTTATCTAGGCAGCATCGTTTCAGCTACAGGTGGCGGTGGCACAGATGAGGACGTCAAAGTCAGGATCAGAAAGACAGCAAGACAGGCCTTCATTAGCCTGAAACCAGTGTGGAGATCTTCTGCACCCCACTCAGCATGTGGAACAACATCCGGATTTTCAACACCAACGTCAAGTCATTGCTTCTGTATGGTTTAAAGACTTGGCACATTACGAAAGGGATTTCCAATAAACTACAGACATCCATCAACAACTGCCTATTCTGGCTCGTTACTGAAGCTCAGATGACCAAGAAGAATAAGCAACAAGGAACTCTGGCTGGGTAACGAACCAATCAACAAGCTATCGTTCAACAAATATGCAGAAGGAAGTAGAGGTGGATTGAGCATACACTGAGAAGGCCAACTGGGAACATCACGCGTCAGGCCCTAGAGTAGAATGGGAAGCGATGAGATGGGTGTCCGAGGGTGACGTGGAGGAGATCGTGCAAGGAGGAAATTAGAGCTTGTGAGCTGTCGTGGAGCCAGGTACAAAAGATTTTAGAGAAGAGAGTTCACTGGAGACGTGTTACTGAAGCCATATGTTCCATTAGGAACCCAAGGGAGATATAATAATAATATGACGTAAAATGCGACTGCTCTTTTCATAAATATTCTTGGTTAACGTCTCTTATTTTAGCATGATAACGTTTTTTCAGATCACTATTACATGATTTCAAGAATATTTACCATAAATGCGCTTCTTTAGAAATGCATAACATTTTTTCCTAATAGTTTACTTGGTCGCGGCTAACATGAGAATTCAGGTCACGCGTTTAGTCCTATTTGGTATTCGTCGGCTGGATGTATTTGCACCCCAAACAGAACGTAACTCGTGTCCTGAATTCCACTCCTATCCATAATCAAGTCAGCTATAATGACATTAACGAGGCGTCTGCATAGTGCGTAGCCTATCTACGATTCAATCCAGAATAACAACGGAGAATTAAAAATATATCAACAAATAGTTATTTATTTTGATTGTTTTGAATCTGTCTCCTCAATGTTAACTGTCAGGAATCTTTTTTATAAAATATATTTGCTTCACTCCATAAAAACGCAAGTAAATTTTGTTTAGACGGATAACATACAAAAACGATTATTTAAGTAGGAATCAGGCGGAGATATGAAGTATTAGTATTTATTCACGTAACAAAAGAATATGAAGTGTTTTTTCGAAACACCAAGTAATTATTAATGCTTACCTAGTGGAAAAGCTGAAAATTTGAATATACCCGAAGACATATTTAGTTTGCAAAGTTGTAATTCTGACGAATGGATACTATAGTGAAACTTATCGCTACATTACCGCACGCTATCTATCATTTTGTAACTTACCAGATACATTAGTGCTAATTGCCATAAGTATTCGAAAGTGGAGAACTTAATTGCCAAATACTTAAGATAATGGGGTTTCAAAATCGTTGTTTGTAATGCAATGTCTTTCATTTATTTTACTGTTAAAGTCATAAGGCAACAATTTGTGAGAGTATTCATACTACACTCCTCCTTTTCTTTCTCTCAAGTACATTCAATCCAAAATAAGCATTTCTTTTCTAAAAACTGATCAGAACTGTATTAACCTGTGATGGTATACTAGTGTTTGAAATTCTACTTTCAAATGAACAAACAGGTTCTCAGTAAACAGTTAAGTTTGAAACACTAATATATACTTCTCGTTTCATAGTTTGCATATCAATACTTATAGTACGGCTTGATGAATCAAAAGTTACCTCATTTTTTCAAAACTTTGGGAGTTATTAATTATGTTGTGAAGATGTAGTGATGGTGATCACCACGTATTACAACTTGTCTTCTCACATTACATATTTGAGAAATGATACTATGGGATTATTTTCCCAGGATGCTAATTATAAAGTAATCTATCAAGTCAACTGTGAACTCTCTGAGCAGTATGTTACGATGAAGTACAGAATTCAGTATTACCTGTAAACTAAAGAATGTTTGCTATCACTAGTAACAGAAAATAATGTCTGCGACTGTGGTCATTAGGAAACGGTAGTTCTTTGAAGTTCTCAATATGACATTTGTAAAAGAAACAGTTTATGGTCGAAAGATCTCTGAACGCACACCCAAAATATTATCAATCAGACATGCAAGACTACATACCAATGCCACTGATAGACATGCCCTCTATACAGGTTCTTCTGTTGACCGGTACATAGCTTCCCATATAAAAACCTAGTAGAATACTACATTATTCAGAAACAGTAGAAGTATGTTAACTGCAACCATATTTTTATTGCTTTGCCATTGGTTTTTTCATTGTGCACACGGTCTCTATTAGTCTTCCTTAAAGCAGATTTTCTACCTCATTAATTTATAATCATGATCCTTAAACATTGCTGTTTGCTATTTTCTTTGTGTTTATTGAGCGTTTGTGCATTATGATTCGTCCTTGAAAAAGAATTTCATCTTTGTACCTGTATTGATAGATAAGTTAGTGAAACGGTTCATTAGTTTGCGTTTCCATACTGACTGATGTCTAGTTTTACAAAGACTTACCCGGTGCCGACCCTATTGTTAAAATGCGTCAAATTACTCATGCTCGACACTGACATCTTAAACTCTCAAACAGTACAAAGTTAGAAAAATGACTTACTGTCAGGAACATAATTTTTGGGAAGCCGTCTTCCTGCCTTTTTAAAACTGAAATAACGCCTCTTCGCTCTACAAAGATACTGTTTTCCACTTGCCACTATTATTCACGCTATTTAGAGGTGTACAACTACTTTTGATATCACACGGAAAATACCTTGAACACCAGCGTATGGATTTAGAAAACGCTTATTTTAGGAGGTAATAGCTACTTTTGAAAGAAAGATCTCAATAAAACTTTAATCAGCAAAACAGCAGGTAACCTTAACTCTAAACTGCAACTTGAAATACTATTTTTCACTACATATTGAATAGAATCCTAAATTTGTTCCTGAGAGTTTTGTATTGAGAGAAAAAGCAACGCAGAACCGTTGGACTGTAAACATACATCGTTGTCGCAGGTAAAATCTATGAACTGCAGGAGTCAGAAACAATTTTATTCTGCCTGACTAATTGTGAAATAACTTATTCAGAAGGCTGTACAATGGACTTCATTTGTTACATTCTTATTCAAGAAAAAACTCTAGAAATTTTTATAGGTTATGAAATCAACAACTTTAAGAAGTGATGAAAATGTTAAACGTGATTGGTAACATGAACATGCAATCCTCACGGTCAAAGATCGTCTGTTTATTGATATTTCCTTATTAATTTTCAAAAATTCTCATAAAATCTAAGAATTAACTATTCATTAAGTTTAAGCTTTGATTTTACTTCATTGACACATTTTTCTTTAATATCTCCTTTAATTGATGAAGACTGAACCTTGCAGTGAGTGAACACTCTATGTATTCAACTGGGGAAATCTCAAACGCACGTAAAATGGTCACATAACCTCTGCCTAGACGAATAGCATTTAAGTAACTAAATACCTTATTTTATTAACCCTCTTTATTCATTGGTTTTATAAACTTTGTCTTTTTTACTCACCAACTTAATTAGCTACTGTGCAGAATTGATTTTAAAAGGGTTCTTGTCATATAGTCACTGGTATGTAAGCTTTATTTGGCATGGTCGACGTTACCTGTCTTTATTTCGTTCAAACAGTATGCAGAATGAGTAATTTTGAGCGTAATCTTAATTAATCTCTTCAGTTATTGCAATATTTTTGTGTCTTTATTTGAAATAATTAATGATCAATAATGCTAGTCATACCAAATAAAGCTTACATATTGGCAGCATACAGGATACTGCAGTCCACATAGAATCTGTTGCCTAGAAATCAAATTATAATGTCAAGTTATAAAATAAATGAATGAAAAATGAAACTTGAAGACTAGTTAAAAGTTTAATGTAATTCAAATACATGATTTCCCTCTTTTACTTCGTCATCGCTTTCAGTCCTATCAAACGAATATAGACATCCAAAGAAGGGCTTTATTTTTTAAAGAATAATATCTCCCAAATTTTTGGAAGGAGTAATTACAGTGAGTTTATACACTCAGTTAAGTCTCCCTTCAAATAAACCTTGACCACCTTGATTGGGTTTGAGTAAAACTAAGTTTCAAGTCATTGCATTCATTATTCTCTAAAATATATAGTAAATCATTTTAAATTGGTTTTCTAAGGTTATGTTTAACATTTTACATTGACCAAAAGACACTGATAAACTAAGGTTGAGGATCATTTATTTATTGATTCCATTGAGGAGAAAGAATTATTTCCGAAATGCTTGACGAATGCTGAAAAAGAATTTGTCCTTGTATTCCTGTTGTACACTGTGTTTATATTCACTAAATGAAAGTACTTTTTCGTGGTATAATTTATATAACTTAAAAAATTATATGAGCTTCCGTTTTTATCTATTACAAACATAAACTTGATGTACATGTTTTGTTTAAGTCATTTATTACTGATGAATGCATAACTTTTCACTGAAGTACCATTTGTATTCTTTCAAGAATGAGTAAGTTAATATTGAAGATGTTTATTTGCTGGTTAAAACTCAGACAACACAAAAAAGATGATAACAGAATATTATTATTATTCTATTATTATTGCAATTCCAATACTACCTGTTTACCGACTTTTATAACTTTATTCTCCGGAAGAAAAGAAAAATCTACTTCAGCTGAATTAGGTGGTCAGATTTATCTAGATCAAACCGACTGAATTATTCTATTTAGGCATTACTATCGGATTCGTATAACGTTTTATGCTTTGGTTATTTCTTTGGTTGATGCGATTACTTAGAATGTGTGTTTTCAAACACTGCTGCTGGTAAAATTTCTTCTAATCTAGTTCATTGTGATTAATTGATCTTCCACATACAACCGGAATATTTTTCATTTGAACAGTTCATCCCAACCTATGTAACTGTATAATGGTAACATAAACCAGTTAGTCAACAAATTTCAACCCAGTTTTTCAGATTATACCAAACATCACTTAAAAACGGTCAGCACGCCAGACTAAAAATTCAGATTTTGAATGCGTTTTAGGAATTTTCCTGTCCTCGGTATTTTTGGAATTGAAATTAGACTTCTAGTTTTCATAGGCTACTGATAAGCCATGATATTGAGTCAAGATTATTTGTAAGTAACTGACACATACTGTTCATATTGTTAAGCTACTCCTAACCTATTGTTTTCCTAAGACTTTACTAGTTTCGCTATTTCTACAATCTAACGAAGTTGAGTAACAACTGAAACCATTATAGTGAAGATTTTTTCAGACATTATGGATATCCCGAAGAGAAAAAATCTATCAAAATGTGTGGATCACCCACTGTGAGTTACTAGATACTGTAAGAAGCGAAGCGGTTTACTGGATAGGTATCATGCTTCACAGTTCACTATAGAAACAATGTAAAGTAATCATTTCGCTAAAATTTTGTCTTTGCTAACTTAGGGACTGAATAACTTTGTTGCCTAGGCGATAACAAATTTTATTTTCCTTCAGCATTCAATATTATTCTCGCAGAACTCCATTCTGAAACGAAGGTGCCACCTAACTACTGAAAACTTCAGTTTAATTCGCTCAGGAGAATGTATCAGAAACTGTATTTAACAACAAATGATATACATTATTCACACTCATTTTTGAATGATGCGAAAACGAACTCATGTAAAAGCTAGAAGATTTTCGTAGTCATTAATGACTTATATTGGTACGTTTATTTTTGTTGATCATTTTCTTCTTGACCAACAGTCCTGCTGCAACAGTAATAAGGGAAATAAATACTTACTTCAAATACCTACACACAGGCTTTGATAAATGTGGTTTTTGAAATGTATGTTTGTGATAACTGTAGAAATATGAAAAAAAGTAAGTCACAATGGATGATTTGAACACGTATTTTGCATTGATTATTACGTTTGCGTATTGCTAGAACGCTCATATAAGTGGAATAAGAAGAAAGAGAATCTGAATACTTCCAGTATATATATATATATATATATATATATATATATATTATATTATTATTATTATTAGTCCCTTGGGTTCCTAGTGGAACATAGGGCTTCAGTAGCACGCCTCCAGTGACCTCTGTTCTCTGAGATCTTTTGAACCTGGTTCCACGACAGCCCAGAAGCTCTCATTTCCTCCTCGCACGACCTCCTCCATGTCACCCTCGGACGTCCAACTCGTCGCTTCCCATGGGGATTCCACTCGAGGGCCTGACGCGTGATGTCCTCAGTCGGCCTTCTCAGTGTATGCCCAATCCATCTCCACTTCTTCCTGCATATTTGTTGCGTGATAGGTTCTTGGTTGGTTCGTTCCCAGAGTTCCTTGTTGCTTATTTTTTCTGGCCATCTGATCTTCAGCAGCGAGCGTAAGCAGTTGTTGATGAATGTCTGTAGTTTATTGGAAATGCCTTTCGTGACGCGCCAAGTCTCTGAGCCATACAAGAGCACTGACTTGACGTTGGTGTTGAAAATCCGTACATGCTGGTTTCTCCACACTGGTTTCAGGCTAATGAATGCCTGTCTTGCTTTTCCGATTCTGACTTTGACGTCCTCGTCCGTCCCGCCTGTAGTTGAAACAGTGCTTCCTAGATAAGTGAAGGAGGTTACTTCCTTCAAGTTTCTACCGTTGACGGTGATTGGAGTTTGTTGTTGTTGTTGATGGTGGTGGTGCGGTATCTTCATCACTTCTGTCTTCTCTATATTCACCTGAAGTCCCGTCTTAGCTGCCTCCTCTGTCAACTTGTTAGTTTTTGCCTGCAGATCTTCAAGTTTATGTGACATTAGGCATAAGTCATCGGCGAAATCCAAGTCTTCTAGGTTCTTTTCCGTCGTCCAGTGTATCCCCCTCTTCTCGCTGCCTACTGTTTGCTGCATGATCCAGTCCACCACAATTAGGAATATCATGGGGGATAGTAGGCAACCTTGTTTCACTCCTGTCTTCACTTCAAAGGCATCACTGAGCTTCCCATTGTGGATTACTTGGCATGTGGCATCTTCATATAGTTGTTGAATGAGGCGGATAAAGGTTTGCGGTACTCCGTAGTATTGAAGCAGTTTCCAAATTACTTCTCGGTCGACGCTGTCAAAGGCCTTCTCAAAGTCGATGAAGTTGAGGTATAGAGCTGATTGCCATTCTACGCTCTGTTCTATGATGATACGAAGCGTTGCAATTTGGTCAGCACATGATTTGTACTTCCTGAAGCCTGCCTGTTCCGGTCGCAGTTTTGAATCCAGTGCGTCTTTAAGCCTCTCCAGGATGATGCGGCTTAATATTTTACTTGGGGTGGATAGGAGAGTGATTCCTCGCCAGTTCTTGCAAGCACTGAGGTCTCCCTTCTTCGGCAGTTTGACAAGGTAACCCTTCTTCCAATCGTCAGGTACCTTCTCTTCCCTCCACACCTTCTGCAATAGTGGTGTGAGCATGTCCGCTGTTGTCTCTGCATCTGTTCTCAGTGCTTCTGGCGGTATTCCATCTGGTCCTGCTGCTTTCCCGCATTTCAGTAGCTTTATGGCGTTCAGGACTTCCATTTTCGTTGGGGGATTTATGTTCACTTGTAATTCAGCGGCTGCAGGTGGTATTTCTGGACGAAGTGCAGGTGGTGGTCGATTCAAGAGCTTCTTGAAGTGGTCGGCCCATCGTTTCCTCTGTTTCTCTTCTTTTGTAATTAAATTTCCTTCTTCATCTTTTATTGGTTTCATCTGTGTTGGTCTCTTCCCTGATAGCAACCTGGTTATTTGATACAATGTCGTCAGGTCTCTCTTACCTGCAGCCTGTTCTGCTTCACTTGCCAGTGTGTCGTAGAAGTGTCGTTTGTCTTTGCGTGCACTCTTCTTCACTTCTTTATCCAGTGTTTTATACATTGTGCTCAGTTCCTCTTGTCGTTGAGCATCCTTGCACTGGTTTATCTTCTGCTTCACCATCCTCCTCTCCTCTATCAGCTTCCAGGTATCCGTCGAGATCCATTCCTTGTCTTCTTTCTTCTTCCTTCCTAATACTGTTGTGCAGGTTTCTTTCCACATAGCTTTCAAAGACTTCCAGTGTTCTTCTACACAGGTTTC
Organism: Heterobilharzia americana; assembly: GCA_944470555.2. Classification (NCBI taxonomy): domain Eukaryota; kingdom Metazoa; phylum Platyhelminthes; class Trematoda; order Strigeidida; family Schistosomatidae; genus Heterobilharzia; species Heterobilharzia americana. Next base: position 107,145,358 of record OX104134.1, on the reverse strand, counting down.
TTCAGGGATGTCCCTCGACGTCTCCCATTTTGTCTTGATGGCTGCTTTGAAGATCTCCTTTGTAGTTTCATCCTTCAGTTTCCGAGTGTTGTACTTGAATTGAGGTCTATCACCAGCTTCCTTGAAGGCTTTTAACTTGATTTGGAAGGTTCCTTGCACTAGATAGTGGTCTGAACCTACATCTGCTCCTCTTCTTGACCTTGTGTTAAGTAGACTGCGTCTCCATTTTCTTGAGATTGAGATAAAGTCGATTTGATTTTTAGTGTGTCCATCTGGTGAAATCCATGTCGCTTTGTGGATATCCTTGTGCCTGAACACACTGCCTCCAATCACCAAATCGTTGAATGCACAGAATTCTGCAAACAATTCTCCATTCTCATTCATTTCACCTAGCGCCTCTCGACCCATGGTTAGTTCTCTTCCCGTGTTGTCCCCTCCCAGTTTGGCATTCATGTCGCCCATTAGAATTTTGATATCGCCAACTGACGTCTTGTCCAGTGTTGATTGAAGTTGTCTGTAGAATTCCTCCTTTTTCTCTTGCTCTGCATTATTTGTAGGTGCATAACATTGTATGATTGTGACCTTTCTTCCTTTTGAGTTGAATCTTGCTGTCATGATCCTGGAGGAGATTGGTTCCCACTGCATGAGAGCCTTCGATGCTCTTGAGGACATCATGATAGCCACTCCCTCAGTGTGCTCGTGGTTGGCGTCTGGGTGACCGGAGTAGATTATTGATTCTCCAGTTGACAGTTTGGAGAGTCCACTCCCATTCCATCTGCTTTCGCAAATCCCAAGCACTTCGATGTTATACCTTCTCATCTCCTTTGCAATCTGGGCTGCCTTACTGGGTTCAAACATCGTGCGGACATTCCATGTCCCCACGTTTACTTTCGCTTTCATCGAGAGAAGACACATCGGCCAATTGGCTTCCCGAAGGCTTTCACCAACTGGCGTCATTTCGCCTCTCCGATTCCAGCGGGGAATAAGTTTGTTTTCATTTTTTATATTTTGTTTGTGCTTTGAAGTTTCTTTAGCGGTTAGATTTGTTTTACGGGGTAGGGTTGCTAGCCCTATGCCCAACCTTCCCTCTTTACCCGGGCTTAGGACCGGCTAGTAACTAGTAAACTAGTTAACCAGGCGAGGTTATATATATATATATATATATATATATATATATATATATATATATATACTAAGTAAACATTGAACGGGCAATCCTATTTTCCACTGTCGTAGGTGCACAGGGCATAGATACAAAATGGTTGTTATTGAATCGATGAATAGGGTGAATGGTTAGTATAGGCTAATAAAGGTCAGGTCAACCTTTTTATCAACCATATAAGGTTTTTCATGCCCCTTTTGTAACTTGTATTTAACCTGAATAGTATGATACATTAAGGAGAAGAGAGGTGGAAAATCATTAGAGGGTAGGGCGTAGAAACAGAACAGTGAAGCCGAGAGGTAGTGACGGTAGTTGATTATTGATGAACTAAATGTGCAGACCTAAAACAAACAAGCTGACAGTGTTAATGGTTTTGTGGATGATTCAGCGTTTACACTGGTTATTTTATTGTTTCGATAATCGTCTTCATGCATACAAAAATAACAAAAATAGATAACATCGGTCATAAATCGATATCTCGTTAATGACTAAAGGAAGCAGTCTGCTTATCGGTCTGGAATGATTATAATTTATTACTTTTAAGTAATGACTACTAGTGGAACTGAAGGTGCATATATTTCATATCATAGCTACCTGCTTGGAAAAATTGCATGCTTACTTATATTCTTACCGTAAGAAAAGCCAGTACACCTTGTTTGACATTAAAAACCTCACCGTGCTGATTATTTGCAAAAAAGTACTGCTACTGGATGGTATCAACCTAGTACCTTAGCCTAAAATTGTCTTATACTGGTCAACAAGAATGAATTCAGCAGTCCATTTAGGTATTTGAACTCGTTTCTTGCTTCTTCTATATTACTTCCAGAAACGTCGGGATTAAACGTGATAAGAGCTAGAATTAAGGTCGACATAATATAATCTGAATAGTTATTACGCATGTGAGATTTACAAAATTCAAGCAGTTCTTTGACCAGTAAGACACCACAATAACTCTACCCATCTTCCTCTGTTTCGAGTTTAACTATATACATTGTTGAACACAGTAAATGACTGAGGACAATAATAAGAAATCCTGGATCGAGAGAACACAATAGGAAGTTGCGTTTGGTTGGCTCCATTTACATAAAAGGAGAATAACATGGATATCAACAATTAGTAACACTAATACCCGTTATACAAATGGGGGCTTTCGTTCCTCATTGGCCTGATAGATAACACTTCAGCATTTGTAGCGATGACTACGAGTTTCAGGTCTCAGCGAGGAAACTATCACTCACTTGGGTGCAAGTACATCCAGCTGACAAGTCCCAAATAGAGCGAAACCCGTGTCTTGACTTCCGCTATTAGCTGCAACAAAGTCAATTGTAACAATAAAGAATCTGGACTCAAGGTAGCCTACTTTAAAAAACGTCAGCTCCATACTAATAAGAGGTCCGAAGAGTATTTCGTTGAAGCAATGATTTAAGTCGTTCAGTATGCTTTTTATTGCCAGAAAGGCTTATCACTGTTTTACATGTTGATGCGATATGATTTTATGAAATCTTTTTGCAAACATTAGTGAATATGTTTTAACTACTAATTTATTGAAAAGTAGCTCAGGACTTAATGATAAAGAAAATAGTTTACTTTATTATTAAATGCACAGAGGACATAAGTTAGACCCAAACAGAGTATGTGGCCATGTCAAAAAAGCGGGAGAATTCTTCTGGTGTGAATACGTAAACTGATGGAAGGTGATAGCTTTGCACTGAGCTATTAAAAGTGAATATTAATTTATCGGTAACCAAACAGAAGGATGAAGAACTTTGGGACTGGCTATATATGTAAGTAGAGTAAACTCTGAGCATGAGATGGTATTTAATACGACCACAACGTATGTAGAAGCCTAGGACACGAAGAAAATCATACATCTGGCCAAGAGTTCGTTATGAGTTATTCTATCAAAGAGAAAATTTCCTCAAAGTATTATTTTATTAATCTGAGAGGAAAAGTTCTTTAGAAGATGACAAATTAACCAAACCTAACTAATTTATGTAGTAATTCGTCTTAGAAGACTCTACGCGTATGTTCTTCCGCTGAGTTTTCATGGATTATTCTTAAACAATATTGCTAATTTCATCACGAATAAAAGACTGAAGGGAATGTGAGGTCTACAATGTTTTCTATTATGGTTGTAACTGCTAATTTTCAGACGGCCAAATTACGGTTGATAGGTAAATTAGGTTCTCTAAGACAACCCAGTTAATAATTTCGATACGGTATTTTATAACGTAGGTTATCATGAAACTACCTAGAAGCAAAGATTTCATAGTTCCACTTCAGTTCTTCTGTTAGATCCATTACACGGTAAAACAGAATTATTTGCTGGAAAATGTTTCAGACATTATTTATTGTCCATATTCACGTGTTAAAAAATGACGTGAAATTACTATCCACCATAGTGCTCAAGTTAAACTCCTGTAAAAACTGTTATGACGCGTCTATCACTCCTTTCGTAAGTTGTAACTGGATGTATACAAACTTCAGGATGTGATGGAATTGTTAATATATATCTATTTCGCTTGTTAGCGAAAGACAATTTCGAATTATTATTCTAGTGACATAGTCAAAATAATGCCTAATTTATGTCACTGAATTGCTTAATCTGTGGTTAGAGATTTAATTATTACAGAAAACCTTCTATTCTCATTTTCTTATTTCATAAAGCTTCGCTAAACAGTTAAAGACACGCAGTTATAGCCAAATTCAGTTTTTGTTAAACCTTATCTGTAAAATATAGGAAGCCGCTGTTGATTCCAACATCTGTCAGTGAAATTGTATCCATTTTTAGTAACCTTTGCAGTCCATAATTGCATCCAGATAGACTCTTCGCGTGAAACTGCAGACAGTTTGCTTCAAATATCCTTAGCTTTCATCAAGCTTAGAACCATGGAATCATACACATATTCTTCACAGAAAAATGTCACACCAAATACTTAAAATTTGAATATACTTTAAACTCATAAGTGGTTTTTACTGACAAGAACGCAAATATCCAATCCTGGAAGTTCTAGTTAGACATAGAAATACTGTTACTGTTCGATAAGTTAGCCAAACTGCATGTTAGTGAGAGATAAGGCTGTGAATTGATGTACAGTTTCATATTGGCAACTTGTTATAACATTATTTAATGACTTTGTTTTACCTGTTACGCTTTGATAAGCTTGCGACAAAGGTTTTTTAGGATATTCAACAATTTAATTTTCCTGTATTTATAGAAATATAATTCGCATTTTGGTAGTGATTAAATAATTGAATACAAATTTATCTACAAAATATTAGGTCAAATAGAATTATGCAGTAATGGATGGGATTATTTTCTGTAAGTAGTGATTAGTTTCATACTTCTTAACTCATTTGCATTCCAGACATATTGCAACAATAATGAACATGCATTTACTATTTTGGATGCTTATTTAAGATTGTGGTGTGGTTTAGTAAAAAGTGATTGGGTAAATATCTGCTTAGCAAATTCAAAGTCCTTTTGCCTCCCCTTCGAAGATAATGCTCTATCTTGATGAACAAAATAAATTGACAATTGAAATCATTTATACAGTATTAACCTTTAATCCATCATCTACTGTGAGATGATAACTCCTAGTTCTTAAGCATCAGTTCAAAATAAAAGCTGAATTTTTAGCTGTAACTAACATTACTACCTAATAATGATAAGTAACTAGAGATTTAAAACAAAAAGCCCCTGGGCAAAACATGAAATTGCAAATATATGAATAATCTGTTTGTACAGTTACAGATTACATTATTTCCTTACTTAACAGATTGACTACATTTTAGGTAACTACCATTCACTGATGATTTCATTTAATTTTTATGCATTCAGTTAATTTCAAATGAATATGTGAATGGATTTAGCCAGGAATATATTCACTTAAGATATAAAACAGCTGTTGGCCTCATTTCAAAGTCATGAGATGAAAGAACACCCTATATTTTTTCAAGATTTGCCTCACTTTCATTCTTATTTCTGTACTTCTTCTATTTCGACGAATTACTTATGAGTGGATAAAAAAATCAAATATCATTTCGAAACAGCAGAAGAAAAACACCGCGTAACAGAAAAAATGATTTCCACCCTCCTGTTGAATGCTTTTTCACTACTGAACATATGATATTTCCTCCTAACTAAGGCCGCTGTTGCCCCTTTACTTAATCTGTGATTACATGAGTTTCATCTGACTGTATTCCTATGCACTAAGAGGAAAAATACCAAAAAATGCTTTTAGAATAACAATAGCTTGTTTTTTTTGAAAGACATTTTCATCTAAGTTTACATTGGATAGATAGGACATTGTGATGTGGACGCTGAATTTCTGACCTGCTGACGTGGCCCAATACTACTTACATCTTCTGTCTAGTGAAAAAAATTCAAAGTCTGAATTGCTCAATAGATATTCGATAAAAATGCCATTGAATGTCAACGAATTAAGACCATCCTAATTAGTTGGTTGAATGTTCAATCTCGTATAAATTGTTGTGCAAACAAGATAATTGCGTTATTTTTGTTAATGAGCTGAACAATTAGACACAGAATTTATCGTATTCTTCTGTAAATAAATTTTATTAATTGTCTGATCACTGATCATTGATATCTGGTAGGTAGGTAGGTAGGTTGGTAGGTAGGTAGGTAGGTAGGTAGGTAGGTAGGTAGGTAGGTAGGTAGGTAGGTAGGTAGGTAGGTTGTTTTCACACTACATCACAATTTGCACCATCTAGGTAAATCTCTCATAGCTAGGGTTCAATATTTTACTGATAATCACTGAACCTCTAGAAGTTTTAGTTGGATTAGGATTGATTCTCAACAAAATTCTGATTCCTTAATACTAGAAAAAACAGTTTCATTCAGGTAAGGCCAATACGTTAACATCTTATAGACCATATAACAGATGGTCTGAGTGATATATGTTCAAGTCCCGGGATCACAAACATAGCTCATTACAAACTTGCCAATGTAAATCAGTGAATCAGAAGTGAAAGCTAAGAATTATTGCCAGCTGTATCCACTCACTAAGCATTAAATGTATAACTGATTAACTTTCCAGTCAACGGATCATGGAACTTCACGTTATCACAATTGAACCTCACAGTTCCTAATATGACTAGTAAGAGCTTGAGCAATACAGGAAAGGTGATGATAAACAGTTTTCAGTGAAGTTCATTTTCTCTCAAAGTCCTTTTATTGCTTTTTATTGTTTAATCCTTAGATGACATAATATTTTAAAACTATTAAAGAAGCTTCTTGCTGATGCAAACACTGACTATTTAGGATCAGGGAACAGTTTGGTCTCATCGTTTGTAGATGACATATTGGAAACTGATTGTATTTTTAAAGAAATTTTCGCCATAACGCATACATACGAATTAAAAGTATCACACTCTGATGATATCACGTGGATAATATAAAGACTGACAGTGAATACCACTTGATAAACTTATGTTTAAACTGTTCACAAACTTTATTTTCATTCAACTCATCTGTAAAACTCCTAGAAGCTTCGAAGATATTCACTGATTTATCTTTGTTGCCAATACTCTGAACAGCCAAGTGTCTTTAAAAATCTGTGACGATGGTTTTGAAGGCAAACGCATACAAGTCAATGACAGCAGGTTAGTTCTAGCTGAAAACCCCTAGCAAAAGTAAAAACTTGAGTAAAACTGAGGGGATAATCCGAACCTTTCGGATTAATTGTTTGACACTACTTTTATTGATAGTATGACATCTTATAGCAAAAGATATTGAAATAATCGATAAGAGTATGGAACTCTAAAGAACTTGTATAAACGAAATCTACTTTCTTGAACACAATGTAGTTCCAAGATGTTTTCAATGTGTTCTATATGTTGACACTATTCAGCGCGTTTACAGTTATCCCTTTTAACTCAAAACCAAATGGAAAAGGTCTGAGGGTTATCACTTTTTCAATGGTTATTGAAGCGATTTCTTACCAGTTAGTTTGAAGCACATTCTATCGTATTTACCCGAGCAAATGCATCGAATCATTCTTGGTTAACCTATCAGTTGAAAGAGAATAAAACCTGTCCGTAAGTTAGTTAAAAGCAGTTCGGAAAACATAGACTGAAGTATTCAATAATGTTTTGAGATTAAATATTGTGAAGGCTATTTTATGTCATGAAAATCAATTTCGCTTGATACAGGCTTTGATAAGAGACCAAACAAGAAAGCCTTTTACAGGAAATTAATCTTTTTCAAAGTAACTAAAATGAGAATTAACATTTTTTTCGAAGGTATAATTCACATGTATTGGAATCATTACTTAATTTTAACTTCAACAACTTTCCCAAATATTAATGAATTATTTCAAGAAATGTTTTCCTTAACAGAAAACGATCAATTCGATTCATGCACATTAAATTGTGGAATTAAAAAACCAGTGCGACTGACACGACTGATGGTACTTTTGACTTACTTGGTTATTCACTAGTGTCCTGTCCTCGAGGAATGGTTCAGAGAGGAAAAGGTACATCAGAACAATGACATCTACTTTGTAAGTTTTTAAGAAAACAAGACATATTTCCCAGTTTAAAGGTTAGTGACATAGATTACAGTCACATGACGAAATAACTGTACGGTTGTGTGTGTGAATAAAAGGTAACTTAGACAAGTCAATCTTTCAGTAATATCAGAAATATTTTCTTTAAATACAAAAGTATATCTTTTCCCAAACTATTCGTTTTAACGAATCAGTAGGCATTCACAACACCAAATGTACTACAGACGGAATAATAATCATAGAAAAAGCATATTTTAGCTGATTTCAAAATCTGATTAGTTTCCTAATCTCTTTAAGTTTCTGTTTTTAAAAGCTTTAGAATATTCTATGGTTTATTGGATGCAATCAATTACCGACTTTCGAACCCCCAAAAGTCATTTCTAATATCAATCACGTTTTATGTTATCATGTATTCAAACAAATCGGTAAGTAATTTAAGTTTAAAAATTCCTACTGACTGAATTCAAATAAAATGAACCAAAGATTTATGTCATTAGGCTTACTGAACATACTGTAAACTCGATTGATGGATTTCAACAATCACTAATGATTGAACAGATAGAACAGTTAACAAGTGACCAACAAATAAAAAAGATTTTAACAAATGACTAACTGTTATGAGTAGTTATTATTCGCAAGTAAACTATTTTCAGAAGTTAAAACGTTTTTTAAAATCGCAGTAAAGGGTTAAATATTTATTCTTCTACATTGAACGAAAATCTTGGTATAAGATGAAGTATCTATCTTTTCGTAATACATATTCATTCCAATACAAAACGGTGAAAAAGAATAAAATTTCTCATATGACTATCAAACGTTTTGTTCGCTCGTAGTTGTTAATATCACAAAAAGTTTGCTGTAAATCTGTTCAAGCAAGAAGTATTTTCGGCAAAACCAGACCAAAATATAAACAGTCGCCTTTCGAGTATTTTAGATACTGTTATATCGTTATTTATTTTTCCTTTGAATTCCTGGTGGAACATAGGGCTTCAGTAGCATGCCTCCATTCCACTCCCTTCTCTGCAGTCTTTCGAACCTGGCGCCATGACTATCCACAAATTTTCATTTCTTCCTCATATGATCTCGTGCATGTCACCCTCGGCTCAAACACCCAACTCGTCGTTTTCCATCTGGGCTTTACTCGGCGGTCTGGCCTGGCTCATTATGTCTCCAGTCTGCCTTCTCAGTGTATGCTCAATCCAATCCATCAACACTTTCTTCTGCATGTTTGTTGGATGATAGATTCCTGAATTGTTCATAGCCAAAGTTCCTTGTTGCTTATTCTCATTATTCTGGCCATCTAATCTTCAGTGTCAGTATCGAGTGAGCGTAGGCGGCAGCTGTTGATGAATGTGTGTAGTTTGTTGGAAATCCTTTTCGTGACGCTTCAAGTTTCTGAACCATCACAAAGAAGCACTGACTTACTTGGCTTAATTAGTGTGGAAAATCCGGATGTTGTTCTTTGTCCTGAGTGGAGTGCAGTAGATCTCCACACTGGTTTCATATAAATGAAAACCTGTCTTGCTGTCTTTCCGTTCCTGACTTTGACATCCTTTCGGTGCTACCTGTAGATGAAACGATGCCTTGCCTAGGTGGTGGTTGAAAGAGACAACTTCCTTTAAGTTTCATTCATTGATGGTGATTGGTGCCTGTTGTTGATGCTGTTGTTAGTTGGTGATATGAGTCTCAGTTATCGGTTTGTTCAGTTTGCCGATTCTACTAGACCTTAAACTGTTATTCAATAATACGCTGGAATCCAATACTTATCAAAGTATCGTGCAATTAGCAATAACTTTTGGTGAAGCTTTGGAACGGCAAGAGAAAAATGCGCTGAAGGTAAAATGGCCCTGAATTAATTTCTAGAAAATGAGTTTCATGTATATACCTGCAGATGACTAAATATTTTTATTGAAACCATGGAAATTGGGCTTACAAGTGACAATGATGGACTACTGGTTAAGCTTGATGAGAGACAAATACAGAATATGAATACTGTTAAGAAGGAGACAAGTTCCCTCAAAGATAAAATGACATGGGAATCCATAATAAATCTGTGTTACAGTCAAATTTCGATACATGTAATTTTATAACAAATTCAAGTGATCAACACCATCAGCTGGCCTAACTTGTTATCTGATCTGTTTTTTTTTGAGCTATCATATTCAAACCTTAGAATTCGAAAATTGTAACCACGACGTTGGTTAAGAGCGTTAACATGCTTTTGTACTGTAAAAAAGATAAGCATTATCTGATATGCGTGCAAAATTATACTCTGGAACGCTTTACATTTTATCCATTGCAAAGTTATGAAAAAATGCTTCCTTAGATAGATTATCCGACGCACCGTCTGTTTTGACCATTGCATATGTTAATCATCATGATTTCACCATATTCATAAATTAATGTTATTCCTATTTTGCTTAAATGTGTGCAGTTTGAAATCCATGCTATACATTTGTTTTTCAGTATACTAATCTTAGCAACTTGCCCACATTTTATTGTAATAAACAAGTTTTTTACATTCTGTCAGTGTAGGCGGGAATAATTCTGACTTACAAAGTAACAAATGAACATAAAACTGTTTTGTTCAAGGCTTTAAGTTGAACAGTATATGAGTTAGTAGAGAAATACTTTGCCTAAATTCATACGTGCATAAATACGTCTATAAGTTTCAACTAATCCTATCTACTATTGACTGATCCATATTTTTTGACATTGTTTTGATGAATGTTTTGTCTAAAATTGAATCCTGTAGAGTATTTTGCTTTCGTACTATAACCTGGATCTCTTCAGCTGTAACTGTTTTTACGTCATACTAACTACATTACCACGCAATTATCATGACAAAAATGATGTATTGGCGCTTACGAAATCCTACACACCTTTGAATAAATAAGAAGATATCTCTGTAACTGGCAAAATTAATACACTAATGATGACTCATCAGATTCAAAATTATGTGGACAAGACTATGAAGAAGAGTATAAGACAAAAGACTAAAATATATAGTGCATAACTTACTAATTTCAAAATCTTGATATTTTATTTACACTTTATTTGGAGGTGTTAATGAATAAACCAACTTCGTGTGGCATATATCAAATCTGTGTTGATAACTTTAATAAACTCCATCGCCACTCTTCTCTATCATAATAGTGACTTGATAGAACCTGGATTATGGAAATGTGGACACGTGTACAATAATCTTTAGATTCCATTCCTAATAGTCACTCAGTTCCTCTGTAAATGAAAATAGCAGTAATGGAATAGGAATTGTATTTACAACGTCAACATGATATACAAAAATACAAGGTTCATATGTATTACAATAGCTAGCCTAAGCTATTTCCAGGTCTACTAGATTTAAATCTGATTGATTTTTCATTTCTTCAGTCGACCTAATACTGACGCGTTGGCTCACGTGATTTTTGTGAAACTTCAGAGAAAAGCAATTGGTAAAGAAAGACTTTAATGGTTTACGTCTTTTAATGAAGATTTTGGTTGTTTGTCCCTAGCGTAAACTTTACATATTGCTTGTACAGAGTTCTACTTACCTTATTATTATTTATTTTTCCCTGGGGTTCCTAGTGGAACATAGGGCTTCAGTAACACGCCTCCACTGCACTCTGTTCTCGGCAGTCTTTTGGACCTGGCACCACGACTGCCCACCAACTTTCCTTTCTTCCTCACACGATCTCTTCCTTTTTACATGAAAATCTTGTTTTCTCATCCTTGAGCGGATTACATTATCTGGCAAGTGAACTACATACTAGTTAAAAAGTATATTTCCTTGACAAAAATGGATTCTAAAAAGCTTAAAACTAAGACACTCGATAAGCAGAACTGCAAGCATTCTAAGAAACACATCTAGGGAAACTAGGACTGGAGGGAAGTAATCTGCAATGAAACAAATAACTTTTTGGTACATTCCTAGAGGAACAGAAGTCTCCATCTTGTCGAAAATTACTTTTTACCTTGGTTTTTTACCTTATAAAGCAAAACGTGATGGAGTATTATTCACGGGATACCTAGTAAATAATACTGTGTCACTCTGTGCCACGTCAATTACATAAGAATGATATGAAATTGTACTCTACTATTGTACGCAAGTTTCAACGTGGTTTTCCTCACCGGCTAGCATCAGTTAAAGAACGTTTCGTGCCAGTCTGTGGCGAATATTGCCCTTAAAAAAATAAAGGAATTCCTCTTAAATCTTAAAGTGCATTACTTTATAGTGCTTCCAGAGAGATATTCCGAAGTTCGGATGAGAAGCCATAACCTGTGGCGTTCACTAGTCGGAAGTGAAGCGGGTACCAACTGAAGATCTTGGATGATAGCTGAGATAAGTCGCGAATCGATAGAAGTTGGAAAATGTGAACCACTGAACTCCTACCCAGTGGCTGGATGGTTAACTCATTCACCGTGAAACCTGAAGGTCCTGAGTTCCATCCCAAGTCGCGTCATGGGTGTGGCCTTCTAGAGAAGTCCCGTTCTAGAAGGAAACAGCTGTCCAGTGCTCCCAAATTTTCAATGGTTCTTTAACTAATACCAGTCTGTGAAGAATACTACCTTCAAAATGAAACCCCCACTATTTTCAGAAAATTATTCTTAGTGTATAATTTTAATGGCTGAAAATTGGGAAATCCATGTCTCATTATTGAGGTGAAGATTTGGTATCATAATGATTCTGACAAAATAAGAGAGAGGTTATACTAGGGAACTATTAGAAAATGTTATCTGTTGATTCACTTTACAATGAGCTTACAGCTTAAGATGATATTTATTGTCGACCTACTTCAAGTGACTATTATTTGGACTTATATGGTTCCAACCCATTATCGTAACTCTATATTAAAAGTAGTAAGTATGTAGATTAGTGATGGCTGTGGAAAAGCCAATCAAAGTTTATGTTTTCATTCAATCCCATTTATCATTAATATTGTTTAGTTCATCACAAATGTACTTTTATTTATCATAAAATGTTTTCGAACTAGAATCTCATTGACACTGAGTAAAAATAATGAATATACGTTTCCCTTTTATTATTAGAAATAAGCATTTACCTAATTCTATTTTATTATGATTAGAGCTTTAAGCATATTGCATTTTCATGTAATCCATAAGCTGAAAAGAAAAAGAACTTGTTTTTCATTCTCTCACTTAACATATTTGTAAAATGTCTATTTTCTAGGTCAAATATTACTTTCAATTTATTACAACGGGTAAGTACTGATTTATTGAAAATATAAAATATACAAAGATTTAATTTTCTTCAAATAAAGATTACAATAGGTGATGAAAAAGAAGAATATTTTCAGCTTTCTAAGCATTTCCCTCTTATTTTTAACACCCTGCCCACCATATCCTAACTTCTTTTCAGCTTTAATATTCTATTGGAAATTTTTGGAGGTTAAGATTAGGGCATAAAATGAAATCTACAAAAGTCTATTTTTATTCATTTGGTTATACACTACTTGCTTAAGTGGATTTAGTTGATAACATTTATTTTAATTGAAAAAAAATGGTAAAATACAACAATTATTTACCAATATCACTTAATCTATGTACGATTTATTCTGACACAAAAGTAAAAAACGTGAGATGTTTTGTAGATGTCAGCAGATTACAAATCCCGTAATTATTCCATTTCAAGTAAACACCAACATGTTTAACCTGCCTACATGTATGAAAACGAAATCATTTAACCCCTTTAAATATCTTGCTATCAATGGAATAATCACAGCTTTGGAGAGATAGTAGTAAACTGCCTTTCAATACTTACCCCTCCAATAAACATTCTATCTTAAGTATGTTACAACTGAGTTCTTTAAATTAGGGTCCAGCACTTATTGGGGAAAAACATGACTGTGATAGTAAGCACTTTTTGACAACAGGATCATATTTTTCAGTCTTTTGTTGAACAGTGACTAATAACATGAATAATGCTATTGACCACCTTCACGATTGCGATGCCTAGTTATCATGATCAGTGCCGAAATTCTCCTAGAGAATATCACATTTGAATAACAGAAACTTAACATTTCTTGACAAAGTAATCATCGTCCTGAACGGTAGTCAATACTTCTATTGGATACAAGATTTTGAACACATCATCATCCATTAAATGAATATTACTCAAATGTTTTGATTATTTAAGAGCGTTCCCCGTACTGAATGATGCCAAGGTGCTTGTAAGGCTCACACTTTCGGTTGGTTCACAAAAATGAAGCAGATACGTCTGCACTGTGACAAGCATGTCAATCAACGTTTTGGCAGACATATATTTGCGTTTCAATATACAGACAGAAATTCATTTCGCTATCAAGAATTCACTGACAATGTTAGCTTATTATGACTAAGTGCTTATCGCACAACTATAAAGCAGTAGTCGACTGACCAAAAAAGAATCATACCTTCCAGTTATTTGTAACTCTGTTTACTATATTTGGTATACATTCATGCTGAATAGACTGTTTCAGGGGGACAAATGTAGTACAGTGATTAGTCACTGGGGAGTATGCAACTTCCAGTTGTCTATTCTTGAGTGCTCACCATGCCCAGAGGTCACTTGAATATGTGACCATCAGACTGAAAGACTTACCGAGACGGTGAACTATGATCAAAGTTAAATAGTTGGAGGCAATAGAAACTCTTCTGACCCAGGTTTCATATTTGTTTGAATACGTTAGAAAGGTTTACCTGAAACCTGGAGAGAACTGATATGGCCTTGAGAAACTTGATATTCAAGTGGTCAAAATATCTGATTATATGGCTTTAGACACCTCAAGAGATTTCACTTCTCTCAGCGTTTCAGTTAAGGTCTGCCAACAATGACCAATGAAACTAACGTCTAACGTTCCCCAATGATTTCCTTCAACCATCTGAGAATAGCCGAAATGTAGCTAACCAGCACTAAAGAAACAAAACACCCACTAACATATTGTTTCCATCACTGAGGTAGGTGGAAAATTACTGAACATTATTTGTGCTATCATCAAATCCGTTTCTATGATTTTCAAAGGCAAAAGCAAATAAAAAATCAACCTTTAGTTCAGTAAATTGCTTGTGTGAGCATAAAATGATAAAAATGTGGTGTATCCTCAGTTATTTCAAGGGAAAAATTTTTGAAATCCATCAGAGACACAAAGTTTTAATCTACGCCTTCAGTAACCATAACACAATATCAGATCTTGAATTGATTCATTGCCTGAAAATACGAAATATACAATTGCATAACATCAAACAACCATTCTTTTTCAAAAGATGACTAAGTGATGCTATGTGGTACTTTAACTTATTTCTGTCAAGGTTTCAAATGCTGTTTCGGAGAAACTGCAGTATCCTCAGCCTAATAGGTTATCAGTTACTGGACATAGTATTGAAGGCACTCACCGTTTTAATTTGCTACTGAATACCTTGACAGGAAATATCCAAGAAATTGTTATTTTGATTCTACTTTTTTCTGTCCAATAGTTACTGAAGTCGGAGAAAAAAAATTATTGTGGGTGTATGCGATTTACGTCTCTCACTAACGTACATTGACGGTGTGTGGTGATACAAACAATGATACAAACAGTGATTAAAAAGCATAGAAGTAATCGTGTATGAATGTCAGCCATACTCTGAACTAACAATCCAAATCTAATTAACTTAGACACACGAAAAGTAGTTAAGTTGGCGCCTGCCGTCAATATATAGATGTGATTTCTGCTAACAATAGTATTTCTAAACAACACAAAAACTACACAACACAAACAAATTAGAAATTACAATCAAGAGCACTTTATAGCATTTCTGAAGCACCAAGATGAGCTTATGAATAACAATTTACTTTTTGCGAAAAATATTTCTTTTCACTCTAAAACTATCTCCATCCTAAACATGAAAGTAAACGCAAATAACCTTTTGATGTTAGATTTAAGCTATATTTATTTGTCTTTCAACATGGTTGGTATGAGATAATTCCAGTATTTCAATCAGCAGTTTAATGATAGCTACTTCAGGAAAGTAATAAAAACTGAGGTATCATACATTTACGACTGTTAAATTCTGTTTGTGTAATCTATGTACTTTAGCGCAATTATTAACTAGTCAGTGTAAAAGTGGAATAACTCTGAAGGTCATTTCAATAACTACTGAAAAAGTCAATAGTTTCTTTCTTTTCTAAAATGTTGCCCTCCTTGTTAAAATAATGAAAAGTGAAAATTTATTTCAGTGGTTTCTAATTTCAAAGACACTCGGTAAATTAAATGTAACTTGTTATGTAGTACGTGTGTGTATCATTATTCATATCATCTTACAAAGAATGTATAAAACAGTGAAACAACTACAACTGATATCCTTTTCATTGAATCATTACATTTGTATGCGGAATAAGATAAGCAACATAGATATACATGTCATTTATGACTGCTTGTTAGAATGACCTGAAATAAAAATGTCACGGTTGCAGTGCATGTTAAAACAATGTACATAATAACAATTTTACACATAACCAACTGAAATCCTTTGGTGCTTAAGAAAGTGTGAAATATGACTTAACCATTTCCCAGGTTTCATTTTCACGTAATTCATCCACAGTTTTTTCTAACCCAGTCTGCAAGATATTCAGCTGATAATCTGTAGATGGTTGGATTGAATTTTGCCTTGACTGAGACTTTCATTTCATATTCAATCGTCACAATGTGTAATAATGATCAGTGTGTCCACGAGTAGCTTTCACAAACAGTCTTATCATTATATAGATTCTACTATGTATGCATGGTTTAGTCAATGAGACATTTTTCGGATGACCCGAAGTCGTCTTCCTAATCTGCTGTTCCGTCAAATTATTTCCGTACACAGTTCCTCTAGAGAGCAACGTCTATCGGCTGCTTTTTTCCTTGTTAGTGTTTTAGAAATCCGCCAATAGTACTATCTGAACTCCTTGGCAAGCACATCTACCTTGCTTCAAGTTATTCTCAAGTACGGTATATCAGAACCAGGGCATTTCCTTTCTGAAACAAAATTCGATTAACTTTTATTCACTTTTGTGTCTTTGAATTTAAACAAAGTGAAGTGTGATGTATTAGGTGCATGAAAGTTAACTTTCTTTTACCATGACTATTAGGAAGAATTATTTCTCCTGAAGTTTCTGTGGAATACTCATAATTATGGGTCAAATACAGTAAATTTCAAGCCGTTCCTAATTTCATTTCTTACAAATGACTGGTAATCATGATTAGGAATAGTAGTTATCCAAAGATGATTAGAAAGCAAAGGTGGTCATATTATCTTGACGTCATTTCTATATCGACATTTAAGATTTATCAAGTTCTCTGGAAAAAAGCTTCGTCGAATTGCAAAGTGAAATATTAGAATTATTTCATTTTGAGCACACTCAATTTTGTGCAAAGATAACTTCCTACTCATAATATCTCCTTGTTGAGCACTAATACTCGTCAAGATATTCAGGAACATCTTGACTTGAGTTGAAATTAGGCATTTTTTTCGTCTTCGAAAACAACCGATTGGTCACAAAACCTAAAATTTATTTTCAGGACTGTTAGTCTTTCAGTTTCGCTGTTCATTAGTTTTCCTACTACCGGTGAGTTCTACTTCAGATTCATTATATAATAATGAGTGAAACTATGCTGGTTATCATGGTAAATAGAAAATGATATAAAACGAATTGTTAAGCATAATCTTTGCACCAGAGGGTAATAATTTCTCCATGGATTTAATGTCATGATGAAAATAATCCTCATACTTCATTGTATGACTCAACGCTGGTGTGTAGCCTATATAAATAAATGTCATCCTAGTGACTATGTCTCAACAGAATTAAATGGCCTCAATAACTACTGTGTCTTAAATTTCAGTTGTTGTTTCACAGTTAGAAACTTTTTTCATATCGAAGGAGCATTTATGTCATTTGAGAAATGTATCTTTAGTTATGACAGTGGATACAAGACCGTTGCTCGCTATACAATTAGCATTATTCTAACAAACTTACCAAGAGATGAAAATAAAGAAACCAGGTAAGAAATGAAGTTCTCGTATAGGGCCTTTATCACATCACAAATGATTCTTATTGGCTAGTTTCATACGACTAGTCAAAATTAAGTACCAGTTTGTAAACGACAAGTGGACTATTTGAAAGGCACCCTGTATGCCAGCTGTCCCATAACTCTCCCTTTTACTTTCAACAGGTCACTAATTAACTGATGTTGAATGATTGCATAACGCACTAAACTTAATAACACTGCCGAAAGTATACTAATCAATAAGATTCGTTTGGGCTATTTTTTCCAAAAGCTGCTTCATCTTGAATCAGGCGTTTTTGAACCGCGTGTAACTGTATTCAAATAAGATAAAAAGCGGACCTTAAAAACAAAATTCTGAGAACTCGAAACACTAGATTTTCACCTTGCAACTGGTTGTTAGAGTTTTCTCAACGAAAAGTGAGTTTCTTAATTCTGTTTTGAAGCAAGGAATCATATGACCGACAAAATGTAAACTGTTTTTAGCAATTATTGTGCCGATATCAGTATATGAAAAATCTACTGTACTGGGCAACATCATGTGAGAAATTAAAGTAACTGGTCATCATATCTTTGAATTATTTTGTGTAAGATATCGCAAGAAATCCAGTTTTTATTACGCCAAGAAGTTATGCTGGTTGAATTAAAAATTCCATATTCCGATGGCAAATACTTGATGTTAAACAGAAACACTGCGCATAGCTAGTGAGTATTTTTACTTCTCGGACGAACAGTAGGTGTTCAGCCTGATAAGAAAACGTCTTAAGCTTCTAAAAAGATGAAAAAAGCCCAAAAGAGGAAAAACGTTTACAAAGTCTAACTATTAGATAAACATTGAGTTTACATTATTTGGGTTGCGCACCAAATTTTCGTGTCATGAAGTGATGTGAAAAAAATAGATTTTCAGAGATAAGAGTGAAGTGAATAAGCGATATAAACCTCAGTATGCGAATGACTTGATTTACGAAATGGAAGAGCACATTCAACTGCAGACTTATGTATCTTCTTCATCTTCATGAAACTAAACTGGAAATCATAGTTGATAGTTTCTAATAATTGTTTAAAAATTGAATGTCATACTTTTGCTTTGCAGTGGTTGGTGAGAAGTTGCACTTTATGTGAAACTTTCACATGAACATGAGTAGTTGGTTTGTTGGTGAAACGTTTAGTTCATATGGTATCCCGAAAGACATTTCTTTTAAATGGTGGCAGAAGATATGTTAGAGGACCTGAAATTTATCAGGCTGTCTTAAAAACTCATCTCCACAAGCTTAAATACAAAACTGTGGTTCATCGTTTAAAAATGTGTAAATCACAGCTTTATCTAAATTGATTCAAAGATATTATACAAAAGCCATGATGTCTTTGAGCTGTAGAAAGGTGAATGAACTTTAATCAGCTACTAATTAGCAGAACGTAAAAGATACATACAAACTGTTCTCATTCAGTTTTAGTCGTCGAATAATCCTCATTGAAGCAAAACAAAATTATCCTACTTGTTTCAAAGCATTTTTTGGTTTTCATTCGGTAACGAGGATTTCCGTATACAAAAATCAGGTGAATCCATCAAAATAATACTTCAGCGCTACTGAACAAGGTTGAAGCCGAGTACTGTTCATATTCTGCATGTTTATACCATGCTATCCGTTTAAATCATACTTGTATGATAAGTAATTTTAATATTTTGTTTCTCTCTGTCATGAAACATGAAACCACAGATGGTATTTGTATACCTACTGCACTCCAAGACCATTATTTGTTATGAATATCATATGTATCTTCAAATGTTTATTCCATTGAGACAGAAATCATTTATTAATAACTCTTTTAATCAAGAATATAGTTCAAACAAATATTCAACTTTGCAACATAGGAAATTTTCAAGTGCCACCTGAGGGATTAACTTTATCTTCCTATAATCCTTTCATTGGAAAACAATGATATTTGAAGTTAATAATTGAAAGATATGCACAAACCACATATCTTTACATAAAAAAGTGGAGGGAATTACAGTAATCGATTGTCATTTACCGGCCGGTATTCTGTGCACACTTAAGATTAGCTAACCAACCAGCCAACCGGTAAAAATGTCAATTTCTATTGGTTACGCATGCTTAGATATTTGTGCTGTAAGGAGTATGTGAAAAGTGTTTATTAATGCCAAAATAGGTAGTAGTTTTCTATTAATCGTTACTATCACCCAACAAACGTACTGTTAAGACACTTCATTGAAACTTGAATTTCCCGAAAAAGAGAATATGGTGTATTTACCATATTATATCGTGTATATTTGGGTATTTTGTTGTGTAATAATTCGGGGTCAGCGTGACGATCTCGGTAAGTTCAAACGCTATTTTATGTCATTTTGAAATATAGTATGATATTTCATAAAAAGATACTTCTCAGAAAACGATAGATAGATCGAAAGTCAATAACCTTACTCATTAGTATTCATACTCTTGACGTTTTGCAAACAGTCATGATATTGTTTCTGAGTAAACACATAAAAATGCCAATGAGCACCAATCTTGATTTTTTTCTAATTATCATAAAAATTACTTAAGAAACACTTTTTGAAAATAAATGATAAACTATACTAAAAGTTCAGTCTGAGTAGTTTGAACATAATATAGCAGGACATCATATCAACATTTGCCTAAACTATATGAGTTGTCCTCGTGGATGACACTGTTAGGCAGTACTTAACTAGCAGCCAGGAAGTGCAGAACTGACGATGGTATGCTGTCCTCAAATCATTGATATTTCATCATCTACCTTTAGTCCTGATAACAAAATATCGAAGCGTGGAGAACACCAAGTTATGTTCATCCTACTCTTGAGCTGCAAATTTTTTCAGTCATTTCATAGTTGCAAAGTTAGTGCAGCGTATGAAACACTATTGTGTGCTACTTTTCCACCCGGATATAAATTTGCAAAAGGATCATCATGCTTTGAATAACCCTTTAAACTGTGAACTTGTGATATACTGTTTTCCGATTAAAGCATAAGACTTGATGGGTGAGGCAAATAAAGTTTATTGAGTTTGGGTTACGACTATATTAGTTTGAAGATTCGTCATTTATGCTAGTTACAAGGTCGGCAGTGTTTGTTTTTAAAATTAAGAGCATAGTTTTCAGTAACTGAGTGTACAGGAATACTTCCTAGTATTTTCAAAAGCCTTAGAGAAAAGAAAAAAACAGCTGGTTAAAGAATCCTTTTCCAGTGATAACATTTTCCAGTTGCGTCATCAGATTACTTTTCACTCTGGTTTTTACATACGGAATGAGATAATGTATTGATGCACAAGATGGAAGAGGTAATTTAAAAATGCTTACTAGAGAATTAGATAAAAAAAGTCGTATCTGACTGTATAACAAATTCCTTAAGCATCCTCTTGATAGACTTAAGGAAAGTGAAAAAAGATACTTATTAACCTTATAATAGTGAACTGATTAATTGTAATGAAGTTAGAAGAAAAAGGAAGGAATAATTATCACGATAGGATAATAGATTGAACATACTTCTGCACATAGAGTATTACTCGGTCTTCAAATTTTGTTGAAGTCTAGTCTGTATCCTTGATGCGAATTCTTCTGGGTAATATCCAAAAATATTATGTGATTCTAGCATATGTGGAAACTAAGGATTTAAGTTCGAAAATAATTTAAACTGACGAAGACATTATGAATGCGTTTCACTTGATAGTAGGCCAGTGGATATAAAGTTCAGCTGTTGAATATGACAGCAAAATACTTCTTCAAAGGTAATGGTGAACTCGTAATAAAGAAAATTAAAATCTACAGTACATTTTACAACATCCACTCTCAACAGGGTTTTTCACTTTAGTAAAGCCTTCAATATGAGTTACTTGATAAGTCCTTTCATCATGACTTAACTGTTTAAACAAGACCATAATCCCTTAACAACGCCATTACACATTTATTCAAATTCATGTTCCTTCTTTCCAAATATGTCTTAAATCCATCTCATTTTTTCTCTTATTTCCCTCAGTAGTTAGTGTTCCAAAGGAATAAGGCTGCAGGTAATTTGAACATGCTTTAGCTCTTTAGGATTTCAACACTCAGTGAATATTCCACACTATACTAAAAACGGAATTTCAAACATGAACAGTGAGTAAAGCTTTTGTAAGTCAGTTCAATTAAACACATTGGAAAGTTTTGGACATATAAATAAAGCATCTCTTCAAATACGATTCAGTTCAGTTTGAACAATGGTTAATTATTTTTTTTCCAACTTCGTACTAATGATATCCCCTATCAAGATTACAAATGCTTAAAGTGTTCTTATTCTGAAAACGACTGGCTTTATTTTAAATTTATTACAGTTTGGGTGGTAATTGACTAGACAAATCTGTCAGCTCAAGGGAATTAACCTACACGGTAAACAAATTAACCAAAGTATGTGAAAGCTACCTAGTCACCTTGAAAAAAAAATTCTATGAAAATGCACGGAGCATTTTAAGTTCGTCGTTCAAAATTTCAGTAAACGCTTTGTTCCATAGGCCTCCAACTTGACTTTTTTTATATGTATAAACGTTTGTCCGACTCACATGTTTCATTTTTGTCAGAAAGGTTTCCCTAAATTATAAAGAAAGGAAGTAAGGCATTAAAACATGGAAACAGTTATACATGTTAAGAGTTTATTAGTGAATAGAGAATGCTAAGGATATCTTTTAAATAAAATTCACGTGGGCAGGTGGAAAAGTAATTGATTATATTACAATTTGTCTTTAATTATCTCTGACAGATAATATAAAATGAAAGTTGATGTAATTCGCATTAAACGTTATAACTAAGGCATGCTGTTTAGATGACTCATCAGTAATTTGCATAATATATCAGCACTATGAACTAAACCTGAACAGCGTGATATAGACCAAATAGTTGTTAAGCTTAGATATAATTAAAACAAAAAGAAATTATTTACTGACCAACAACGTAACACAAAGTTTTGTTTAGTATCATGTTATTCAGATAACCAGGCATGTAATACGAATTTTTAAACTTACGTTTGGTTGCCATTATTTAGCATTGTCTACTAAATTGTTTAGCATATAATGTAAAAATAACTAATATTTTGTATTCAGAAAAGGATGAAAGTTTTTTAATTATTGGAGATATTTTCTGAGAATCCAGACATACAAGTTATGTATCAGTTTCATGAAATGACATTGTATTTAGGAAAATACAGCTTTAAATAACCGATTTCATTAGTTTTTTTTAAGATTACCTTTTAGTACACTGAAGTAAGTACTTTACTAACGTAAAACTTCAAATGGTAGAGATAATTTTTTGAGGTTGTCTCTGCTCTATCGTGTTACAATAAAGAATTTGATTTGAAAACTAGTTTATTGCACAGCAGTTGAGCATTCGCTTGCTTAAAGTACGTGTAAAACTTGAGCACTGTGGTAGAATTTAATTCCATATTAGATTTGTTTATTTGATTTATAACACACAGTGACCTAGTATTATTTACTTGATGACGTTTCGAACATAAATTATCATTACTGAAAATCATATCAATGTGTGATCACACTACTTTCAAAATTTGATTTTTATAGTTACGTCACCTCATATGATTTGTTTTCATTAGTAGTAAAATTTTCCATATCTCTGGTATAAGTGTTGTGTCACTTCTATTACATGTGTTGGGTGTTGATTCGATGAACAAAGATTCAGTAATCAACCTCTCTCTCTCCACCTAATTATACTGGACTTAAGTACAGTGGCCTTGTCCCACCCTATTGTTTCTTCCAGATTATTGATCTTATTCAGGTCTACCATTCTATATTCAGCTAAATTCCCAAGTTCCACTATTCTGATTGACCCCGATTGGCTAGTTTGATCTATGTACTTGATCTCACAGTCATTACATGAAATTTGATAGATTAAATTATTTTGCTTTATTGCTTCTCTCATATCCTTAAGCCAGCCGAAAAAGTTAATCTCTCAGTGAGTTTGTAGGTTTAACCACCACCGTAATTCTGGTCTTGTTGAGGATCCTACGTAAAGTTTCTGATATTACTTCCTTATAGGGTAACACAGAGGATGCTGTGAACTCCTTTTTACTCGTGTTGTCGTTGTTAGTTACACTCATGCTATTGTTATCTTTTCGTTTCTTGTGTGTCCGTACGAATTTCTTAATAAACTGCGGAGGATAATCATTAACTATTATTGTTTCTTTTACGTGTTTCAGTTCCTTGTTTAGGTCCTCCCACTGACTAGTCAGTTTTCAAGCTGTATTATTTGCACATTTGACTAAAGCCGTTTTAAGTGACATTGGATGGGATCACCTGGGGTCTAGATACCTGTTAGGATGTGTTACCACAACTGACAACTATTTTTAGGGATACCCCAGTCGTAACGTTACTTCCATGAAAAAGGGAATAAAAAAAATCCCAAACATCGCTATTATCACACTGCTATATATATATATATATATATATATATATATATGGAGAGAGGGAGAGAGAGAGATTATATAGAGCTTGCCTCGGCACACAACCTAACAAGAAGTATACTGAGATACTGAGGCAAAATTTACACTTAAGAAGTACTGAATGACTGATTTAGAAATTGACGAAGGAATTAGTTTTAACGGTCAATGAAGTCTGATTATATATTATTTTTGTGCAATATATGAATGTGAGGTATGCCAAACTCAGTTCTCCCTCACGTTGACTGCTTATACAACTACAATACATGCAAAATACAATGAATAAAAGTCTTGAAATAATTGAAATATGCGTTTCAAGATAATTACACCGTTCAAACATCCTTATATTTACGCACAAACAGGAATTGTAAAAAGTTGAGCCATCGCTGGATCGTTGAAAAGGTTGGCCTACTGGGATCTACTTTCGAATACACCTTGATTTCCACTCTGTCATAAAGTGGTTTGGTAATGTCTGGTGTCTCAAGCTTACAATAAACTTTTCACCGGATACCTTGAGCAACATTCAATAAGATAAGTAGGACAATAGAGTCAAAAGTGATAAAACTAACTTCTGAATCCACGAATTAAATTTGGTAGGAAAAAAGTATTAAGTCGAATTCATCAGAAAGCGAAATTATCTAATTTACGACTGAATAGAATTTTCATGTCAGCCAAAAACCAGGTGTGTACAGTGATAACACCAGATTTAAGATGTCGTTTAACTAGTACGCTTGTATAGATATCTACTTATGGATTGTGTTCGCATCTGTATCTAAAGGCACATGTGAAGTCTCACTTGTGAAGTAAGATACTTTTTTTAAGCCACACATTATGATACATGATTTTCGCTTTCAGCAAAAATGTAATGGTATTTAAGGCGAGTAGACACCGTACAGAATTATTATATGAATACCAGCGTGAAATCAATAAAATATTCACAAACCTCAAAATACAATTCATATAAACAATTTCCTGAAATGTATCCAAGAAAGAAATGGGACGTTTATTGATTAATTCAAAAGGAATGTCTTTTGCCATAATATTTCATGTTTGTCATTATTTTACTGGCGGAATAATTTACAAACTTAAGAAAAGCATAACAATAAAAC
Organism: Heterobilharzia americana; assembly: GCA_944470555.2. NCBI lineage: Eukaryota > Metazoa > Platyhelminthes > Trematoda > Strigeidida > Schistosomatidae > Heterobilharzia > Heterobilharzia americana. Next base: position 107,120,079 of record OX104134.1, on the reverse strand, counting down.
GATGTCCTGTACTTTTGTTTATAGAAACAATGACAGATGGACAAAGTAGGAGAGTTTAAAGTTTAACCGACTGAAGATGTCTAGAATAAAGATTCTCATAGTCTGAAAACTGCGAATACACAGTATCAAGTTGTATAGAACAATATACATTCAAACAGTGAATGCTAATTTCATTTGTATAACTTATCATTTCATTCAGAGTAGATTCTCAATCAGTGACTTACTAAATCGAACATTTCTACTGAAAATTATGCTTATCACATGTATAATTCATTTATGCAATAGGCGACTATTACGCGTATTAGTCGATTCAATAACGAGGTTCATACCCCATTAACTGAGTTAGTTCATCTAATCCGCTTATTATTACTGATTCAAAAAATTGTCTAGATGAAACACTTGATATTAATGCACCCAAAGTGTCACTGATATACATAAGATAATTATTTTAAAAGGTTTCATTTGACGATAAACTGCCACTTTAGTTAGTACATCCTGAAAAGCAATGAGTAGATAAATTATAACTAGAATAAATGATAACCCTTTTAGCATGTCGATGACAATTTATTCAGAATACTTTGTTCAGGTAACTGAGAACAAGACAAGATGATAATCGATGCAAATTTTAAAGATGATGTTGAACTTATCTCTATAAATCTTGATTCTGTTTGACTTAACTCCTGGGAAAAATTAATTTGTTGAACATTGATACAAGTAAATCAGTGTGACTAAATTCACTTTTCCCTTTACTGTGAAACACTGTATGACAGGTTTTTGCAAAGTATAAGCCATTCAGTCTGTTGGTTTCAGTAGCAGACTCATCTGGTTTGGTATTGGTTATAAGATTGAAATGTAAGTTGTTGGGCTAATATGGTTATAATTTATTACATGTCGGTGATTACAGTTAGTCAATTTTGTCATACGTTTTATGCACAGATAAAAAAATACCACTGTAAGGCTTCTAAGCTGCTGTCAAGTACTAAGAACTTCTCTCAGTTGATAGGTTCTTATTTATTCAGTCAAACAAATATGTTTATATATTGTCATTTACAGATGTGTATAACGTCATCTTAAGGTCAAAAAAAACTGTATTTCTTGTCTTTAAATCTAACGACTTATCATTTTATTAGTGTATATTGACACTTATTGCGTTTTACTGCCATGTTCATTCCGTGAGGCCATTCATATGCATTTCGGTTTAACTGAAGCAACAAGTTATCATTGTGATCAAGTCCATAAGAGACAATTTATTTTATCGACTTCTCTAAACATGTGCCTCAGGAGTGCAAACCGCGAATACTGAATGTGGTTAAGTAGTAAGTCAAATAATAGACGTGTAGTGAAATATTTAGTGTCACCTAAAAAAGTGTTAATTTATGTGGGCTAAGGAAGTAAGATGATTTATGAAGGATAGATTCATTTTACAGGATATATCTTCAAACGGTGACATTTATTACAGATTAGTTGCACAGTGAACAATAAAAATAAAATGTTTTGACCTACTTATACCACTTCACTCAGGTTAACTGTCTGCTCAAATGCAGCAACTATAGTAAAACGGGTCCAGTGCGCTGATAGCTTCTTCCATTAGCATTACTATACCCACCTGAATGTGAACTCATATTTGAGTAGTCACATACTTCTACGGAATTTTCTTAAGGCTTTAACAAGAACTTATGAATATCGAAGTAGATTGGGTCAATAACTCATTAAAAACATTCGAAAATTTGTTTCGGAATACTGAGAATTTACATAGGATAAGAGCATGGGTATTACTTTTTTTAAGCTGATGGTTTGGAGAGATTGTTATGTATTGGATCAGTTTATCCTCTATTCCTACTTCTTATTTCAACTGAAGAAATATCACCTTCATATCCACTTTTCCCAGATGAATGAATTACAATCTCAAATTAACTGAGGGATTCTGACTCAGTCTGGTTGTATCAGCACTGAAATTGCGTCACATACGCAAAACTTCATAAGGACCTTGTGTAACCAGGTGTTCATTTCAAATACACCTTACTTTAATCAATCAACATAAGTATGAAATGTTTTTGGATAAATGGTTGTGTTGACATTGATAATAAGTATTCTAAAAATTAAACGTTTAAATTTATTTACTTAGCTTTTTTTATTAGGATAAGTACCTTATTTTACAGGTTAAGGAAGTTTCATATCTTACTAATTATAATCTTGACCATGCTCAGCAAGTGAACTTCTTCGGTCGGGGAAATTAATATAAATATGAATGATGATGAACTTGGTCCCATGAATAAATGCTAGAAATGTTAAAATATCTCGGGATTCATATCATCCAAAGCTAACACTTTATAAGGAATCAGTCATGATATCATAGGCACCAAGTGAACAAAGAGCTAAAAATGAATCACTAATGACAGGATCATTACTTAACATGAAGGATTATCCTAAAGTTCTTTATCTTATCTTCCTAAAAACAGACTTTTTCAATGATTCTGTTACATTCTTTGGATGTTTTCAAATACTGAAAAGGGACAGAAATAACTTTTGTTAAAGACTGCAATTTATTGTTGAGTTGTAATGTCTTTATCTGAGATACTAACAGCTGTATATTCTAACCCTAAAAATAAGATGTCTGTTTTCTCTTCAGGCTCACATATTAATGATTATCAACGAAAAATCTCTATTTTCAGCCTACTTTCTCAAATCTTCAACGAATTACAAGTCACCGTACTATGATTTTGAGTAAACCTACCTGATGACTTATTCATATAACTTGATATATTTTTATGATTACCAATGACCACGTCATCATAGGTTCCTCCCGCGTAACAAATTGTTACAAAGTGACGCATATATACATTCACGTTGAAAATAATTGTCTCTACAGTAGACCAGCTTGATTTGTTAAATATTATAATTAGCAGTAACTAAAATCCATCTATTTGATCGATTTACTGGCAATCTAAACACCATTTTGCATTGTCAAAATAAAAGGAATGCTATAGCCACAGTCCAATCGTTCAGTCAACTTTTTGTAAATTAAAATACATTTATCTAATGCGTTTTGAATCAAGACAACACTCTTTTCTATCTACTTAGACTAGCCAAATTTTTAAAACAACAACTGTGACATTTAAAATGCATTAGTAATTTGAAATTATTGTCCAAATTGAAGTAATAATTCAATTACTTAAAATAATCATGTCTTCCTCCTCAAAAAATACATCTTTTTTCAGTTATTAAGATAATTACTAACTCTGTTATCTTTCAAAACTGAAAACACCAAAATGACAATTTCTCATGCAGGAAAACACTGAAAATTTAAGTCAGAGATAAGAACAAACTGAAGCTGTTGGTAAGTAATCATGTATAACGTCTGACAGTGTAACCTGGGATGACTGTTTTCAAAACTCAGTACTGTTCTAAGTCCCTCATAATGTAGATAGAAGTAATTTGAAGATGTAGTCTCTTAATTACCTTATACAAATTTATGAAAGGGACTAACAGTTTCTGTTATGTTATTTAGCGTTCATTTCCCTGACTTTTAAAAGAAATGCACGATGAAATCTTGTTTAGTCAGTTATAATTTGTTCTATTTAACGTAGAACAACTAATGCAAAGAAAAAAAATAACTGAAATATCGCTAGTACAAACAACAGTTTAGTAGGAGAAATTCAAGTTTCTGTATCACTTTGATTGAAAAATCTCTCTTCATTTTGGTTGAAGGATATCTGTGCGCAGTTGGTAGTGAAATATCATAAGTAGATGTTAAAATTTTAATCAGAAATTAAATATCCTTCTACAGTAACTGAACTACCAATAAATAATGTAACTGGTGACATGAAAATTGAGAATTATCGTTGATGTCTCTTAAATTATTCCTTAGTTGGAACCAGAGTTTACCAATCAGGTTTGTTATCAATGTAGATTATTAAAAATGTTTCAATTTTCAAAAAGGGCAACTTTTTAATTATGCACTTCTTGCTGTAATTTTCAATTGAAAATATCCTCAGAATATTGAAAATTATGAATTCGCTTTCTTCCTTCTGTGCAAATCAGCAAGATCTTTCTTTCTACTATAGAATCATTTGTGTAACTTTGTATATGATAAAACAGTGAATATTTCGTGCATATGGTATCTCTCCGAAGAAATTGTTTCTATGTATGCCACACAGATATGTGTGCATTGTACTTACAAAAGACACATCATTTTTTGTTCTAGTTGCTTCTGTTAACATCCATATTTATCGCTATATATTCTTATAGAGGATGATATTTCCATGGCGGGTGGTGGTAGAAATTCTGAGCCTACAATTGTACTCAATCCAGGAGATCCCGGACCAATAGATGTGAATTTTGGAGATGTGCTTTATTCACGTTGTTCAGTTCTTGACGATGAGCAATATTCCTATAGATGGATTCAACGTGCACCTGATGGAACAATAAAAGAAATATCGTCTGATGCACGTCTTTACATAACAAACTTCGGCGCAGAACATTTACAATATCCAATTCGATGTGAAGTAACACGACTGTCAGATGACGAAATCTTTGAAAAAGTTCTAAATATCAAACTCGGTAAGCTGAATATTTTCACTGACCAGCTGAATAAATGAGAAAAATTAACACCTTTTTTTACATTTTTACGAATATATATCTTTCTTGTGCACCTAACCTGTACAAAGTTTTATAGCAAACTGTTTTAGGGTAACTTCAAAGATGAGATGAGATAGCCAATTACATTCCTTTATTTCATGGAAAAGTACTTTCTTAAGCTAAATACCGAAGCCTAATTGGTCATTTCAGCTGTTGCCGAGATTGTCTTTCAAGTCACTCACTGTTTTAACTTATCAGCAGTTGAAACCATTTAAAAAAAATACTTTCTACATTTGCGAACGATTTACGAATTCAAACCAATAGTTGGCTCTAAGAATGCCTAAGTTTTTGAATACCATACAAACTACTAAATTAGCTGGTTGGTTAGCAAAATTAAACGGTGATGCATTTTAAGTATATTTTATTTGAGAAAGATACTTTTTATTTTATAGTTTTAAAGATTTTCTGTAATGATGGTGTTATTTTTGCCAGCAAAACTTAACTAGTGTCTTACCAGTCATATTTTGTGTAAACGTTAACAAACTCTTTATGAAACACCTCAAACTGTATTGAGAAATATAGTGCTTTACATAAGAAGGCGAGTAATATTGTATACAAATACACGTATACTTAAATGCTTAAATAAACCGACACCCCTTTAAATAAATTCTTTGGTTTGTTATCAGAAACAGAAAATTGTAAGGTAGTTTCCAGTGGAAAAAATTAATTAGGAAGTAGGAAGCAATGAAAGTTTAAAATAATAATAACATTAACTGGTTGACACCTGAATGACGTTATTTCACTGTTTTTTTGACGACATTTCTTCAGTTTTTATAAAACAAATACACTACAATGTATTGATTTCGTTTATACCAGATTCCTATTGTCAAATGACGCTTTAGTAATCTCCGCATAAATTCCATTCACCTAAGAAAATATATACTCAAACATCTTTTACAACCATCTTGGACTATTCGTTGTCAAAGTTTCTCATCTAAAACATTTTCTAGTTTTTTGAAACATTTGGGAAGACATTCTCATGGTGTAACATTAATCGTATAGCCTACTTCAGGATAACTGATAGTACGTAAAATCCCGCTCATATTTAGCACTCCAGGTCCGGTTGTTCAAGGCTAAATATACATCTCAATGAAAGAGGAACTAATGGCTTGCAGTTCGTGCACTGGTCGCAATATTCATCAACACTTACTTGATTGACAGAACTACTTTTCTTCCACTCCTGAACTGATTTTAAATTGTTCTTATATCTTAGACATGATATTACTTAAAATAAGTGTACATTTTGAAGCGACACCAAATAGATTTACAGAATATACCTGGGTCTGTCTGACCTTCAATACACATCATATTACTGTAGCAGAAAAATTCTCAAACACATCGTGCATCACCTGACTGACTACCATATTCACAACTCATTTCGCAAACGATTTTTTATAAGGGGTTGAAACTTCAGTGAAAATTATCAGAATGAAGATATTGCTAGTAACAGTCAGGCAGCTTGATTGTATATTGAGGTGAAACAGAAAAGTCTACACCCAAGGTTATTATAAAATTCCACTCAAATCACATTTCATGTTTGCCTTCTCCAACATAAATCTTTCCCATCAAACCACTCTGCTAGCTAACCTTCAAGCTATATAGAATATTTACTTATTAAAACAGCATACTAAATGAATGGAAATTCTAATTATGATAATCTAAACTTAACATAATCACTTTTTAAAATCGCTACACAAAAATTAGTTTCCAGTGCTTGATGAAAGCATTTTTGTCATCATTTGATCGCTCCTAAACATATTTTACTTTATTTCGTCGAATAACTCGTATATCTCCATTTCCCTCCATATATATTTTACTAACTGCATGCACACAGCATGGTGTTATCCTAGTTGTTTGAACACAGAACCACTACAGTCATCCATCATAGTTGTCATTGTTATTTGTTATGAATACCTATCTTTGTTTATCATGATTCATATGTTTTCATGTAAGAATATCTTTTATTAATTATGCAGCATCATCAGGTGGCCTTGATACTGATGATGAATACAAAGCATTAAAGCTAACCATCAAACCACTACCAAATGAAGATTTTCGCCAAGGAACTATAATGAGGCAGTGTCTGTTTGAAGATGATCCTGAGGCGAATCAATTATTTGATTTTCGTTGGATTGATCAAAATGGTCGAGTTGTGACAAGCGGTGATACACTGTACTTATTGGTGGGTTTTTACATTACTGTTTTATACACATTCCTAATAATGATAAATGGGAGTTAGGTTGTCAGATTTCTACTGTCAACTTACGCACTTATAAATTAAATCTTGCTTCAAGTTCAGTTGATGTTTAACGGTTTGGTGACTGTATCTGCTGATGACGCTAGTAAAGAAATGTAACACAGTACTTAACTGAACTCTGGTTGACTAAACAGTGTTCCTTTCTCCCTATTCACTGACGAGGCCTGAGAAACGAACAAAAAGACAAACATACTTGCTGTCAGGTATACTTAGGCAGTAGTTATTTCAAGGAACTGAAGGAATTGTACTGAACAATTGTACAAAGTCAGGTAACACGTTCAATTTGCCTACATTACAGTTGTCTCGTTAGTGATCTGCAAGAGTGAGTGGAAAATATAACAAGTGTAACATAACAAAACAGTACTACAATCAGCAACTCGATATTAACGGTCAATTAAGTTAAGCAATATACAGAACCGATAAAATGTTGAAATGTTGTTCTATACTCAAAAGTAAAGAGCCAAAACCATACCATCATGAATGCCGTTTTGTAATCACTTTGATTACATATGGAAGCATGTCACAACGAAATAATTTGGATTCGTATATTTATAAATTAATAGTCTTGAAAAACAGATTTATTTACAAAACACTGGTTTTTAAATCTACCCTTTTTCTCATAACTTGATATTTATAATATTTGCAAAAATAAAAAAAATTTAACAATTATCAAACCATTTTCATCGGATTAAAATTTACACTGTTAGCTTCAAATTTATCTTCGAATTTGATTAAATCTTAGTAGATGACAATAAGCCATTGCTAAGAAATTTACATTTATCCAATAAGAATCTAACAAGATACCACTGAGTGAAATTGATATTATGTATCATTAAGGATAACTGATATGTTAAGTTCATGACGATGACTTCAAGATTCTTTAGTTTGAAAGCATAGAGATGCGTCAGTTTCTAAGCTAAAGATAATTATTGCTAATCTTCTTAGAATAAAACACCTTTATAGAGAAGTAATAACCATCAATTATCAAGTATAGTTCTAACTTCGATATTTAAAGACCAAATAAACCTTTCCACTAATCGTATATGAAGACGTATATAACTTAAGAAAATTACTTATTTTAGTTGCTGACAACTTGAATTTCATACTACAGTTAACAAAAGATGAAGAGTTTCCCTCCTATATCGCTTCATAGCCAATCCACTTGTCAAGACTTACATTTATGTCTAGTTATCTTTGAACATTTCTTCTACTGATATGAAAGTGTGATTAAGACATATTGAAAAGTGAGTGAAGAAAGAAAGTGTTATAGTAAGACTGTTGTAACATTTTAAGATATTCTCTTTTTTTTGCTGATAACACGTACTATCCTGTATGCAAATATACGTATAGAATTTGTATGATATATAAACCTCTGTATGATATATTATATTGGGATTCAATACTGACCATCATATCTCCATCACTTTATTTAACAAGATATCAGTATACCAGTAATACCACATATACTGTACTAAATTTGACTGCATGAATAACATAATTAATTAAATTGCTTGCTACATTATTATTAATTTAGTATTTTATTTTATATTTTATTAATCAGTTGATTTGTTGCCTATGCTAACTGAACGCTATAACCAATTTTTTTTAAATTCTTTTCCCCTTCATTTTATCTGTGGTTATCATTTGCATCTGGTGATCATCATCTCATAACAATCATCTCCATCTCATTGCCATCATCATCATCCTCACTAACATCCATTTACGAATGTACTTACGCTTATTTTTATTCCAACATTGTCTTATATTCAAACAACAAAATAACATTGTTAAAATCAACCATGATAAAAAAGATCGAAGACCCAAGTGATTTGAGCAATTATACATGCGAAGCTACCAATCGACAAACAGGTGTTATTTATCAAGCCAAATACCGTGTTTCTATGGCGAACGGTCAACAAGGTATGATGTGATTAAAAAAATAATTATCCAAAGAAATATCCAAACTTCTTAAGTATTTATGAAGAAATTTCACTAAATTTCAATAGAAAAAGATCTCCTTAACGATTAGATTATCAAGGTAGGCTTAATGGTAGATATAGTAATAATGGATAGTTGCTAGCAATAGAATCCAGGATCCACACATCTGCACAGGAACCCATATGTCAGTAGAGATCGATCAATTCGGTCCAATCAAAGATGGTATAGTAATAATACGAAACGGCAGATAGTTAATAAAGTTCTGCTTACTTGCAGTTAATTATCATTCACTATGTTGTAGAACAACTTGTTGTTCAACTGTTTAGCGTAAGAATGAATTATGCTTACCATCAGTTTCGTCTGAAACCTTTTTATTGGGTGAATCATCAAATGGTGGTATTACTTTATCATTGAGTTGTATGTGTTTTTTTCATATTTCAAATATCTTCCTTAAAGCTGAAATGTACAATGTTTCCGCAGTAATTTCCAACTAAAATTAAACAATCAGAAACTGATTGAATACGATGCCCAGTTTCATTTTACTATGAATATTCATTACAAATATATTTAAAATAAATCGATATTTCTACAATGCACAACCTTTTCATAGATATAACAGTTTTATAAAATTAAATGGTTTAGTTCAATTATTATCAATTTTTTAGTGCTTATATCATGAATATTTGACACTTGTATGCAACAGTTGTGATACCACTTATGGGAACTACTTATATCTTCGTAACAACGGAATTTCAAGTTGATTCTGTTAAGTTATACAGCTGATTAGTTTTCTTTAAATTCAGATTTTGCTAAATAACTACCGTGTTCTAATAACTGGGTTATATTTAAGATTTTTTGCAGTTAAATTACGCAACAATTATTATTATATTATTTTTCTTTTGCGTTCCTAGTGGAACATACGCCTTCAGTAACACGCCTGCATTGCACTCTCTTCTCTACAGTCTTTTCAACTTGGCTCCACATCTGCCCACAAGCTTTCATCTCTCCCTCACATGATCTCCTCTATGTCACCCTTGGCTCAAACGCCCAACTCGTCATTTCCCATTTGGCTTCCAGTCGACACCCTGGCCTGGAGCATGATGTCCTCAAATGGTCTTATCAGTGTGTGTCCAATTCAACCCAATCCATCTTCACTTTCTTCTGTATATTTGTTTGGCGATGTGTTCATGGGTAGTTCGTTCCCAGAGTTCCTTGTTGCTTATCCTTATTATTCTGGTCATCTATCTGGCTTTCAGTATTGAGTGAGCGTATTCAGCAGCTGTTGATGAATGTCTGTAGTTTGTTGGAAGTGCATTCCGTGACGCGCCACGTTCCAGAACCATATAGCAGCACTGACTAGACACTGGTGTTCAAGTTCCGGATGTTGCTGTTTGTGCTGAGTGGAGTCCAGTAGATCTCCACACTTATTTCAGACTAATGAAAGCCTGTCTTTCTTTTCCGATCGTGGTTTTGACATCCTCGTCTGTCCCATCGCCTGTAGTTGGAATGATGCTGCCTGTGCAGGTGGGTGAAAGGGACTTCCTTTAGGTTTCTCCCATTAATGGCGATTAGTGTTTATTGTTGACGCTACTGTTCGTCGGGTATCTTCATCACCTCCATCTTCTCTACATTCACCCGAAAGAAGTCCCGTCTTCGCTGCCCTGTCGCTTCTGCCAACTTGCTGATTTTTACCCGTAGATCTTCGAGTTTGTGAGACATTAGACATAAATCATCATTGGTGAAATCGAAATCTTTTTCTTGGGTCTTTTCATCGGTCCAGTCAGTGTATACCTATCTTCTCACTGCTCACGGTTTGCTGCATGATCCAGTCGACGACAATCAGGAAGATCATGGGTGATAGTAGGCAGCCTTGTCTTACTCTTGTCTTTACTTCCCGAAAGATCTGTTTCACAAACATATTTGTAGTGACAAGTATGTAATAAAATATTTCGTTTCCACTCTAAAATTTAGTGAGGGCAGAACTTTTGAATAAACACACATAAGTCACTTAAATAGTTCAATCCTGTAGCTCAGGAAGTGAAAACACCGAATATGTAACCTGGAGGCTTGTGAATGAAATTCGGTGGTCAACCATAGCTGTTTAAATGTGACCAGAATTCATTTGAAAAGCATTATGGTTAATATTCATCTGCTCAACTTCTGGAGTTAACTAAATTATTTACTACTGAAATCGTTAATTTTCGACAAGATAGATAATCAAAAAATAAACACTTTGTATATATAAAAATTCATCGACAAATGTCCAAGAAAGATTATGCAAAGATTTTCATCTGATCATCATACAGTATTGAAAACTCTCTCAAACAAAATAGTCAGTCGACTCGTTAAACCAGTTCATTAAAATAAATGTTTAAGTAACAATGGAAACGACACCATCATACTGGTAGTCATGAGAGGACTCGAAACCAGTAAAGTTGTTATTCGTAGACGTATTCTACCACTAATGAAATTCGAGCGTGATTCTACTCAGGACTCACATCACTGAGTGAACTTAGTTTCTATTTGAAATATAGGGTAACCAAAGGTTGTGACTGTCTTCTACCACTGGTATTCCATATTGAAGAGAAAAGAATTTAACATTATGTAACTTTCAAGTTGCATTCTATTCGAACTATTTTTTGGCACTTTTATGCCATAGAAGCAGTGAAAACATGACAAACAAACATTTCACTAAAATAGCATGTCTGAGTCACCATATGATTTTCATCATGTACAAACATCAAAACAAGGTTCACCACAAAACAGGGGTTATACGAGAACTCGTTCAACATTTTTCTTTTTGGGGTGCACCAAACTGAAAAAAGCATATTTATTTGGTAAAGGAAAGGCTTAACAACTTGTAAGCATGATACGCGGCTAGTTTTTAAAGAACTGCTAATCGACAGCAGAAAGGAATCCAAGTTATATGGGGATGTAAATGATGAGTGTTTAGAATAAAACATTCACTCTATCTTACTACCAGGGGTACACAAGTTATTTTCTCTTCAGCCATTTTATTTTTAATACAACTTTGAGCCACTGTTCCTAACATAATTCTCCTTCTGAAGATTCTCAAACTTGATAATCTTTAACTCTTCTGCCTACTGTTAGTTTTTATCAGGATTCGTGAACTATTTGAATACTTATACCATTTTTAGTTGTTCAGTTTTGTGGTATTCACTGCCTTCATAATTTATACTTTCCTTGACTTATCCAGCTAGCACCTAGTTTTTCGATATGCTGGGATATGTTCATGACTAAGAAAGCAAGGGATATTCAAACTGTTTAACATTCGATGCATTAGTTAGCAGTTGAAACTTTAAAAAGTTTTCGAAGTAGTGTTTTTTTGCCTATCTGATTAACCTGAACCCAAATTCACTGCAACCACTAACTCAACTAATGTACAAATGAGATTGTTAAACAAACAATCTAGACAAACAATTTCAACATAATGTTTATTCCTTTAAAGTGGTAAAAATGGGAATGTATAAAAACTTAAACGCTCTATGGTTTTCAAAAGTAAGAAACACATGTTAGTTTTCCTGACTGCTATCGACTACTCAACAGTAATCCTTGAATCTAGGTCACTGCCACAATTAAATTTGCCTGATGATCATTAGTCATTTATATTCATCAAGTGTACTAAGTATTATATTTCTGCCTACCTCTGTTTCTAAGGCTTTTATTTTCGTTATGCATTTCGTTACTATTCGAGGAAACCATCCGGTAACTGCAACAATATTTATTATTGGCTGAGTCCCTGTTATGCTTATGATTCAAGTCTGACGCCAATTAATTTCCTGGGAATTGTTTTCTTTCACACCCTACATTTCGCTTTATCTTGTTCCTTAGCATGGATGAATTTTTCGAAAAAAACAAGCACTACAGTAAAAAAAAGTAGCATTTTGGTTGGAGAAGATTCATCATGTTAGATTACTGCTGACTCATCATGTAATTCCTTAAAAAGTATTTAACACCACAATTTCATCATTTCTGCTCTTGAACAACGGTACACTAGTGGGAGCAAGAAATATGCATAATGTGAATTGGAGTTCGCAACTGTGTAGACTAAAAGTAGCCGAGTAACACTGTCTCGGTGATACTGGTTATTTATTTCCTTTAAATATCCAATTCGTTCCTTTCGTATGTCAGCTATGCAGCCAAACAATTTATTTCAAAGTGAGTACAACAAAAATGTAAACTCAACTAAGATTTAGGCTACTAAACAACGCAACCAAAAGCTGAGTTTCTGCTTTTGAATCTTGATTACTAATATTTTTGTCGATAGTGAGACCATTTTAAGATTGCTTGAAATTTTTTCGTTTACTTGTTTATGTGAAGAATCGAATATCATCTTTTAGTAAAATGGCTAAGTGAAAGGTTTGATAAAATTGATCACAAGTGTGTCCATTTCGATAACTTGGAAACCAAAAAGCATTTTTATCGATCTTACTAGATTCTAGTATATATTCACACCTTTCAAAAGTTAGTCACAATGAATGGGCAATAACTATCTTCGAAAAAAACATCTCTGCTCAGTCGACAGTGAATAGTCTGGGATAATTTAATCAAGAGTGGACAATATGGAGTAAATAAACTTGCAAATTTTTAGAAATATGATTTATTTCTTTAATTCTCTCAATTCATAAATCTTTATTGACCCTTAATTTATGTAACATAAATATATTTCCGTTTTCTTTCATGGAAGTCTTATGAAATTACCCAGTGCCTATTTACTCTGAAAACAGATTCTTCCTCGAGACGACATTTGCTAGGTTAATCGATTTTCCACCAGTTGACTTCATTTCTGTTCGTTGTTCACTAGATTTTTCATACGTCAAACTACATGTATGATTAGATAATGAGTACTTTGGTAGAATAAAGTTACATTTTAGGTTTGAAACGATTATAGCGAACAAAATGGGTCAAAAATATTTTAGTTATCCATTGTTGCTTTCGAGCTCAAATAAATTCTTTAAAGAGTCTTATACATCAGCTCATTTATTATCCCTACTTTAAATACACTAGGAAAATGAAGTTAGCGCTTTCTTTACTGACGCAGTGGCGAGCATTTTCATGCTACCAATTAATCAAAATAATGATTTGTCAATTGGTGTTTCTTGTAAACAACTGACACATCAAAAATAGCTGCTTACTTCTGTGCACAGTCATACTACTGTTAGTCTGTTAGTAAAGAACTAAATTAGTTCAGGTATGCAATGATAATAGGGATAAATCATGAATCGATAAGAATATTTAGTCACTAACAACCAGACCTGGCTAACAAATGGCTCAAACAGCCCAGTGTCACAAATAGGACACAACCATTCAGCTCTTAAGGTTTTGTGTGTCCATTATTCTCAAAATAAACTTATATCTGACATTGTTGAATATTTTTCAGTGTATTGACTTTATTGGGACGTAAAAAGCTTACTGAACTAATATTTTCATCACTCCAAAAATAAGCCTGGCCTACGTTTAATAGATGCAAAACTGCAGTCGTTTAATTGCCTTAACTGCTAAATAACCCGTTGCATGATAATGAGACACCTTTCAAATTATAGACTGCCATATGTCTTCGGTTCATAATGCTGCGTTTCAGAATCCATATCCTGCTGTAATCCTCCACGTCCAATTCACATTGTATCTCGTGATTAGTATAGCGTTGAATAATTAGGACATAACCACAGACTACAAACAGCAGTTGAGTTGAAATGAGATTATAAAAATTCACCGTCATAGGTTTGTATATAATGCTAACTTTTTAACTGTGTGTCCTTCCACTGGTATCATCGATGCTAACTGCCTATCTCGCTTAGAGATAAATTTCGTCAGCTTCCTATGAACTAATTTCTGACTTTGTGGTCTCTACTGCAAAGAAAATTGATATTTCAGCTAATCTAAGATTAAGATATTAACTATTTGAAAATTCCCTACTAAATTATAATATTGGACCAATGAAAAAATGTTTCACATTTTATGTTAATCCCTTTTTTTAAATTTATTATAGACCAATTTTAATATAAGGCGCCTCATTAACTTCTTAATGTTATTACTTACCTAATGAAGCCATGCAGCACATAGTGAATATTCGACCAATTACTGGAGAAGTTATTATTGGTAGACCATATGAAATGGTTTGTGAAGTCGAGCCACCACCAGAGGAGCCAATAAGTTTTTCGTGGTATCATAATGGGAAAGTTATTCACCGTGAAGCTCTGATACGCATGACTTCATTATCATATCGAGATATTGGTACATATATTTGCCGAGCAGAATGGACACCTAGATATTCACGTACTGGAAGTATAGATGCTAATGCTACGGTAGAACTCAGCTTGGCACTAACACGAGAGACGAAGATTGGTAAGTTTCTCACGAAATGTAAATTCATAGATGTATGTATGTTATCAAATACTAATTTTGAGACGAATTGAAAAATGCTTCCAGTTGTCTTGAAATGATGTACTCAGATGAAATAATTAACCGTTTAAGTTAAAATCTCACAAAGTTTTAGGAATGCAATAGATATTCACTCTTAGTTTTTATTCAAAAAGGTGGAATTCTGAGGTAAAAACGTGTACCAATTAAGGTGTTTGTTTTCTACAAATCCAAGCTTCTACTTTGTATAGACGTCATATAGGCTAGTCAAATGTTGCTTTAAATAATGCATGTTTCACATACTGCTCATCCAAATAAAGTCCCTGAACTACTTGTATTACTTTGTTACAATGTGCTCGTTCACATACAGTGAGTATTACTGATCGTTTAGTCCAGAGTACCAGCAAAATCTGTACTTGCAAAGATACGAATGGTATAATAGTACATGATGCAGTCTTTTTTATTGTCAAGCAAAACACCCAGATCAGTAAGATCAATATTTCGCACTCACATGATGTCAAAGTTATCATATTAACCGCATTTATTTTCAGAGTTTATCGCAGGATTAATGTTAACTAACAAAAAGTGTAGAAAGTTTTCAAAGTTTCTTCTCAGAGAGTTGCATTCCGAAACTTTAACCCCCAGTTAACCTATTATTGACGTCTTAAGTTCTACCAAAGCATCTAAAAGTTATGACCAGTGATTAAAAATATTACAATAATCGTTAAGATAAATAATAACGGAATGAAATGTATTGCGAAGTTTTGCTTTCCGCAATTTTACACTTGTAGAAATGAGTTCTCCACCTGGTTCGGTTATGGTATCCTTGCCTGGAGAAACACGTGAACTGCACTGTGAATTCCCCGTGGCCAATCCAAAAGACGTCAGGTGGTATTTCGAAAATCAGCTGCTAGAAAACCACCCGACTATAAACGCAAGTGGAAAGATTTTCCGAATGGATCGTTTACGAGTCAGCATTGTGACCATTAAAAATATTGAAAATGATCATGCTGGAACCTATGAATGCAGAATTGGTCGTGATGTTAAACAAACTCATCTGGTTGTCAGAGGTAAAACATTGTATGCTGAAATTTGTCGTTACCATTATTTATATGTAGTGTAAATAAAATCTTATTTTTGTCACAAATACGTGTGACGATTTCAGAAGCTCGATCACTTGGAGAGCATCTTTTCTATTCATGAATCAACTTTCCAAAGCTTTTGAAAAGTGTGATAGCGTCCAACAGATGGATTAGAATCGGTAACAGAATAATGTTTTGACAATTTATGTACACACTGCTGAGAATGTCTTCATAAGCGATAGTTATACTCACAGTCTAATTCCACATTACTAGAATACCACTTGTCTATCATAAATTCCAAAATAACCTATTCCAGTAGACTTACCTTCATCTTAAATATAGTTAGCGGTGTTTTGTTTCGGCTGGTTGCCTCACTGCATTTCATTATTGAAAACTTTACACTAACCGCCAGTGCAAATGATTACCTGTCTGCTGATCATGAAAAGAATTTTTATGTCAAAACTTTTGGGATACTATACCAGGTAGTTTTTATAAAAATGGCTTTCCTCACAGTTATGATGCGACATGCAGTTTATACACCATCTCATCAGAACCAGTTTTCTTACTGATAGTGGTTCTCTTAAGTTGGAAAAGGTCTTAGTTACTGGCGAATGCATCCACTACTCCCATCAAACTAGTACACTGAATATCAAGCGCATCCGTCCTTGCGCAAGCGCTTTTTTAATCGTTTGTAGGGGAAACCTCTACAAACAACTGGCTAAGTCATCCGCTAAAATGAACTAATGGGTACCAGTTATTGACGGAACATATCCAGTGTTTATAAATAGCATGTTTTTCAAGACAAAAGTAGCTTGTAAGAGATTTTCACATTGTATTCTAAGTGAAAACAATCCTCATTTACACATTCTCCAAAATTAGTGACTACGTTTAAACTCACTTTTGCTTGATATTTAATCGCCATTCTAGATGCAACTGTATTTATCTAAGGTGATTTTGTTAGTCATAAAAACGTCATGTGATCTTTGTATACACTAGGGAGCATTTAAAGTCCCGACACAGTTCAAAATAAACAACAGTTTTGATCTATTGGTGTACCACTGCAGCATAGTTTATAAGAGTTCCGGTTTGAAAGATTAAGGTCAGACGCCAGTTACTACACTGGTGATAACTTTATCTGAAGTAAGCAGTGGTCAGAAGTAGGCTATGAGTTTCAGACAGATGCAAAAGACTATTATACCTCCATGTCACCACCAGATGGAATATTTCTGACTGCGTGTACTGTTTTGAAACAATACAATGTAGATACCTTTCACTAATTGGTTGTTTAGATCATGTTGACCATGCCAGTGTGCATAAATACCACCTTAATAGTAATGTTTGACGGGCAAACAAATTCAGCGGAAATATTAGCGTTTCGTTTCAGTCGACAATGATTATCATGATAACTGAACAGAAAATGTACAAACCATGAGATGTAGATGATGTAATCACATTGTAGGCCAATTTAAATTGCCACTTAATAGATCAAAGCGACTGGACAATGACGTCTTGTCTCCTCCATTTCACTTCAGACTGACCTCAGCAAGACCGAACACCCATGGTAGGGTGTCTTAAGAGAAGTGTATACGAAACAAACTTAAATGGATTGCAGAACAACTGACTGAAATCACTTTAGTAGGGTGTTGCATGCACGTTTTGAGATACAGCACGCAGCAAAAGCTGGCTCTTACCATATCATAGTAAAAGCTGTTAATTTTCGAAACATTATAGCTGGCAAATTTAGGATGGATATTTGGTTTCGGGAAAGTTAAGTTTGATGTTCTACTTAGGGACAGCTTCTTAAAATCAACCATCTAACCATTAAAGTAATACAGACATATCAGAACAGTGATAGGAAGCTGTATGAGCGAATATGAAAAACAAAACTAAAACGATAATAACAAAACAATACAATTCACAAATAAAAATAAGAGAAACAACATAATTACACATGTAAATAAATCTTTGCTTACTTAATATTGTACTACACTTGTTTAAGTCTCAAAAAGTTAGATGAACAATTAAAGATCTTAGGTACAATAACTTATGTTACTATTTAAATGTGACGGTCAAGATTGTCCGAAGTTCTGAGCTCTGCTGTTTCACAGTTTTCTTAATAATTCAGTATGAATTGCATCAAACAAAGTTTTAGGTTAACTAAGAAGTGGTGCAAAGATACTTAAATATAAGTAATTTCCTGGGGCTGATTTCTTTTCGCATTGACTATTCCAGAGTGGGACAAACAGAAAAGTGAAGTGTATTTTGAACTTTTTTAACCTGAAAGTTACTAAAGTGTCCTTTTCTTTTCCATCTGAATAGCTGAGGAAGGATTAGAAATTAATCCTAAATCGGATACAGTGGACGAAGGTGCAGCAGTCGAATTTCACTGTCGTGTACATGGGTTGGATGGTGATATAAACCGTCAACTGGAATGGTATTATAAACCATTTCAGAGTCCTACAAGAGTACGTCTTGATCTTAATCAACCAGATGGTTTTCTTCGTCATGATGATCAATTCGCTCAACACACCAGTTTCATTAGTAAAGCAAGAGCACGTGTGTCTGATCAAGGGGAATACATCTGTCGTTTACCAGCCCAAGAAGAAGAAGTTATTGGGAAACTTTTTGTTAGTAGGTTACAAGTTTATCTTTTATAATGCCATCTAGGTAAATTTCTCTATCATTTGTTCAATGCCAAAACTCAGTCATAAGTTTTTAAGCGATTAACCTGATTTCTGACTAATTATTTTATCGATAGAGTATATCGTATACAAATAAAATACGGAACAACTTTACGAATATATATTTATATGTATATGAGGTTTAACCTACAAAAAACATTTATACCAAACTGGAGTAAATATCTGTTTGCCCCCAAACAAATCAGATAAACTGTCATACGCATGACATAAAGTTAGTCAAACTTTGCACACTCTTTAGCTCTTTGAATATATATATATATATATATATATATATATATATATATATATATATACTGTGTTCAGTTTACATCCTACAGATTAGAAACTTGTTTACCAAAGTCGTTTTCCACCCCATGTATTTACGCATCTTATCTGTGAAAGTGGGTATATATGATTATTCGTACCTTTGTCCGCATTTACTTCTGCCGAATATAAACAGCTGATAGATGAAAGCAAACCTGAATTGTGTGCAAGCACAATATCAACCAGTAATCTAATCAAATATTATTTCTCCGTGTCCTTTATGACTTGTGTGTATTAACTAAAATACTAGCAAATAAGGTTATCATCATTTGGTAAATAAACTTTTACGGCTATATATTTGCCTGATGTGGAATTTAGTAAAGTTGTTGCGAAGTCATCTTCTGTAAAACAAAAACCTACTGAATATCAAATTGTACGAAGCTATAATCAGTTGATGGTGTATAAAAAACAAGTATACTTCCGTAGAAGAATTACTGAGTGCTTTTTTTTCACGAGTGGCTCTAAAAGACATTCATACTACTGAAGTGTTCTGAAGCCATGATGGCTCATCCATGTTGTAAAATGGCAGAAGTATGATATATTAGACTGCTTTTCTAATTGAAAGTTTCAGTGGTATACCACGTTTGGCTATTAGGTAAACCTCCTTAAAAGCTAACTGTGACCATCATACTGCGAAACAAGATGGGAAAGCTTTTAGGCAAAGTATATTTGACAGGAATGTGTGAGTAAGTTATACACTTCTGAAGTAATTGTCTATCGCGAATGAGCAAGAAAAAAACAATCAGAATGCTGTAGAACGGACAAATGATTGCCAAACTAATATGGCTGTCAAGTTTCGTAGAATACCACCTTGTACAGACACGTCAAGGTCAGGCTGTGTTGAATGTCTGGTAAAGCCACCCAATTTTCATGAATTTTCTACCTACAAACGAGAGTCAAAATTTCTACAGCCAATTGTTTGCTTTAATAGTTACTCCATTATGACTCACTCATATGCTAAAACTCTTCGCTGTTGAAGTCTAGCTATAAAATGGAAAGCAAAGATTAAAAATAAGAACTAAAATTAGGCACCTTTTCAACTGTTAAGCTGTATTTCTATGCACTGAAAGACTGACACTAAGAGCACTAACAGCTCAAAAACGAGACTGCTTTTGTTGTGTCCACGGTATAAAAAGCTAGCATAGGTGGAACATCGTCAACACCACTGACTTCCCAGCAGTGAAATTTTACAAATATTTTGTTGCATTCGAGAATTCATAAAATGAGTAAATATACAAACCAGCACAAAAATGTTCTACCTGAGTTATAAAACCACACCAAACAGTCTCATATCAAAGTAAACAATAGGATCGTTCGAAGAATATAGATTTTCGTTCTTATCGTTCACTAAATCAGTCATGATAGCCAATCTTTGTTAATACAGGGTTGAAACTGTTACTTTAGCATTGGTTATACTACTTAGATGATGGTTGCAGCAAATAATCATCACAAATATGTCACATGTTACAACGCACCGATACCACACCAATATGACTCTGCACTGAGGGTCTTAGTTGGTACACTAGCTATAAGGACAGGGAAAAATCGTCAAAGAAACATTCATGTAAAACAAAAACCTCCAGACTCCGTTTTCTCTTGAGAAAACAAGCTCAAGTTCAAGACTGAATTCCAAAAGTTTCTTAATTTGTGGTGAGAAAATCTAATTGAAGTACTTAAAAAACGGAGCGTAATTCAAAGGTTTCAGGTTTAACCTCAACGCAATCTGAAGTGTAATTAACTATGCGCTTATTTCATAAACTGCTACTATTTTTCGAGAAGTCGAACTGGGATTTCCCAAAGTCCCTTTTATTTGAACCAGTGAGTTCTCTCCATAGATTTCAACGTGTTTACTAAATTATAATGCGTCATAAAATTGTTAACGTTAAACTACACCAATATAATTTTTATTCATGTAGGAGCAACCAGGACTTACATTTTGTCGATAACTCCGCAGAGGCTTACCGTTCGTCCATACCAACCTATAGAATTCGAGTGTTTTGCTGCAACTGCTGATGGGCAGCCAGCACCGTTCACACCACGTTTCCAAGTCAGAGACTCTAGAATCTACTATGAAACTGTTCGCGTCAGTGAAAACCGTGTCAGATTCGTTCTTCAAAGAGGCTTAGGATCTGACCAAAATGGAACGGTTGTTGAATGCCTTTCAGACGTAAGTTTTACTTTGGTTGTTTATGCCGGTTACTGGAACGCACTTTCGCACCTCCTAAGTCTTTCAGTAATGTTAATCAATCTAAAAGTTGTGAATTAATACTTTTATCCAAAGACTGAATATTGGAAATTTCCATAACATCTGATATTGTCAACAGTTTCATTTTATTTGACTCTACTTCAGTAAGAACTGTGTTAAATTATTTCTACAACAAGCACGGTTTGAGCAAACATTATATTGCCACACCAAATGAACCCCAGATTTTGTAAAAGAGATATTTACTCGGCAAAAGTAGACATATCTAACCTAAAGCGATATGGAATTTAAGAACCGAGTAGTTTCAGAATTCTGAATAAAGTTGATATTTATGTTGGAAAGATTTTATGGTAAAGAGTTTCAAATATCCTTTTAGTCTCCTAAATAAGATGTGTTGTATAAAGAAGGTTGAACACAGTCTGTGAGACTTCTTTTCAACTTGATTTTCTGTTTATTATATCTTCATTGCAACCAAAAATAAAATATTTTCCTCTAAGAATTAAGAAACAAATCTCATCATTATCACTTCGTTTCAGATGTAAAACAGAGTTCTAAATAAAGGTAGTAATGTGTCGGTGAACAAGTTTTATTGCTTACTTGAGTTTACAACTTTTATATGAGTGTATTAAATGAGTTTGAAAAGTGAACAACGAAATGAGAAAGGGTGCTAATTTAAAAAATGGGAGTTCCAGTGGTGTTTGTAAAGTCACAAAAGTTCAAAATCTGCTATTTCCTACTTCACCAAGAATTTACAAGTGTTTCCGGGATGTACCTAGACATATTTTATAGACTGAGTAGAAAATGAAGATAGCCATCCATAGCCATAATCCACCATTACTCAGTATCTCAAACAACTTGAGTTCAAAGAATGATATCGAAAAGTGGTGCCTTTAGAAATGAACCTCAAGATCTTACTCTCACATAGAATATACGGTGACCAGAGTCTTAGGAATTACATCTGGAAAATGACATTTGTTCATTGATAGCTGGCTTTTAGTATTTTTATCTGCTGGACGAAAACTATCTACAAGGTAGCATTTTATAGATCTTACTAAACGAAGGCGACCGGTGTTACACTAATGGTAAAACTTTTCTATTCCTTAAGTAATGCCTGAACCAACCAGATAATTCTTCCTAGTACGCTTTAATTAATCAGGGAGAAAAATGAAAATAGTTGGTTTGAGATCACATCCGTATCATGGAATTACACTTTTGAAATTGAATTTCTCTCATCACACTGTTATCGTCAATATAAACTTGTTACAGCAATAAACATACGGAGTAACATTAATATTTGCGAAATTACCGCGTGCAAAGTAAATAAAAGATGGGTGATTCCCTTGAGTTAGATAAAAATTAGAGATCTAGTACCCATTAGCTTAAAAACATTTTCTAACACCATACGGTGACGAAAAATGTCTCGAAATGTCTAAGCAGTTTTACACTACTCACAGGTTATCCCTATCTGAAGAAACAGACATTTTGGTGGAAAATCTGGAGTAAGAACTTGGTCATAGTTTCATATTTCAAAATTGAAACACTTATATTCTGTCTGGTGGTTACTTATCCTGCTTAATGTACAATACTTTGCAAGCAGGTTCCCGCAATTTAGCAGCTGGATGAAGAGGAATGGTATTCTAACTCTAGACATCATGACGATGAGACCAAATAGGAGCGGTCTTTTGGTGGTGTTTACAGAGTTGTAATGCTGCTGTGTGAATATGTTGTTGAAATAAGCTCTAATCATCAAAGGTGCCATTTGAAACTATCATTGTTCCAACAAGATTCTATGATCTGAGTACTTACTACAGTGACATGTGTAGACAGAAGCTCACTGAAGATATTGGATAGTAGTGTACAAACGTTTGAAAGCATGAGCCATAGGACTCCAAAATGATAATTAAAATTTCAAGTTGTTATTCATCGTAGACTGACATCAGTTATGGGGACAAGGGAAACCTGGGAGCACTGGGCAGCTGTTTCGTCCTAGTATGGGACTCCTCAGCAGTGCGCACCCACGACCCCACCAAAGATCGAACCCGCGACCTCCAGGTTCCGCCGCCAGCGCGTTGCCATTGAGCCACTGGGTCAGAATCCAATGCTCCACAATTCCAACTTCTGTTAACCCATGTAATCTGAAGTGTAATTTTGAAAAGCTGTGCTCTTTGCGAAGCGTGAAGATAATGGGCTAGAATAGCATTTATTTGCTAGAGTGTATTTCGAGGAGTCACAAAGGAGGAAGTAATTGTTTAATGCTCCAAGACTCTCAAAACTTTTGCAATTGATGTTTAATGATTCTGTGACTAGCCTTGATTTTGGACGAAAACTGTCATGTGATATAAGTTTGATTATATGTAAGTAATAGTCATTAACATTACGAATTTTAAAGTCATAATGGCGTTACTCTTTTTATTTAACAGGAACCAAGCAATCCAGCAGTAGCTGTGATTGCTGTTGAAGACATATGTCCAGAAGGTTCTCGTCGTTGTCGTTCAGGACAGTGTTTACCATCTGGAAGATTTTGTGATGGTGTAAGAGATTGTGATGACGGTTCAGATGAAGACCCTAAACTTTGTAGTGAGTTGTCATTCACAGTTGCATTGAGTTGTTTCTTAAGTGAAATACAAATTTTGCGAATATCCGTTTGTTAATTTCCATAACTATGCTTTTGCTTTCAGGTCTAGATACTCAGAGAATGGAAGGAGTAAATTTTAAGTCAACACTTATGTCATCTAAAAAATAACCAACGTGGACATTAGGAGAATGCGGATTCAGTCTGTTTGTTATGACAATGCAGAGAACGAGGAATACTTGACTTTTTTTACTGATCTAACCGCCTTTTCAGCTTGAAAGTCGAGTTCAAGAATTCCAAGATGGTAAATTTGTATTTCTTGCACCTTTCAAAACAAAAGTCAGTGAGGCTTCTAAATGTTTATGAAATTCAGACCCATTCAAAAATTTCATTGTATGAATTGTTATTTTGGATGCAAGCATGAGGCTGAATTTCACTAAATTCCGCCTTACTGCAGAAACGTTTACCATTAAAAATTATCCATTCCATTTCACCGAAGTTCTAATATATTTGAAGTCATTTCAAAAGACACGCATACTTTCATAAATAATTTACTAAGCAATAAAGCAGATAACTTCGAACAAATTAATCAATAGCAACCACAGGACTATGAAACTGCATAACTGCATTGCTTAAACCGTTTATGGAATCACTGTAATAATATACTGAAGTTTTCAGAATTCATAGAATCAAAAAGCTCCATGATAATAGCTCATTCATTTATAGGATACTGTCACAGAACTAAGGATTATGCAGCCGATCACAACTATTCTAATCAATATTTTCTAATCATTTGAATTATTATTATTTGTCCACGTCTGCCCACTACCTTCCGTTTCTTCCTCACACGATCTCCTCCATGTCATCCTGCGCTCAAACGTCAAAATCGTCGTTTCCCCTTCGAATACCACTCGACGGCCTGGCCTGCTGCGTGATGTCCCCAGTCGTCCTTATCAGTGAATGTCCAATCCATCTCCACTTTGCTCTGCATATTTGTTAGGTGATGGGTTCTTGGTTGGTTCGCTTTCAGACAGACACGCAGACAGAGTTCCTTACTGCTTATTCATATTATCCTCGCCATCTCATCGATATTCAGTATCGAGTGAGCGTAGGCGGCAGCTGTTGATGAATCTTTGTAATTTGTTGGAAATGCTTTTCGTAAAGCGCCAAGTCTCTCAACCATCACAAAGAAGCACTGACTTACTTGACTGGATTAGTGTTGAAAATCCGGATATTGTTCACGCTTTATGCTGAGTGCAGTGCAGTGCAGTGCAGAGCAGTAGATCTCCACACTGATTTCAGATTAATGGAGGTCTGTCTTGCTGTCTTTCCGATCCTCGCTTCGATGTCCTCATCTGTGTCTGGGCCGCCTGTAGTTGAAACGATGCTGTCTTGCCTTGGTGGTAGGTGAAAGAGACAACTTCCTTTAGATTTCTCCCGTTGACGGTGATTGGTGCTTGTTGTTGTTGCTGTCGATGTTATTGTTGGTTGGGTATCTTTATCACCTCTGTCTCCTATACATTCATCTGAGAGAAGTCCCATCTTCGCTGTCTCCTCTGTAAACTTGTTAGTTTTCGCCTGTAGATCTTCGAGTTTGTGCGACAAGACATCAGACATAAATCATCATCATCGGCAAAATCCTAATCTTCTGGGGTCTTTTCATCGGTCAAATAGTGCATGCCCATCCTCTCCTTCCTCACAGTTTGTTACATGATCCAGTTCACCACAGTGAGGTAGATCATAGGTGATAGTAGGTGGCAACCTTGTCTTACTTCTGTTCCCTGTCTTCACCTCAAAGACATCACTGAGCTATCCATCGTGGATCACTCGGCATGTAGCAGCATATAGCATAGTGTATGGCTGTTGAATGAGGTTGGTAACGGTTTGTGGCACTAAAACTGTAGTGTTGGCGCAGCGGTTTCCAAATTACTTCTCAGTTGACGCCTCGATCGAAGGCCTTTTTGAGATCGATGAAGTTGAGGTAGACAGTTGACTGGTATTCTATACTCAGTTCTATGATGATGCGTAGTGCAGCGTTGCAGTTTGATCCGCACATGATTTATTCTTCCTGATGTTTATACGTTTGCTTTCACCGAGAGGTGTCACATCGGCTAGTTAGCTCCGCGAAGGCTTTCACCCACCGGCGTCATTTCATCTCTCCGATTCCAGAAGGGGATAAGTTTATTTTTATTTTTTATATTTTCTTTGTGCTTTGAAGTTTGTTTAGCGATTGGATTGGTTTTACGAGGTAGGGTTGCTGCCCCTATTCCCAACTTTCCCTCTTTATCCGGCCTTACGATTGGCTGGTAACTAGTGAACTAGGTTAACTAGGCGAGGTTATTCTATTCTTTAACCCTAGAAAATTTTAGATGTTATACATTGTAAGTTATCATCAATCACCAGTTAACGCAAATATTAGGCAAGTATTTGTCCACCTAAATGTATACCTTTTCAAATATTTATTTAAATAACGAATTCAAGAGATTACGTGTGTTTGTAAAGAGTCTTGAAGTTTATAATAAACTACCAGCCAGTCACATATTGTCACTAAACAAAATGAAACTTGATTTTAACAGCCTGATATGCATTCAGTACTAATGCAGGATATAAGTTAGTATTCCAGGTTTGATCCGTGACTGAACTAAAAATTTAAGTGTACTTGACCTTTGTATTCATCAGAAATTAATGCCATGTCATTAAGACTTTCAACGGTTTATGTAGCAGACAAACTAGTACACAAAAGTCTATGAGATTGTTAGACAACAGTTTTCAGTATCGTTAACTTATCTGCTGACGTTCACTAGTCATATTGACAATAATAATGACAAATACGTGATGACAGATAATATAATGCAAAACGAATGTCATCATTAGCACAGGATGTTATTCTGCCAAACTGTTTTACAACAAGATATTTTAGTTCATAAGTACCTCAGTTAGAAAATTGATGGTGATGTCAGTGAAAGCGGACAAGCAAGAGGTGACTAAATAGATTCTAAATCAATATTTGTGGGTAACTATCCTGTAAGTTGTAATTTGTTTAAAATAGCTACTTATTTATACAGTACACTATCTCTCCTTGTTGTTGCACCTCATCTCTATTAACCTTTCCTATAAAATGTTTTTCATACTTTGTTTTCAAAAATATCGATCAACAGATGTATGTGATCCCATTTCAAGAAAATGTGAATTTTATCAAGGAAGAGAACCAATGAAAGCAACCTTTATGGTACACTGGACCTGTGATGGTGAAAGTGATTGCGGAAATGGATTCGACGAAGCGAACTGTGAAGGTGAGTGAGTCGATGTTTTGCCTGAAGAAACTTTTGTTGGCAACCAGTTTAGTCTGAAGATATCGTTTTACTAAGTCATTTCAAAACTGATAAACGTCAGTAGCTAAGACTTTCCAACAGTTTCATTCCAGATTTATTACTCTGCCATGATAATGATATTGACAGTTTTGATATATCTGTTCAGTCGTATCTGGAGGAAAACGAAAAGTAATAAATGTGATTCAAACAACTTTTTAGAATCATTTGACTAAGTGTTTACTTATTTCTTACGTACACTTGACAGCAATCTTTTTACAACAGGAGATCAGATATCACATACACAGCGTACTGCTAACCAAAAGCAGAAGGTGACGTATTAAAACACTCCAATACTAATAATAACGATAATAATAGTGATAAGAATATTCTAAATAAAATGTCTATTTTCAAAATTGCTTTTTTTCGAGAAGTAATTAATACTGTTCATTACACTGAAGGCACAAAGACAAAAAGTTGCCTACTGAACTTATGGTTTATAGCACAGCTACATTTTAAGGACCGAATGAAGAAGAAAAAGATAAGTCCTTCCAGCTTTGAACAACCTGAAGAGTGTTAGGCTTGTGTGATTTTGATATGGTGGGGAATACTTGTTACTCAGACGGATTATCTTGGATGCATTGTGCTGTTTGATCTGGATTGTTTAATTGGGAAGCTTTCATTGTCTTTCTAGGCAGCATCATCAGCGCTAACTGCAGTATGAAGTCATAATGTAGTTAGTGCCTATGATGTCTGGAAAGACAATTAAGGCTCCAAGATTAAACCATTTGGAACAGATAACACAACGCAACGGGGAGAGATACGTTTATGATACTCTGAAAATTCACGAAAGTCACTTCTTTAAAGAATAACGCCTATAAAGTTTCTCCCATTTAGATACTGACTATGACGAATCAGATTATAATGTCGATTAAAGATTACAGACAGTGTAAATGAGAGTATTTTAATGGACTGACGACGTACATTTTTCGGTAAGTTATACAGAATCTTTAACTAAGCAATAAACTGATAGTGGATGATGAAATTCCCATCAAGACCCAGATTTTCATTTCACATTCAATTATCATCTATTACCATTGCAAGAACTGGGGTGAAATCATGCTCCACTCCTGTCCACCGCAAGCAGAATATTAGGCCACATCATCCTAGAGAGACTGAAAGATGCGCAGGATTCAAAATTACGACCGAAATAGGCTGGCTAGCTAGCCTCAGGAAGAATAAATCATGTGCGGATCAAACTGCAACGCTGCACTACGCATCATCATAGAACTGAGTATAGAATACCAGTCAACTGTCTACCTCAACTTCATCGATTTCAAAAGGCCTTCGATCGAGGCGTCAACTGAGAAGTAATTTGGGAACTGCTGCGCCAACACTACAGTTTTAGTGCCACAAACCGTTACCAACCTCATTCAACAGCCATACGCTATGCTACATGCTGCTACATGCCGAGTGATCCACGATGGATAGCTCAGTGATGTCTTTGAGGTGAAGACAGGGAACAGAAGTAAGACAAGGTTGCCACCTACTATCACCTATGATCTACCTCACTGTGGTGAACTGGATCATGTAACAAACCGTGAGGAAGTAGAGGATGGGCATACACTATTTGACCGATGAAAAGACCCCAGAAGATTAGGATTTTGCCGATGATGATGATTTATGTCTGATGTCTTGTCGCACAAACTCGAAGATCTACAGGCGAAAACTAACAAGTTTACAGAGGAGACAGCGAAGATGGGACTTCTCTCAGATGAATGTATAGAAGACAGAGGTGATAAAGATACCCAACCAACAATAACATCAACAGCAACAACAACAAGCACCAATCACCGTCAACGGGAGGAATCTAAAGGAAGTTGTCTCTTTCACCTACCACCAAGGCAAGACAGCATCGTTTCAACTACAGGCGGCCCAGACACAGATGAGGACATCAAAGCGAGGATCGGAAAGACAGCAAGACAGACCTCCATTAATCTGAAATCAGTGTGGAGATCTACTGCTCTGCACTGCACTCAGCATAAAGCGTGAACAATATCCGGATTTTCAACACTAATCCAGTCAAGTAAGTCAGTGCTTCTTTTGTGATGGTTGAGAGACTTGGCGCTTTACGAAAAGCATTTCCAACAAATTACAAAGATTCATCAACAGCTGCCGCCTACGCTCACTCGATACTGAATATCGATGAGATGGCGAGGATAATATGAATAAGCAGTAAGGAACTCTGTCTGCGTGTCTGTCTGAAAGCGAACCAACCAAGAACCCATCACCTAACAAATATGCAGAGCAAAGTGGAGATGGATTGGATATACACTGATAAGGACGACTGGGGACATCACGCACCAGGCCAGGCCGTCGGGTGGTATTCGAAGGGGAAACGACGATTTTGACGTTTGAGCGGAGGATGACATGGAGGAGATCGTGTGAGGAAGAAACGAAAGCTAGTGGGCAGATTTGGAGCCAGGTTGGAATGACTGCATAAAACAGAGTGTTATGAAGGCGTGCTACAGAAGCTCTACATTTCACTAGGAACCTAAGATAAAAATATGAATTGTACTTTGTCGATGTCAGATCGCCAAACTGATTAGCATTAAATGATAAGTTTCAGAATCAAAAAACATCACAAATGACATTTTTCGGTCTTCTTTTGATACACTAGACATTAGCAGATGCATATTATTTGTTGTGACTATAAATACTATTCTACTACTTCTGAAAATGATTCTTGAAGACGAAAATTTTCTTCTCTGCATTATCCCTTGTTAATTTTTCGTCATGATTCATTACTGGAAGGAAAATCCAGGTTCATATACCTAACCTGATTTATTATACTTAACGTAACCACAAGAATCTTTTTTATAAAAATAACGATATCCGGTAAATTTTAAAGTCATTTCCTGATATGAACTACCTGTTAGTGTCATCAAGTAGCTTCAATGTAAACGGCTGACTAAATGCAAACAAAATTGATTTCACCTCAATAACAGTTTCTTTTCGTAATATCATGATTTTCAACCAAGACATGAGAATAAATGCTGACAGACAAACTGTAATCATAGAGTTTTTTACCACAATATTTAACAGGTGACAAATATTTGACCTAAACAGACGGTTATGATTACATTATTTCTTGCTTTTAAATAAAGTACGAAATCTGAGTTGTCGCAACTCAGTAGCTTAATGAATGAATTCCCAGCTTCGGGATGCTGTTTTCAGGTTTCTGTGGGGACATTGTCACTCAATGAGATTTGGGTATATACATTTGATGAGTCCCAAATAGGACAAAACGCACAGTCTGAATCCCAGTACTACCCACTATCTATCGTAATTATCTCACTAAAACTGTTTGGAATACTAAGTGTGAAGTGGATTTTCAGCCAAAACATTGACTTCAGTTTTGGTCTTTAACAAAGTTTTCGATCAGAAGCTAATGTGCACTATTTCTTGCTATGCAGATGGCAACTTCTAGAAAGAAGCTGTAGAATCACCAGCAAAACTCACAGATGACGCAAATACTCTCTGAAGGAACAACTTTAACTCCAGGTATTCACAGAACATTTTCAAAAACCCTTCAGGATACCGGCTTCTCTGTGTTTAGCAAAACATCATGAAGTTAAAGAAAAGACGTCAACAAAAGTCAATGAACTTCTCAACAGAACTTGATTGCCCATAGTAGTATAAATTCGAGAATTTAGAGGATAGGTATTCTGAAAATGCGTGCTAAAAGTAATATCTCACTAGGCACAGTATTCAAACAAACTATTTTGATGCTTATAAACTTCACACTATTCTGAAACTTTAATAATGGCGGCCACAATCACACTTAATTAATTTTAAGATTGGATAGAGTAACATTTTTATTCTCTGGAATTTGGATAATTAGTAGGTAGGTTAGATAGCTAGTACACGTAGGCACAAAATAAGATGTAAGGTGCTTAAGAGTTGGTATAGAAAGACTAAAGGAAGAAAGTTGTACTGATTTGTGAGTTTTTTTAAAATGTCTACAGCGCAGCACAATGATTTACACAATTTATTTAGTGTTTATTAAATCAGTGTGAAAGACAACTGTACTGAACGTAAGTTAGTAAGACTTGAAGAAAAAAATAAATAAATGCATCATCTAATTATTTTCCTATTATTCTGACTCAGTAAATTCACTGCCTAGAGATACAATGGTGTGAATAAAATGAATTCAGACCCCATATGATGGGTTGCTATTTGCATTTCAAGTTACAACAAAAAAAGCTTATTTGTGGATACTTATAATTTATGGCTGAATTTCACTTGTGGTACTCCAAATTATGCATGGGTTTGTTCAAGCTAAAAGATTTCATTTCGAATGTAGTTAACGAGTTACTAATTTCAACTTTTCGGGGATTACGACATCGGGAAACATTTTTCTGATTCTAAGAAATGAAACCTGGCCCTCCCCTATGCCCACTTTCTTATGAGTCACAAAACAAAAGTAATCTATCAAACTATGTATATTTTCTTAGCTTTGGCGAATTCTACAACAAATTGTCTTAGTCGTATGAAATTAGTGAAAGGAAATCTAAAACAATGATTCTCATTACATCTTTTATTTAGAATATAAACTTTATCAGTGATAGTATAGATATATTCACGTTAAATTCATTTTATAGATCACGTTTTCAATACAGGAGAAAAGACTCAGAGGCTCATTATCACAGTATACTTTGTTAGAGGTATTCAGCAGGTAGATTTTTTGACATTCATGAGGAAATACAGATTTAAAAGACAGAGCTGTGAATATCTGAGTGAAACACATTCCCTTTATTTTCCAGTGGTCATTGGCTGAACTTCATTCTCACTTTATTGATCAGGACTGATGTGCACACATATAGATATGTTTCTAAATCAATTTGCTGCCTCAAGATTCTGATGAACTGTTTGCTTGTAATATAGTGGCTGGTGCGTACTTTTCCAAAAACTCGTGGGTGTTTTTCACCATAAACCGGTGTCGTTCAATTGAATACCAATATCAGCGTAGCATTCATCATGGACTGATATCAGTTGGAAAACCGGCGAAAACCTGAGAGCACTGGACAGTTGCTTCATTCTGGAATGAGACTTCTAGAAGCGCGCACTGAAGACCCTACTGGATGCTTACCCTAGAGTTATCAGACCCTCCACTGGACAGCTGTTTCGAACTGCCATTCAGGTTGCGTATGACGACGATAACTGGCCGATGGAGTTGGATGATGCTAGCTCTATATTCTGAGTTAACAGAAGTATGAAAATGTGGATAGTTGGATTCCGAATCCAGTAACACACATGCACACTTCAACGTTTACCGACAGACAGGTTCATTTTGTTTGCTATTTGACTATGTGTTTTAGGTTTCCACAATCAGTCTGAGTAGTAAGCTGAATAAAGTCTGGCTTACACTGTGAGGAGTTAAGAATAATCAAGTTCTGATTTTCAAAATACGACTGGACTGTGATATAAGTTGACTAGTGGAGGCAATTCGTGGAATCCAGTACTTGCGATTAATCCTGTTTTTGACTTATCAATTGAGTGTGCCTGCATCCAGTAAGTGGTGATATTCCTAATAAAACTAGGCTCCAGCACCCAGTTTCAAACGCTGGAGAGACACTCACAAGCCCACTCAATCAAGACAAAAACCTCTTTTGCAACAAGCATCAGTCGCTGACAATCAATATTTATCGATAATACAGTCCAAGTACCGATAAATAACGAATAATAAAAAAGTGGTTGAGTAGCAACTGGACTATGATAAACATTTTAATAACCGGTTTCAGATTTTGATTAGTTTTTTTGACACCCGACTTTCGCTGTACTTTTGACTATTTAAACACCCTTTCCAACATGAAGTAAACCATTTTTTAATCTAATTGCTTAGCTCGAGCAGCTGAACGTTGTCAAGATCGTATGTTTACCTGTTCCCGTGATAACCGTCAAATTCCAATGGCCTTCGTTTGTGACAAGGATCGTGACTGCAGTGATGGTGAAGACGAACTTACTTGTGGTAGGTTCATTTTCGATTACCAGTACATTTGATAACTGCGTGAATGGATTGAAAGACAGCATCAAGCAAATTGAGCTGAGAATGAATTTAGAAACCTGATTTTAATTCCTGCAAGTACAATTACTTCTTTTCCAATGCAGCTGTGAGCTTTACAGCTCACATAGCCTTGGAAGCTTCGGAAAAGATTTGAGGCTATTAATATAGCTTGGTCAATTTTTAACACACAAGGTATCATCTTTCACTGATGTTAAGCTAACCACAACTTTCAAAGATGCATAGGTTTCCTAATAAGCAATATTTTAGACGCTTTGAATCTGAACAAGTTTAAGTAAAATGCCAAATTATATTTCAACAGAAAAGGACATTGCATGTTTTCAGTTCCAGTTCTCGATGTGTGAGATTTTGAAAACACAGACCTAAACAACACATGCATAAAAATCTACAAGATGCAAGCAACTATAGTGAAGGACTTATATCCTGTCATACATCGGAACTGTAACTAACCAGAATTGATTTCAGTGAACAATCAGTGACACTGCATGGAACTTCAGTAGTCATACAGATTGATGACCGCAGACTTCACAGTAATGTTCTAGTGTTTTGGAAGTTAGGTTGCCCTTGGTGTATCGGCTGCCAACATAAATGGTGCAGTATGTTGCGCATTCCAGTCACTCTAGAATTTTCAATAAATGTAGAATGTTCTGCATGAGGTACTGAAATCTACTAACAAATTCTTCGCTTATCAAGAAACATTTTTAAACTAGGCATGATACCTTTGGAGAAACTTTGATATATCTTACAAAGTAATTTCTTACTGGGCAACCACTTCTTGACTGCAAAGCATGAGTGATGGTTGCCCGTTGGGAGTTCAGAAAGTGCGTTTCCCCTGATTTTTATCTTCTGAATAGGTATATTTCGTCTACTAATATAAGAGTAAAACTTGGGCACTATGGTCGATTGTAATTTCATTTTAGTTTGCTTATTGGAAATATCACACAGTGAAACAGTAGCATTTACTGGATAACGGTTCGGACACAATTTATTATCCATATTCATATCAGGTAACTCCACAACTTTGAGACAGTTTATATATTCCCAATTTTCTCTCTTTCTCTGTGATGACAAGGGTAGTAGAACTTTCCACAGATTCAGAATCATTTCGATTGCATGTATTTGGTGTTGATTCGATAAACAAAGATTCGGTTATCAGTCTCTCCCTCCACCCAACTAAGTTAGTTTTTAACACTGTCGCCCTATCCCAGCCTACTGTGTGATTTTGTAATTGTGTGCAGAGCTATAGCCAAGCTTTTCTCTAGATTTCTTATCTTATCAGGATCTACTAATCTTGATTTAGCTAAGTTTTTGTGATCTGTTATTCTAATCGACCCTGGTCGACTGCTTTGACCTATGTACTTGACCTCGCAATCATTGCAAGGGATTTGGTGAACCAGATTATTTTGCTTAATTGCATCCACCAAAGCTTGTTTCTAAATGAGTTGTTGGTTTGAATGCCACTTTAATCCCAGCCAGGCTTATTGAGAATTCTTCGTAATGCTTCTGAAGTGCCTTCCTTGTATGGTAACACAGCAGATGCTTTGAATTCTCTCTTGACCCTGTTGCTATTATTACCATTAGTAGTGAGATTATTGTTAACAACACCTGTATTACTACTACTACCACTGCTAATATTTTTCTTTCGATTTCTTATGAATTTATTGATAAATTTCCGTGAGTAATTATTGAGACATACTTATCCATAATCACATATGAAGTAAATGCTAGTTAATTGGTCAGTTACTTGGTTACTGAGTTGTCAGTTCACAAACAGCGGAGCCATTTATCTGCAAATATCCAAGTAACTAATCCAGTTCAACGCAATTCGTTGTGTGGTAGTTATTTCGTGACCTGAATCTTGGAAACCGTTTTTGTAAATTGAATAGGAAATTTATTCAGATTTTACTTTGGAAAGTGTAAACCATGTCCAAGATTGCATATTTTTATCGTATAGATATTATAAAATCACTTGATATTTCCCTACGTGAACATCAGATTATAAATCATCTTAACCATTGAAAAGAATATTATTGGCACATAATCCCACTGTTTTCTACACTAAAGCAGCACTCATTGTGAAATCTAGCTGTGCAGTGATATTTACACGAATGATGAACAGCAAAAGGAAAACTAAAGTTTATATTTGTATTTCTGAAACAAGTTGATTGAAACAATAATGTACTAGGTTGACAAATTCTGACTTCTATAGATGACCCAGTATTAAATGCATACAGAAAGCTTGCAAGGAGAAATTTACAGCTATATTTTTAAAAGGTTCTCTTAACATATTCCAACATATGTAACTTGATACTTGAAGAAACCACTCAACCACAATAAATTTTCAGGTATATTCTGCCAAGTACCTTGTTTGCAGATTAGTAACAAACAAATTTCTTTACACAAAACTTCTACTGAGTAATAGCAACCATTTCAAACGGCCTTCTTTGATGGAAGTATGATAAGCGACAACCTGGACTTCGAATTTCCAGTCATCTTATAGCTTATGATTGACATTTATCAGCTTTGGCTTTCTTCAGCCATAGAAACTCACTGAAATATGCAATGTTTCATTTTACTTTTACAGCTGCACCAATGATCGCTGAGCCACTTACAACACGTTATTCTGTTCGTCAGGGTGATACTGTAGTACTTGTTTGTGAGGTGACTGGTAATCCTGTGCCATATGTTATTTGGCGTTTCAACTGGGGATGCCTTCCTGAGGAACCTGGTCGTTTTAGAATAAGTAATGTACCAAGAAACTGTGATTCACCTATGCCAACAGTTGTAAGTACATTGACAATTACAAATGTTAGGCCAGGAGACGATGGAATATATAACTGCGAAGGTCTTTCAGGAGCCACTCGAGCTTTATCCAATGACTTGGTTGTAATGATTGGAGGTTAAGGTGAGTTAATTTGATACTTTATTGTTTTAAGTGATTATAATTTCATCTATGCCTTTTAATTTATCGAAACTGTTAGAGACCTCTAACAAAAATAATATGCACATTTGTAATTGAATTTCAAGACTCAACATGTCTCATTTGCTGCAAATAAGTAGGGAAGAATTCATGACAGTAACTTAGAACAGGAATTCACTCTGTTTTGTCGACTTCAGAGCTTTGAATACGCACAAATAATAAATTTCTTAGTCAGAATCGTGATGAAAATCTCGAAGTGTAACCCAATTATGAAATTTCAGAGAGCCGTATCCAGAAAGTAAGGAAGCTTAGATCAAGGAGTTTAATTTTCTTTATGCCGGTGTTTGGTTTGGTAATGGAGACAGAAATTCTCAAGTGATATAATACTAATTGAAATGGATTATCACAACTAATTTTCATTATATAGTGAATAAACATTCTTTGCGTGCGAACTTTGGACATCTTGCTAACGTGACTCGAAAAAGAATTCTATCTAAAACGCTTTATAAATAGAAGAACAGTGAAGCAAGAAAGTTTGAGCCCCTTTTTATCACTCTTTTCGAGGGCATGATTTCATTGAATGTCTAAAAGTTAGGTCACTATTTGATTTTTCTAAGATAAAAATACTGGAAACTCTGAGAGGAAAGATAATAAAAATGTATATTTTCTTTTTGTTCATAGTAAACAGGTTGAACTCAAATCTGCCAGTTGTAGTACTTTACGCGAAATAGAGTCAACCAAGTAGTAATTCGATTACCACCTTATTTGGTGTTATTTGTTAAATGAGCAGCTATATATTGTTTGAATGCATTTCAAATCCCATAGTGAATCCTTTTCAGGAATTTGAAGTTTGAGCCAGTCCTTTAGTTTCAATTGACTTTCCTACTGTCATACATGTCAGCTGAAAGACGTGAATATAGGCAACACTAGTCAGAAACATTTTCTACTCTGCAGTGTGTAATAGAAATGTCAGTAAAACTCTATCAAACTGATGGCTTTTTAAGATATAATTATTGAAAGTTCATCATTTTAGGCCTGCATATGTGAAAAGTTTGTTCATTTTAAAAAAATGTTGGTTTTGGAAATTACTGACCAACACAGTTACCTATTTTGCCTTATATTCTTTTTCAACCTGATGAATATTTTTCTTCAACCTTTATTGGTATTCATCGACAGCGAAAAACATTCACTTACTTTTCTCAGAGTTCTTTCCTATAGATTCTGCTGTCTCTGAATTGCAGAGTGAACAGATGCAGACAAAAGACAAGTGAGAATCATGAATGTTTTTGGGTCCGATATATTGAAAAACATATGTTTCTGTTATTATTTCTAAAAGTCATAATTATTATTAGGTAACTGCTTGTTTATTCCGCAAATGGTGTGAAATTTTCGGAGGAGAAGTAAAAACAAATTAATTTTACAATAA
This sequence comes from Heterobilharzia americana, assembly GCA_944470555.2. Classification (NCBI taxonomy): domain Eukaryota; kingdom Metazoa; phylum Platyhelminthes; class Trematoda; order Strigeidida; family Schistosomatidae; genus Heterobilharzia; species Heterobilharzia americana. Next base: position 107,082,264 of record OX104134.1, on the reverse strand, counting down.
TCATTGAGTTGCCAGTACCTTTTCCATTTTACCTATCTTTAATGATTGATGATAGACAATGTGAATATAGGTGTCTAAATTTCGTGCTTTGGAGTACTCATCAGTAATCCATGTATGCCATCCAATAAGAAAATATAGTTATGTCATCGAATATCATAGTCGAATACGATACTACTTCATCACTCTAGGAAGCATCAATCTTTATGTAATAGTGAGCAAGTTACTAGAAAGGAACTCGTATTATTTCACATGGTTTTCACTGTTGTATAAATTTAACACTTTAAATATATTTTCGTAATGGTATGATCAGTATTCTCATCATCGGTACGCTGATTACGATGTGTTTTTTTTAATTATTTCTAATGAAATATTTTCAGTAACACCTATCTTGATATACTTTTCCGTGCTCTCTTTTTGTAGTCAGCAATCGTAAAAGGATTATAACAAATGGCAAAAGTAAAATTAACTCAAGAAAAGCTTAGAAATATTTTAGTTTACAAAATTTGTTCCAGGTTTTATTTAATTTATTCGATACTTCATATATAGCTATTGTTTTTCAACCAAAAATGTTAAAATTAAAACTGATCAGTTTTTAAAGTATTGATAAAAAGTAAAAACTTTTAGCTATATTCAAAAATATTTATTTTATTATTTATTTATTAACCATACAATTAACATAAAATGTTGAGCCGAGAAATAATAACTCAGTTCAAATGATTATTCAGTGTCCAATCCCAAAAAATTAAGAAGCTGCATTTATAAAATCTGCCTAGTTATAAATTGCTGCATTTAATCATTTTACATTACCGGAAGTTGTTTTGGCTTAAATAGTGTCAGTTTATCCTTTGTTTTCCGAAAGGATTTTAAACAACAATGAGAGAACTAAGCTAATCCTTGAAACGAAATTGGAGAATGAAAATAAGCATATTCTTGTAATCTTATTTCTTCAACTAAAATTAGTTTCTTTTTGCCTGTTACATTTTCGTGGTTTAACAATTTTATAAGCTTATTCAGTTGATGTGTATCGCAATGCTATTCTTGTTAACTAATCATAAATATTATTATTATTTTAGAAATATTAATGCTTATAAATATATTTTTTGTCGCTTATTTAAAAGATGTTTTTTTTCCAATTTCTCTAATCCAGTATTATTTACACTCTCATAATACATAAAAAATGTTTTCCTAATTATTTTGTCTGTTCAGTTGAAAACTAGGTTTCTAAACGTGAAGAATGCACTTATGGTTTCACAGTACTATATCTCCATTTCGTCATAATTATGTTTCCTTAGTGTTTGAATTCGATTTACAAGATGTTCAATTTAGAACATTAAAAATAATTTACTGAGTGATTAAAGATGTCATTCGAGACCATAACAGTCTTTAATCGTATAGAAATGCACATGCACTTTAGCGCTGTAAGCAATGAACCCCGTTTATTGTTTGGAAGCTTACGACACTACCTGGCTGTAGGTGGAGCTGTTTTCCACTGGTTGTAGGTCCGCTGCGTAGACTAATATACCACAGCTTCGCAGTCTGGTACTGTACTCATAAGAATCTACCACTCGGGAGTATCATATGACTGAGTATTATAATAGCTTGGCTCCTATTCTATGTCTCTTTCGAACTTTGAAATATCAGTTATAAGACAAGCTTTAATAAGTTTTTTTTCTTAATGATATTCAGTCAGTAATCTATAAAATTGAAATTAAGTCAGCTTCAAATTATTTTCACTATACAGAATGTCCTACTAAAACCGACTTTATACACGCATCAGTCATCAACTGACGACAGTTACTGTGCTTTCATTAACACTGCTGATTAGGAGTCTTTGGTTAGCATTGATTTGTATGAAACGTCTCGGTTCTTCCTAAAATATTGGTCAAAAATTCGAATTTCTTTCCCTGATAACAAGATAATAACCAGCAGACACACTGTGCTCTTTTGAATAGACAGTTTCCACAGGCACTTTGAAACAGTTTATTTCCTTGTACTTATATATAAATCATGACAAGCATTTAAACACACTCCAGTCCAACGAAAGTAAGTTCAGTTCATACTTGCAATAAGAGAATATTGAAACAAATTCAATGAAGTCAAGTAAGCAAGTCGAAGTATAATGCTTATAAATATGTAGTACTAGAAAATTCTTGAGAAAAAAACCACAGGAGTGGCAACAAAATAACGTGATACTGAGAAAACAATACTGCGTAAGTCAATTCATTGAAAAAGATTTGCCAAGTTGCTAAGAGTGGAGTTTACAATATATATAATAATGATAAATATAATACAATAGGACGAATATAAAAGCTCGAAAACAGGTTATCGATGTAGGCAGAGACTAATAACAGTTTTCCTCTTAGCATACAAATTAGGCTTCAGCAAACCCTACAATATTCGATCACCTTGTGTCTATTTTCTTCATGAAACTACTCAAAATATCCACCTAGTTTTCTTCATCAGTCAAATAGTGAGAGGTCTGACTACTAAAAACTTTTCTTCCACTAAGTTGTATGCATTTCAGAAAATGTTCAAGAAGTCTGAGTTATGCTTTTCATTCTCTTCTTTCAGTATATTGGCTTTAGTAATCCTGGATAGCATCGGAGACGTACTTATTGGCCTTCAGTCATAATAATGAACATGTGGTTGTGTAAACAGGAACCGACTTAGAGGGAGAATAACTTCTGACTAGCCCTACCTTTCATCTTTTATTTACTCTTATTGGAGTAACATACTTTTTAAAGCTAAGGCGCTTTAAAATCCAACTGATTTCATTCATATAGTTTTTCCAATTTCTCCTCTTACTTTGAATGAACGACAATAAATACCCTCTGTCTTCCAGGCATTCTTAGTGAAAATAAACTCTTCCTACAACTTATCTCCTCAGCGGATCATTAGTCACTTGTGAAATAATTTTTTCACTGGTGCTTTTTATAACTAATTAAACAGAATTCATTGTGATTTGATGTAATTAACAAACAGTATTTTTATGCTCCGAACCTACTACTGAGTATGAAAGGAAACACTGCAAAGCACTAAGGTCAAAATGATTACTTAAACCACGAAACCCGAAGCCTTTAAAAATGGCATGGTATATCAATCAATGTAGACTTTCGTGGAAAACACTGCAAACTTGATAAGTGCGTCGAAAAATATTTCCAATTTCATCGGAGATCCCTACTGTCCAACCTTCAGTAGTTAAAAGTGTGTCTGCAGGAAGAAATACATCTAGATTCATTCCCACATGAACTTATGTCTTCAGAAAAAGAATGATGTCTTTTGAAGGATTCATTTCATACAGCTTAATAAAATTAACTCTTTCATGCCAAATGATAACTGAAGAATAATCGAATTCATACAGTTAAACACAAAGAGGAAGTGTTTTGGCTTTGATCACTATCATCACAAGACAGATGAGAGACATGGGTTACTTGGAGGAAACAAGAGAAAACCAAGAAGCCAATTAGTTCCCCTCTTTTTCTATATTTCTTTACAGGTTGTTAACTTGTAAAGAAAAGTATCTTCTATTTTATAGAAACTTTTAAAAACAGAAGCTTGGTATCAGGCTACGATAAGAATAAAGCACTGTTGAACTTAGAAACAAAAGTCACTTTTTCCATGATAAGTATTATCTAACAGTCTCACCCAAATAAACGAAGCAGTCAGTCAGTTACAATCTGATATGCATTAGTTCCTACTGCAGACTAAAATGGAACTAACCAGACTTGAATTACGGCAAGCTGTGTTCTACCACACTGCGCTGATTGCCTGTACCCATTTCTGAATTTCTTTTAGCTTTAAAACAAAATATGATGATTACTGAAATTGTTTTATTGCAGTAAACTAATTTAAGAAATACCAAAGAATTGATTAGATAATTCATTTTGCTAGTCTTGTCAAGGTCAACCGTTAAATATAGTGTGTTTACGATGAAAACATATCAACAAATCAAAAGGTGAGCATAAGTCGGAAAGTGACAGTTAAATCCTATTGTTGAACCGTTTCGATAAATGAAACATGAAGTCAATAGCACGTGTAAATCACTAGTTAAGATGAAAATACTAAGTGAATCTGTTGAGATTACGAACAATGAGAAAACTTATCAATATTTTGCTAGAATTAAAAAAATCTCAAACAAGAAATTTATGGGAATAAAATACAATCTTACAGAATTTGCTGATCCTTTTTAACCTTGACTATTAGTTTTATCGATTATGGTGACTTCAAACCGTAGTTATCGAAATCATTTTAGAATAGAAAGACAATTTATATCGTAAAAACCAACAAGTTATAGTTTATGCATATCTGAAACGATCCGAAATATGATAGTTTAAAAAAATATGGATGTTGGATAAATGTTATTCATTATTCTGGCATTTGCATTTCCTAGTGGATGAAGTCAATCTAATCCTGCCTTTAGCTTGTAGAGAAATGCAAATACCAGTACAATTAACAACCAACTGTTTACTAACTTTCACTCTCTAAATTTATGCGACCAGTCGATCTGTCTCTGTGTCTTCATTTTAAAAATACTTTACTAAAAGGTGAAGCCTGATATAACTTTAACGAAAATTAGCATCGGTTTAGTTCGGTAATTCTTATAAATGATAAAATAGGTCTCTTTCTAACATTGATTTCTAGAAGCTGTAAAGTCAACCTGTTCGTAAATATTTAGCTGTCTGACAGCCACAATAAATTTCGTTTTCCCAAGATATTTGCCATATACACAATTCGACGTACCAACTTGCCTTTCATGATCAGCAATATTATGTAATCAAAGAGTATGCATATATATAAGCCTTTTCCGTGTATGACTGTACACTGTGCCGCAACGTTTCATACCCTCTATATATTGTTATCAAAGCCAAGTTAGACGTCAACTTGATGGTCACTATACCATAATGTTTTTGGTGGTACTCGCACACACAAAAGGAAGTAATTACTTGGTCGATCACTCCATGCAACTAATGTGTATAGTTAGAGCAAAGGATGGAGATTTCATGTACTCAGTTAGATTTATTATACATCTATATCCAACTCAGTTTAAAACCGTTGAATCTCGACAGAAAAAAAAATGTTGAATATCTATCACCTTCCAATATGAGACATCAATTCCTTGGTCTGTTGTAATATACTGTCGGCCAGTCTATTTAAAACAATGATATTTTTGTTAGGTTGCCAGTTCAACACTAAAGTCTTCGTATGGTTTCTTTACTCGAAAAGATGAAAGTATCCAAAAATGTATTTTCATAAAACCTATTTTCAACGATGCACACTGTGTAGCTTTTCGAGAAGCAGACGTGCTCCTCAAACTCTCTAGGTTTTAAGAAGAACTCATCTATTGGCAAAGCTATTTTAGCGTATTTGTGTTTAAAACAGATAGAAAATGAGGAAAGTGAAAATTGATATCCGAAAACGTTCATCACATCACATATAGCTTACAGGAATCCTAAACGAAAAATTTTGATAGTGGAGAAGCCTTTTTTCTGTGAATACAACTTATATGAGATTCTCTAGATGACATCCTATCAAAATTCTTAGGTAGAACAGTAAGTGGAACGTTTTATTCAGGTTGTCTTTGCAGACTCTTAAGTAGTAGGCTAATGCTCACTGTGAGACTAAACGTTAGATTATCTAACCTTAGTTCCGCGTCTTGAATATATCAGCCGAACTGTTCCCGTGAAACAAGTTACATAAAGTGTAAGATTAAACAGTTGCGTCTCCGGATACGAGAACATTTACTGGCTTGGGTTGGAGAAGGTGAAGTGAAAGTGGTGAAAAGTTCTATCTTACCGCATCTAGTAAAGACAGGACATCAAACAGATATTAATACAGCTCTAGATGTCATACACTGTGTACTGAAAATAATACTGTGTGTAGCTTGCGAACACCCCTTGCCTTCAGTAAACTAACAACTACTCTTGGCTTACTTATTCGTTCCCTTATTTCCTCTACGATCACATTATTTAACTGCATATAAATCATTCTGATGTTTATAAAAAGCAACAATCTGAACAAAGAATATTCTTTTTAATAAATTCTCTTCAGGTTCTACAATTATAAAATGCATTTATACAATAAAAAAAGGCCAATTTAAGGGCAAATACATTTTTAAAATGGAGTGAGATCTTGCAATTGTAAAGAAATCGATTTATCTTTTTCAAATTAGTCAATATTGGGATGATGCATGTGCAGAAGAATGATATGATGGTGAGCAAAAAGATAACGAATAAGATGGCAAGAGTGGCCTTTAGTTAGCTGAAGGCCAAGGGAGAAGTAACCACTGGATATGTTCTTTCTGAATGTAGTGTTCAAGCTTGATCGACCTTATTGCAACAGCCTCCTCTATGTTGAGCAGGCTTTGGTGAGCTACATGTAGTGTCGTTCATGGAACATAATAAATGACAACGAAAGCTTTATTAGCATCTATGTGATACCCTCTGCCGACTAGATGCGCTAGGACTGAACTCCTCACCACTTTCACATCGCCCTTTCCAAACCAAACTGGTAAATGCTCTCGTATCTGGAGACGCACCTGCCTAATCGTATGCCCTATGTAACTAGTTCCATAAAATACAGTTAAATGATGTGTGCAAGAAGAAGAGCTAAGATTAGGTAGACTATCCTTTAGTCTCGGACTGAGCATTGACCGATATACAAAGTCAACCTGCATAAAACGTCCTGTTGACTGCTATAGATAGGCGTTGTGATAGGATGTCACTTGCAATATCTCCCTTGAACCGTAAGCGTAGAAACAAAGGCTTCTTCATCATAGTCATCAGTTCTCATTTTGACTCAATGTAGTTGATAGTGACAAATTTTTAAAAAAAATCACTTTCCAAACTGTCCTTTTTAAAAGTGTATTTTCCACAAACACAGCTTGATTTTACGCTGAAGAATTCCACTTTGTGATTGTAAAACCTTATGAGAATTGATTGCAAAGAGTATTCTTTGTTCAAATTGTTTTTACTTTTATAAAGGTTTTCAAGCAGCTATTCGTTTTAAAAACACCTCATGAAGACTTCTTTAAACTGGGTCAAATAAAAAGTAGATAACTCAACTTTCTTTTAAGAAAGTTTACGTCGGATCCAGTGATCGTATAAGTGAAATGAAGGCAATGAATAGTAATAAAGTGTATCAATAATCTTATCCTACTAACATCATTGTAATAATGTGGGTCACATTTAATGAACAAGTTGAGAAAACTTGACACCATTTACTTTCTATTCGATAACTAGAAGTTATCTGCACATGATCATAACATGACTGTAGACAGTTTCTATGCATGATAATAAAGAGTTAAATTTAATTGTTCTTAAAATAGTGCCTCAATACAAATTCAAAGAATGATTTTAGACTTTCATGAAGGGAAACACAGCCATTTGGCAACTTCCTTAAAAAGTGAAAATTTGTAAGCATCAAGTGTAGAATGAACGAAAGATGTTGAATGGAACTGATACAAGTTTCATAACATAATTAAGCTGTTTTTTAAGAAGATTAGTATAACACAGTCATGAATTGTTAAATAATCCAGTCAGTCAATAGAAAATAACCGTGTACAAAAATAATTTTATGTTAACGAAGTAAGCAGATGATTAAAGTCCGAATGGTAGAAAATTTATAATGTTGCTTCTGTTACCTTATCTTAGTCACTTAGGCATGTACAATAATCACAATTAAAAAAAGACGAGCATTAGAATGACGTAAAGAAAGAGTCAATCAACGTTTTCAAAGTTAGCCTTCAAAAATATTTTAAGTTAGGAAATCCTATTTCTTAGTTGGTCATATCTATCGACAAGGTTAACGAAATAGACTAGTTGGTAGAATATGTTTCGAAAGTTGCCCACATATGAGTTCTGAACTGATGATATATACATTATCTGAAATATTCCACCAATAGGAAGAGGTATCAATCCCATGAGCAAGATGAGCTATTTATTGTTTTTACATTCATAATCTGTTTCTGTCCCCCTGTAATAAAACAAGATATCTGTATTTTAAAGTAGTGATGTAAACGTTCAAATTTTTAGGACTTTCTCTTCAGGAACATCAGATAAAAATTGGTGAACCTTCCTACTGAGTCCGAATCCCGGTGGGAACAACATCACTCACTGAGAGGCAGGTACATCCAGCTGACGAGTCCCAAATAGGAGGAAGTGCACACCCTGGATTCCACTACTAGCCACTGCCCATCATTACTTCTTCATCACTATTTCAAAAACGGTATAACTGTGTATTTCCGACTAATAAATTCTGATTCACGGCTTGTTAACAACTACAAACTGCTAATGCCTATGACAAAAAATATTCACATATCTGTCTCTGATTTTTAATTCTAATCCCTAAACTTAGGACATAATTGTGACCACCTATTGGAGCACTATCTTCATATCTAACTGGTAATCGTACAACTTTGTAAACTGAAAATACCTGCTTCTTGAAAGAAGATCACTACCACTGATCATAATGTGACCAAAATTCAGTCTTCTCGCATTTCCTTTATTTCTTGTGATTGATATTTCTTACTTAATTAGGGTTAACCACAAAGAAAGACTGAGCAGTAAACACGACTTTAAATTGGCCATTTCGCTTCATGACACATTAGTTTCCGATAAACGTTTAACCTCTGAATTTCTCGGGAACACCAAAGAAATCCAATAACACTTGAAAAAGTTGGCCTCCTTAGTAGATGTCGATAGTGTAATGACAAGATGAAGATCATCTGAAAACGTTTTTGGAAAGCACTTCACTTTTAAACTATTGGCTGACAAAGTTATCTTCATGAAACTAAGGGTATAAATACTTGTATGGTTTGTAGCTCAGTGAATGAACGTTTTGCCGGACCGCTCTGAGCTAAAATTGTTGTACGGAGAGCTGTCAGTGATGTAACAATCAGCATCTTCAGCGTAGCTTTGCAGGAAATAAAAGTATTTGGTTCCTCATTTCAATGTAAACTTAAATATTTTTACTAGCTTGAATTTGGTAATTTGATGTCATTTAACACTGGTAAATACATTGACCTACTAGACTGTTGAATTATCCAGCGTTATTAGTGGTCACAGACTATACATTTCGTTTGGTAGACCACTTTCGACCTTTTTCTCTGGATACCGAGTCTTCTGCTTTGCATAGTGTATTCTGAACCGATTTATTTGCTTTGTGGAATAAGTCTATTCCAAATAACCAGGGGAATCTTCAGCTTGCTTCCTAAAAATTTCTAAGATGAGAGAAGGAAACCTCTGTTTGCTGATGTTTGAATGTTATTTATTTAATTTTCTCTCCCCCATACATATTTGTCTACTTTTATCTTAATCTTATCTATCTACTTGTTCTCTGTACACCACCGTGAAGTGTGGCAACATGAGTTGAAGCACTGACGTGCGAGGTTCTACGTTGATTTCGTGTCTTTGAATGTTGGTTGTCTACTAAAGTACTTCTCAATGTAGCTTTTCGAGTTAGAATATTCTGACCAAACTTTCTTACTTAGTGTTCTCCGTAAATGCTTCTGAAAAAAACTCATGCTCATATAACTGTACAGTTGTTTGGCTTTATTCCACAAAACGTCTAGAAGACAGCTTCAAATTCCAATTTAAGGCGGTTTGCTAATCAAGTTCTTGAGATAACACTCAACAGATATGGTAGGAACAACATCTTTTAATATGCACTTGGACAATCAACCAACGTGTTTTGCCTTTTTCAATGGATTTCTCTGTGAAGAGCTGGGTTCTCGTTTTACACTTTAGATAATGACTCAGTTACCAACTGTTTCAAATTCTGAATTGCCTTCAAGATTGGTCCCACCACATCTTTCGTGATGACCAGCAGGATGACAAGGCCTAGAGGCAGCGAAAGTATTAAGTGTATGAATACCTCAATTTCGTTTGTAATATGAAACGCTGGTAAAAAATAAGGAAAACAGATTCGAGCATTCCAATATACCTTTGATAGTTGGATAAGGTCACATGATCACTTTTTGTGTCCACCGTTAAGACTCACTGCAGTATACTGGCTTTGACTGTAAAGCATTTACTAGTTGCCTTGGTGTTGTACTCTAGGTGTGACCTCATATAAATTTGATGTACCACTCTAACCATCCACTTGCGAAACCATTCGAAAAGTGAAAAAAAATGGTAGAATTTGAAACAACTTGGCTTCAGCTACTATAAAAAGCGCTTTCAGCTTGCTGTAGAAGCTTGAAATAATTCTTATTTCTTTTTGTTCTAAAGTGCATGTAGGAAGTAGTCTATCTACTAAATACTGATTAAATTCCTTACGATAAATATATATCACTGCAGGTTCACTGAAACCAACTTATAAACTTCATCGAGCTCATTTGATCAGTTCATGTGCTTTAATACGAATTAGCTACCTATAAATTTACATTAAAATCATATAGTTCAAAAGCTGAACTTAAAGTTTTAATTAATTTATTAATATGGAGGCCGAAACACATCGTCCTGTGGAACTTTGTAGTCCCTGATTACAACCGACTTAATATCTTATCATCAAGTATATATAACTTTATCCAAGGTTTCTGCAAATATTTTACACAGTTAGATTTTGATTAAAGCCAATTTTGTTTGTATGCATCGGATACTGATTAGCATACTTCATAATAACCTTTTAAATTTCTTGGCGTTTTTCTTTTGATATTTACGTTGTTATGTTTTGATTTCCATCTATCAGAACACTATATGATAACAGACTTACTTAGTCCTGTAAGAATGGTTTCATAGCCATCTATATATAAATGTTCACTTTCGAAGTTATCGGAAACAATTGATGTCGAGTAAACAGAATCGAAGTAGTGGAAAGAAACCACACTCTCCATTTCTATAAACGTATGCATTTTCTAATCCACTTCTTGACCGTTTCGTCAATGCGGAATATAGTAAGGTAACGTATTACTTTAACGTGAGATGCTTTGTGAAAGACTTTTCTAAAGTCAATAGGCTTGGCGTCAATTAGACGTTTACTGTCCCTAGCAGTCAGTCATTTCCGTCAGAATAGCATTAGATACTTCAGAAATAAAAATTCTATCCCAAAAGCAATATTAATCAGGTATTGGTGGATAGCATTCTCCATCATTACTCACCAAAGTATACCAGAATACTTTCCACAGCAACTTGAAAACTATACTAGTTAGGCAGGCATACAGAATAGTAACGAGTTGAGAATGTAATATTGTCTTCGATCGCCTTTCCAAGCTCTTGAAAGGCAGATATTCAATACATAATATCACCTAAACATCTAGATCATAATTGATACGAATGTTCTGGAGGAAGCTGAACTCCAAGTGTGTTTGAATCATTGTGAGAAAATGCTTTAATATAATACCGGAGTGTTAAAAAAACCAAAACGTTTCATTATGCAAGCCACAGCTTCTTCATCAGAATATACGGATTTCTATTAACGTCAAATTATATAATCAAAAGATATATTAAGTATTTAGTCACTGGACACAAAACCATCTAACAAATGACCTACGTTCACTAAATATTTGATGTATCATTTGACTACATATTTTGATGTTAGTGAAAATCCGTATATTCTGCTTACACAGAGAAACGTTCAGAAATATCTTGTTTTCGATTTTCCAAACAAGCTGCGATTATATTAAACTATATTCTGTATATTTGCATAGGAATCGAAAACACAAAAAAGTAATTAAGCAGATCTTAATCTTCTTCTGAGTCTGATTTTGACAAAGGCTCTGATTCTCCATAAGAGAGTACCATGAGAAACTTATTATCCCCTTAGTCATCCTAATAATATTGAAAAATAGACCTCTGAAGTAGTTAGGGCAGTTATTTATGACATGTTGAGCTGCAGAATCCAGCACTTGCTTAATTCTCAATCTAAAACCAATTCTGAAAGAAAAATAAATATTTGGAGTCTGATCACACTACGCTGGAAAAAGACAATTTTCCACCTTTTTTAAGTTTTAGAGTGTTCCTTCTACAGACTTGTTTCAATCCACTTCATAACAGAGCTATAAAAATGTTCAATTTCAGTGTTTACTAGTAGCACTAAACCTTTTACAAGGTTAATATGTGTTTCGTCTGCCTGCGGAAAGCGTAGTAGCCACACACTAAAATGGAAACTTCTTTCCAGTCCTAAGCTTATTTTGAGAACCCTTATGATTTTGATAAGGTAACAAGATTAGAAATGGTGGTGTGATGATGTGTTCTTTCCCAATCACTTCTGCACACAATATATGTTATCTCGTAGTTTCATGTCACATACAGAGACACTTTAAGCTATTTTCTTTTGTTCCGATATACGCCTTTCGTGCACTACCAGCATGAAGGTGGTAATACAAAGCTCACGAATTCTCCTTTATTGTGAGAGACTGTGAGACCAGAAACCTTTATGGAACCCTAACTACAGATGTAGTTACATATAAAAGACCCATTCAAGGATCATAAGTGCTCATGAGAAATTTGATGTCTTAACCTCACCTGTTTAACTAGTTCACGAGTTACTAGCCGGTCCTAAGCCCGGATAAAGAGGGAAGGTTGGGAATAAGGCTAGCAACCGCTAAAGAAACTTCAAAGTACAAAGTAAATATAATAAATTAAATTAAATTTATTCCTAACTGGAATCGGAGAGGCAAAATTACGCCAGTTGGTGAAAGCCTTCGGGAAGCCAGTCGGCCGATGTGTCTTCTCTCGACGAAAGCGAAAGTAAGAATAGGGACATGGAATGTTCGAACAATCTTCGAACCTAGCAAGGCTGCCCAGACTGCAAAAGAGATGAGGAGATATGACAGAGAAGTGCTAGGAATCTGCGAGAACAGATGGGATGAAAGTGGACTGTCCGAACTGTTGACTGGGGAGTCAATAATCTACTCCGATATTGTCACCCAGACGACAACCACGACCACACTGAGTTTTCGAGTGGCTATCATGATGTCACCAACAGCACCAAATACTCTCTCTCATGCAGTGGGAACCAATCTCCTCCTGCAGGATCATGACAGTAAGATTCAACTCAAAAGGAAGGAAAGACACAATCATACAATGCTACCCTATGCACCTACAAATAATGCACAAGAGAAGAAGGAGAAATTCTGCAGACAACTGCTATCAGCGCTGGACAAGGCTCCAATTGGCGACATCAAAATTCTAATGGGCGACATGAATGCCAAACTGGGAGCAGACAACACAGAAAGAGAACCAATCATGGGTCGAGAAGTACTCAGTGAAATGATGAATTAGGATAGAGAACTGTTTGCAGACTGCTGCTCATTCAATGATTTGTTGATTGGAGTCAGGTAGTGTGTACAAACACAAGAATATTCACAAAGTGACATGGATTTAACCAGGACACACTAAAAATCAGATCGACTGCATTTCAGTGTGAAGGAAGTGGAGACGCAGCCTACTGGACACAAGATTAAATTGAGATGAGGAGCAGATGTAGGTTCACACCACTTACTTCACTATTAAGTGCAAGGAACTTGCATTCGAAATCAAGTTGAAAGCCTTGAAAGACGTTGGTGATAGACCACAGTTCAAGTTCAACACCTAGAACAGAAACTGAGCTGAAGGAGGAAACTACAGATGACATCTTCACGTCAGTCAGTCATCAGGACAAAATGGAAGACATTAAGCAGGTATCCCTGAAGGGACCTGTGTGGAAGAACACTGGAACTCTCTGAAAGAGACGTGGAAAGAAACCTGCATAACCGTATTAGGAAGGAAGAAGAAGGGGCAAGACAAGGAAGGGATCTCCACAGACACATGGAAGCTGATAGAGCAGGGAGAGGAAGATGGTGAAGCAGAAGATGAACCAGTGCAAGGATGAACAACGAAAAGAAGAACTGAACACGACCTATAAGACACTATACTGGAAAAAGAAGTGAAGAGTGCGCGCAAAGACAAAAGACACTTCTAGCACACACTTGCAAGTGAAGTAGAACAGGCTGCAGGTAAGAGAGACAGAGACCTGACAACATTGTATCAAATAACCAGGTTACTTACTATCTGAGAAGAGATCAACACAGATGAGACCAGAAAAGATAGTGAAGGAAAGCTAGTTACCAAACAGGAAAACTAAGGAAATGATGGGTTGACCACTTCAAAAAACTCTAGAATAGACCACCATCTCCTGCAACTCATCCAGAAATACCAACAGCAGCCCAGTCACAGAACTATCAGTGAACACAAACTCTCCGATAAAAGCAGCAGTGAAGTCCTGAACGCTATTAAGCTGCTGAAGTCTGGGAAGGCAGCAGGACTAGACGGAATTCCACCAGAAGCACTGAAAACAGACGCAGAGGCAACAGAGAGGACATGCTCACATCAATACTGCAGAAGTTTGGAAGGAAGAAGGTATCTGCCGATTGATTGGAAGAAGGGGTACCTGGTCAAACTCCCAAAGAAGGGAGACCTAAGTCTCTGCAAGAACTGGCGAGGAATCATGCTGCTGTCTATCCCAAACAAAATATTATGCCGCATCATCCTGAGGAGACTAATCAACGCGCTGCATTCAAAATTACGACCGGAACAGGCTGGCTTCAGGAAGTACAAATCATGTGCGGATCAAATTGCAACACTAAACTTTGCATCGTCATAGAACGGAGCATAGAATTGCAGTCAACTTTCTACCTCAACTTTATCGATTTCGAAAAGGTCTTCGACAGCGTCTACCGAGAAGTAATTTGGCACCTGCTGCCTCAACACTACGGAGTACCACAAACCTTTGTGAACTTCATCCAACAGCTATATGAAGACGCCACATGCTGAGTGATTCACTATGGAAAGCTCAGTGATGCCTTTGAAGTGAAGACAGGAGTAAGACAAGATTGTCGCCTACTATCACCGATGGTCTTCCTGATTGTGGTCGACTGGATCATGCTGCAAACCGTGAGGATCGAGAAGAGGGGCATACGCCGGACCGATGAAAAGATCCTATAAGATTTGGATTTCGTCGATGATGATTTATGTCTAATATCTTATAGCACACAAACTCGAGGTCTACAGGCAAAAATCGGCTAGTTGGTGAAAGAGGCGAGGCAGCGAATACTGGACTTTTTTCAGGTGAACGTAGAGAAGACAGAGGTGCTGAAGATACCCAACTAACAACAGCATCAACAACAAGTCACGATCACCATCGACGGGATAAACCTAAAGGAAGTAGTCTCTTTCACCTACCTGCCCAGGCAACATCCTTTCAACTACAGGCGACGGCACAGACGAGGATATCAAAGCCAGGATCGGAAACACAGCAAGACAGGCTTTTATCAATCTAAAATCAGTGTGGAGATCTACTGCACTAAGCACAAAGAACAAGACCTGGATTTTCAACATCAATGTCAAGTTAACGCTGCTATATGGTTCAGAAACGTGGCGCGTCACGGAATGCACTTCCAACAAACTACAGACATTCATCAACAACTGCCACCTACGCTGGCTCGATACTGAAGTTCAGATGGCCAGATAGAATAAGAATAAGCAACATGGAACTCTGAGAACGAACCAACCAAGAACCTAGTATCCAAGAGACATGCAGAAGAAAGAGGAGATGGATTGGGTTGAATTGGACACACACTGATAAGACCATTTGAGGACATCACGCTCTAGGCCAGGCCCTCGAGTGGAACCCAAAGGGGAATCGACGAGTTTGGCATTTGAGCCGAGGATGATATGAAGAGGATAATGTGAGGATGAAATGAAAGCTTGTGGGCAGTCGTGGTGCCAGGATGAAAAGACTGTAGAAAAGAGAGTGCAATGGAGGCGTGCTACTGAAGACTTATGTTCCACTAGGAACCTAAGCGAAAACAATAATAATAAATAACAAACTGAACGAAAGAGAAATATATACAACAACAACATGCACACTCGTGCAGTAAGCAATCAGCTATACCTATTATATCAGGGGCTGCAATACTTCTCGTTGCCCAGACCTTGGCTGAAGGAGGGAGATTTGAACCTGGAACCTATTGATTAAAATTCTAACACCTAGATCGACGATCTGGATTACGAGGAAACTCAGAAATGTATATATTCAAACCTTGCATGAAAATCTATTCTCATAAACATACTATCAGAGCCGAAAGGTTATCACACTCGATAAGGTCCGTTGTCTTATTCTTATGACAAGACTGAGAAGCTCTGAAGGCGAAAGAATACTGAAAGATAATATAAGTAAGCTTCATGAAAAAGAGGAATGCCCCAGGATCTTACCTTAAAACTACTGTTATCTTTACTGTGCAGACTAACAACTCAGTGTTATTATGTCTTCCACTTTTCTGTTTACACATGACAACAAACCCTAGAAAGTGATTCACAGTTTCGAATACAGACTGGTTCAAAAGGAAACCAAAATTTACGAGATAGCCTGCAAAAGTGACTGTAAAAGGAATGGAATTACGTTAATCACAACAGTCCAAGTAAATAATAGGTAAAGATATTTTTGTGCCTATAGTGGTTGGGTGTAAGAAATCACAGCTTTTCATAGGCTTTACACATAAGCTGTCCGTAGTAATGCAGCTTCGAAAGGTCTTCAAGTCCGAAGGTTTCTTAGTTAGCTTCCACAAGGTTATATTTCAGATGATGCAATTTAAAATAGATTTAGGCAGTATTCTAGTTCTCCACATATGAAGCTCACATATTAGAAAAGGTGAAGACAATACGACCTAAGATATTCATACAGCTCTTTAAAATAGATGAAATGATTTGACCTGTGTTCATCATTTCATTTCAAGTGATGGGCTCATATTAGCATACCACTTCTTCAGCAAGGTTTCAAAGACTGATCAGTCTTATACGTCCCCACTGCAAACTATTCATCTGTCAATAAATAGTCAATAGAATGCTACACTGCAGTCAAATGTTTTGTGACCTGAATTTCGCTTGTTGCAGTGAGCCTTGGGCTTACGGAGCACACTGGACTGGCACTTCAAAAATTAGCTGCAACACATTTCATGTTATAAGTTACACGAACAATGATAGGTCAACCCTTTACTCTGATTGCAATTAAAAACTCTAAGTGAAAAAGAATATTAAATAGTTATTTTTAAAAAGACAAAATAAAATTCTCTACATCAATCATCCCACGGTTTTGACCAAGATTTGTGCTTGATATATAGCATCAAGACAGAGCTCGCTTTCGTGTGATAACATATTATCACATTTACACAAATGTTTTTTAGTTTCACCGACATAGGGAAGCTTCTAGCTAATGGACATTAATACACGTACAACTTGCACTTCGGTATGTCCTTATCTGCACATTCTCGATTTTTGCTAAAGTAGTAAAACAGTCCATCACGCCGTCTTAACTTCTTAACAAATCCTGAATTGGTCCATTTCTCAGGATCAACTTTGTTGAAGTTCTTAAGAGCTTCAAGAATTAATCAACTGTACATACAAAGTAGTCCGTTTCGTCCCTGTATCCGCTAGTTGAAACCGATATGCATTCTCAACTTCTGCAGACCAATGAGAGACGAGTTTCATCCCAAGAGGTTTCAAGTTCGTCCCAGTCATTTCAAATATGTTGATTAATTCGGCTCTATAACAACGATGACTCAATTCAATGTCTCAGTATTGGTTTTCAGTAACAAAAGTGACCGGGTAACGTTCGGTACTAATCCTTTATGGTAACAGTCTGTGGATCTATAACCTCTTTTTCGAAGCGCAAATATAGTCTAAAGACAATCTGTCCTTCAGCAGAGAGTCCCAGTTGTTCACACTTCTGTGAGTGATATATATATATATATATATATATATATATATATATATATATACATAGAAGATTCGACAGTAGTTTATGGTATTTTAGACAATATCCTCTGAGATAAACGGTTTCATAGGTAAGGCAAAGTAAAATGAGCTACAATGTAGATCACTGTTTAAGATACGAAACATTAAAACAGCCTTCACCCTATAGTAAGACAGTAGGGAAAGGTCTAACCAATCCGTCCTTTCTACATAGAACAGCTTGAAGAGCTGCTTGGCCATCTTGGCTCCCACCTTCCGTACCCACCGTAATGTGTCAGCCTCATATTTGAAACATGGACCCGCTGCTTGAATCCAGTACCCTGTAAACGATTCACACTTGTCGTGTATACAATGGCAAATATTTTCTCACCAAATCCATGAGAAGGTTTATGTGAGGACCATAAGATTTGCGATCCTTCGGCAGCTGCCACCTTACAGTTGGTCGATGTTTTTATTCATGAATAACCGAGATTTCCTAGTCCCCCCACCAAGCTGTTTAGATCAATGGCATTTCGTTAATCGCGTAGGCATTTGGATCGCAAAGATCTACTCACATGAGTTCGCTTTTTGTGGGAATGATTTGGGGACGCTATCTTGTGAGCCAACTTGACAGATCATTTGGTTCATTCTGTGGCCAAAGAGCACCTTCAACGCGGTGAATAACTCTTAAAAGTTTGACACTGTTTGTACTCGTAAGGACGGAATACTTAATCGTCTCGGAAATCCAGCTCGCGCACATTATGAAAAAGGAATGAATCTGCTATAGTGTGTTGAGGCACTTTAACTTTTGTTGTCTCCATGCTGATGGAACTCGGTTCGCCCCCACTTTTTTTTCTTGCATCAACTACAAAGATTTCCAGCTTCCCACTCACTTAATCAAACTTCTGTAATGCAGAAGTGTAAGATAGGAGGCTCCCGGATACTCCGCTTCACGTTATAAGAATTAAATGAGTATTGTGCAGTTTTGTGGCTGCCTATGCCTACCCTGCCGTTCAGAAGTAAACCGGAGGCCACTGCAGTAGCCACTATGTACTTTACTAAGGGTTCCCTATATTCTTAACGCGCCAAGAATGCTCACCGGCCCAGTCTGTCGGTGGGATACGATAGTGGTGGACATAATAAACTACTAGCAAATCCTAATCCTTCTCGGATATGCTGTAGATCTGATGCAACTAAGAGTATTGGACACGGCCTACGTCATACTCAAGCACCCTCTCGCTTCCTTCCGCACGTCCAGAAGTTTTCTCCTTCAAGTCCAATGAAAATACGAATAGGTCAGTTTCCACGTATGGCAAGTTGTACAACTACAAACTGGCGAAACTGTCCAACGTAGTTCCCACTTTACGGTTAGCCTTTGTTGTAAATTGCAATATTTTGTTCACACAATGCGAGCTTAACTTGAGAGAATGTAGCTTCGGGCATCATCATTTTGGTATTTGTCAAGAAGTCTATGTGATTTCGGCCGTTCTGAATGCTACAAACTGTAGGTCATTTAACCCTGTCATAACATCAGAAGATTCCGCTAGCCATGAAACGAAGAAGAAAGTATCGCTTTTAAGCATATATGCAGCGTTCGAATTTGGATCATCAGTCATATTTATCATCATGAATGGCGTCAAGGGCCGTGCAATATTCCAGGCTTGCGTTGTGGGCAGCTGGCACGTTTGGCTCATCTTTACAATGCCGTGCTACTTCAGGTAAATGTCCATTTTGCAGTAAATTCCTATGCTCATAGCCTCAGTGACTAAAAGAACTTACACCGGTGAGTTCTACAGTCAGTAAGCTTCCACACAGCGATGTAATCTAATGTTCAAGAAGTTCCCACCCTTCCAGCGTTGCCGTTCACAGCAACATGAATAAAGGTCATTAAAACTAGATGTTGTGGGGCAAAAGTACGAACGTTTAAACAGCTCCATACCAATCACGATGGGTTTTACATATTGCTCATGTTAAAGCATGCGGGATTATTAAGGAGGTATATTAATAATTAGATGAAGTACTAGAGAAATCTGTTGCGTAGCGCTGTCGTGAATATGTTACTTTCAGAGTCAGCGAGTGATTTATCGCCTAGATTTTATTGCTCCGACGGATTTCCGCTGCCGTCCAGAACTCTCAGTAGTAAGACGATGGGCAAGTGCTCGCACGGTGATATAGCCAAATGAATGAATAGGACCGGTAATTCTCACTTGCTAGATAGTAAATTTCCTGACGGCATAGGTTCATTCCATTGAGGAAGAGTGAAGTGTTCAGAAGCGGTTACACATATTCCTCACTTGAGCCTTGTCGCCTTCATAGAAGGTTATCTAGGTCGGGCGGGTTTCCGAAATATAGAGTTGAATCCCTTGTTCATTTAGTGCTCAGATCTCCAGGTAAATCGGCAACTTTTCACCATGATCCCTTTGCTCCGTAAAACTAATATCTTCATTGTGCTAGTGTCTGGAAATTTGTCACAAAAACAGCAAAACAGGCGCAACTTCTGTATTTGTGGTTCGAATCTGTTTCTAGTATAAAAAGGACCTGTCATATCTGTAATTTTAGTAGCAACATCAGGGGTCCTTTTAACGACAGTTGTGAGATCTGGAGTTAGGTCATCTAACAAACATAGCCATATGGTTTAATTCACCTGACTCCCTGGGTAAAATTTTCCAAATCTGAGCGTAATTCATCACAAAAATGTTTAGTATGCTAAGTTTTCAAATGCTCAATCGTGAATGTTGAGGTAGCGATTCTCAACCCAGAGGCGGCCTTATGAATCAGCCACATGTCTCTGTGTGCATTATAAGTTAGTCCGTCAGGAAGCTTGTAGAAGAGTATGCAGTTCAGTCTTCAACTTCAATTCCATAGCGGCTCAAAACATAGGAAGTTGGATGACATGCTAAATTTCACACAGTTATGGGGGTTTAGCACACTTATTGAAAAAAGATCCTGCACTTCAAACTATTTCAGTCTGTCCGTCAACGGGATACAGCAAAAGGCGGCCCGAAACAATATTTATAAAGGATAATAGGCAATCCGATGTGGTAATGAAATCTGAAGAGTTTCAAGCAAAATGTCCATGGATGCCGCTTAGATATCTGTCATGTTTTATCCTATATAGGCAGGAATGCAAAAGACGAATAACTAAGGTAAACTACATGGAAATCGATCGGGTCCCATAAGAAAAAGTACCACAAAAACAGGAGTGTGCAACTGATTAACAACGCCTGCAATTAGTGCGACAAGCGCATAAATTTCACGTAATCCAAAAAAAGTCAGGATTCCCGCAACAGCCGCCAAGAATCGTAGACTTGAAAGAAAGTTAGCCCTCAAAGCAAAGAGATGTAAAGAGATGAAAACAGGAGCTTGCTGTGAAAACATTCAGGAAACGGAGAAACGACAGGGCCAACCGAGTTCAGTGGCTTATTTCAACAGAAATCCGGGGCCGAGTATCACTAGTGACATTGTGTTTACACGTCTAACAGTGGCCAGTCAAAATTGGGTTCAAATTGGAACCAAAAATCATAATAGGTAGTTTCCAACCATGGAATACCGGGTTAAATGAAAATTCGAAACGAAAATTCCGCGAATGTGCACCGAAGTGGCAAAACGAAAACAAACCCCAAATCGGATTGATTAGAGAAGGTCAGCTGGATAGTTGCCTACCTGATTTACGTAATTTCAATCTTTGCAGGTGGCCGCGGAAAAACAAAGAGATCGTTCGAGTTGTTTTTCACGAAGAGCTCAGGTTTCGCAACTTTGATCGCAGCAACTTTATCGGTGTGAAGAAGGCAACCTCCTACTGCACGTGGCCCCCAACTTGGTACCTTCTGGGTTATTGGAAAGGCAGACTTAGTGCCAATATTAGGACCAGTATCAATTAGGCGGGACTGCACGAAGCTCGCGATCTTCCTTCTCCATCCTTTTGCCGGCCATACTACCAGATGTCCCTTTGCACATTGTGGAGGGACCCTCACGGATCGTTCTAAATAGCTGGCCCCACAGCAGCAGCTAAATTTACGGATACACATTGGCATGAGCATACGAGAGGTCCTATCTTTCAGGCGTGGTGGTAAGATCCATCCATTGTGGAGCGTAAATTTCAGACTGTCTACGGGAGACTTCTTTCCAAGCCCGCAATAATTTCGGCTAAATTACCTCCTGAACGGAGGGTCGAGGAACATTTGCTCCTTGCCACAGGTGGAGAAGGCAGACCTTTCAGTTCTGCTCATCATACTTTGATAATAATATATTTCATGCAACATCGGTTGCATGGATGCAAACCAGTTCGCAGATCTGATCATTTTGGTAATGGGAAGTGACTATTATGTACAATGTTAGGCTATACAGTAGGTACCATTATCCATGGCATATAAGAGGTATGTTGAAGCAGGCAAGTAGTGGTCCAGATGGGAAACCCAGTGCTATCCCATCTATCTGTCTGCAAATATGGTTGAGAAAGGAAACTGGATGTCAAGTTGGCGTCGTGGTAGCGACTCTTTCAAGTCAAATACGGATGGGCCAATGTACAGTTTGTTTTCTGTGGTGATTTCCATAATGTAAACGATGAGTTTCGCCCAGGGAATATTCATGGGCGGCGACGCAACTTCCGACCAGGGCATGACTATCCTGTATATTCTCACGCGCAACCATATCAGCAGACCCAAAAGCGTCTTTCAAGCCGTGTTTGCACGGCGTTTTCCTCGCTGGATCCGGTAGTTGAGCTAGCGACTTCGCCACGGCTTGGTAGGGTGGATTGAACGTATCTAAAATTGGTCATGTGGCACGTCACGTTTAGTTATTTGCTAGCTGCTTTACACAAGATGACGAAATAAAAGTCACTGGTACGCCGTCAGCATCAACTCACTATATAAGTACTGTGCTCTTCACCCAACAAAACATTTCTCTAGCTCTAGCATCACTTAGAACCTTATACAGTGCGGGGCCTGATGGAACTCCAACCACCTTGTTAAAAAGAGGTGGCGAAGATATACCGCTGATTCTCTTGAGGCTCTTTGATAAGTCCCTGTGCAGTGGCAAACACCCTGAGAAATGGAAACTATCATACATATGTCCCAAGCATAAATGTGGACCAACATCTGATATAGAAAACTACCGACCTATAAACATCACGTCAGTAGTATCCAGGACTATGGGAAAATTGATTGTAAAAGAAGTTGTTGACTACATGACGACAAACCAATTACTCTCACCAGCACAACATGGATTCTTGAAAGGCTGCTCGTGCGCTACCAGCCATCTCGACCATCTAGACGATGTTGCAAGCAAGCGTGACACAGGCCGGCTTGTAAATGCCCTCTCCTTAGACTTCAGGCAAGCATTCTATAAGGTGCCTCACAAATGCCTGGTCATTAAGTTGCAATCATATGGTTTCCAAGACCCGCTACTGCCCTGGCTTAGAACATCTTTAGAGGGTCGCTTCCAAGTAGTAAAATTCAGTAATTGCTACTCCTCCCCCAGACATATTCAAAGTGGTGTCATCCAGGATAGTGTGCTAGGACCGACACTTTTCCTAATCTACGTAAACGATATCCACAGTGTTATCCGAAATGACACACCTTACCTTTTCGCGGACGGCTTGAAGATAGCCTACGGCTTTTCTTCTGCAGCACTAAAACAAGGTTTCTCTCAAATACAAGAAGATCTGAAGAGGATATTCACATGAAGCGTGACCTGGTAGCTCCCTCTAAACCCAAATAAAAGTGGCATCCTCCATTCCAATAAATCCCACCCAGAAGTAACGCTACACTTGGATGACATCGCACTGCAGATATACAACACTGCAGAAGAAATCGGAATCACTTACTCCAGAAGTTTGACTTTTACGGAGTGTGCAGATTCAATAGTTTCCAAAAGCAGAGGACTCATTGATCTTCTACACAGAAACATACTCATACCTGAGGCACAACTTATACTGTACGAGGTTATGGTTCGCCCAGTATTAGAGTACTGCACGGTTATCTATGGTAGCATGAAAGTAACGGACAGAATATGAGTCCAGTGCATTCAGCTAAACCTCACTCGGCGCCTACTAATACATAGCGGACGACTTGCACGCGAAGCAAGATGCAAAAACGAGAACTGGAATCACTCTGGCTGCGACATCTGAAGCTCAATCTAACCTATGTTTTTCGTCTCTTATTTGGAGACTCTAAAACGAAATGTGCTATCACTTTTAAATGGACACCGGTATATAACCTACGTAATAGCGAGCACATTATCCCAATAAATAAGTATCGCTCAAAACTTCGATGTAGGCTTTTCATAAGGCAAAGCAATATGTTATGGAACAAACTTCTGACTCCCATAAGAGCATGCCGATCTCCCGGTCAGTTCCAATAATTACTCAGTGAGTTCCTCTTATCTAACGATCCTCATCAATCGTGGACGGCCAAATCGCAAGCGGTAATACCATGTAAAATGGTGCTACTGATGCCTAGACTCAAGGGAGACAAACAGTAACGACAAAAGTATACAATGCCGAGAGCTAAACGCATTAGTTAAGTTAATCTCTTTACTCCTGATTGATGAATAAACTTTTGTCGGTGAATTTCCATAGCATGTAACATGTTTTAGTATTGCCCTCTGTTATCAGTACTTACATGTAAGTACTCTGCACCAACATATTGTTTTGGCGGCCCCGATACGGTAATACTCAACAGGTAACACCAGATAAGGGGTGGTTGCCATCTTAGAAAAAATCATGAATTCCACTCACATGTTTATAACTTCATCAAACGTTTGTACACAGGTTTATAACAAGTGAATACCTGGTCCAAAATCCTCTAGTCTCTATTTCGTAGCGACATCTTCGGCTTCAGACTAATTTCCATCACCGTCGTGCGCACCCTCATCTTCTCCCACCCGAGCTTACCTCTAAGCAGTTGGTTCTGGATACTTCTTCAAGTGAGTTTTGTACTCAGTACAAAGAAGTCACCCAGATGTACCATGGTTGATCTACTCCTGCGTATTTTTGTGCTCCTGTTTTGAATTTCACCTGCTGCTTGCTTTCGCTGTTCACTTTTCAGGTTTACCCAACCAGTCCTGCATTCAAAAGGAATCAGAGAAATCGCATTTACCAATGTGCACCTCGCCATCAAAACCTTACGAGGAATGCGCACACCTCAAGGTCATGAATGTGCTGCCTGCCCCACCTTCAGGAATATTGGAAGATTCAAACAATAACCGAATAATTCCTAATTTCCAACTGAGCCTGCTTCAACATACCTCTTATATGCCATGGATAATGGTACCTACTGTATAGCCTAACACTGTACATAATAGTCACTTCCCATTACCAAAATGATCAGATCTGCGAACTGGTTTGCATCCATGCAACCGATGTTGCATGAAATATATTATTATCAAAGTATGATGAGCAGAACTGAAAGGTCTGCCTTCTCCACCTGTGGCAAGGAGCAAATGTTCCTCGACCCTCCGTTCAGGGAGGTAATTTAGCCGAAATTATTGCGGGCTTGGAAAGAAGTCTCCCGTAGACAGTCTGAAATTTACGCTCCACAATGGATGGATCTTACCACCACGCCTGAAAGATAGGACCTCTCGTATGCTCATGCCAATGTGTATCCGTAAATTTAGCTGCTGCTGTGGGGCCAGCTATTTAGAACGATCCGTGAGGGTCCCTCCACAATGTGCAAAGGGACATCTGGTAGTATGGCCGGCAAAAGGATGGAGAAGGAAGATCGCGAGCTTCGTGCAGTCCCGCCTAATTGATACTGGTCCTAATATTGGCACTAAGTCTGCCTTTCCAATAACCCAGAAGGTACCAAGTTGGGGGCCACGTGCAGTAGGAGGTTGCCTTCTTCACACCGATAAAGTTGCTGCGATCAAAGTTGCGAAACCTGAGCTCTTCGTGAAAAACAACTCGAACGATCTCTTTGTTTTTCCGCGGCCACCTGCAAAGATTGAAATTACGTAAATCAGGTAGGCAACTATCCAGCTGACCTTCTCTAATCAATCCGATTTGGGGTTTGTTTTCGTTTTGCCACTTCGGTGCACATTCGCGGAATTTTCGTTTCGAATTTTCATTTAACCCGGTATTCCATGGTTGGAAACTACCTATTATGATTTTTGGTTCCAATTTGAACCCAATTTTGACTGGCCACTGTTAGACGTGTAAACACAATGTCACTAGTGATACTCGGCCCCGGATTTCTGTTGAAATAAGCCACTGAACTCGGTTGGCCCTGTCGTTTCTCCGTTTCCTGAATGTTTTCACAGCAAGCTCCTGTTTTTCATCGCTCTGCCCCTGTGTACGTAGGGTGCTGACCTTTCATTCTGTAATCCGACCGATGACTCATGAATCATTATTTTTTCTCAGGTTGTGAGTTTCGCTTGAGATTTTCCGTTTTTCATTCACGATGAAATTTCAAATTCGTGGTTGATATACTTTTAGCTGTTTTACTTTTCATGGGGGAGGACACTTGCTCTCTTGTCATATCATGTCCCTTCAATTTACGAAAAGACCGTGGAAATACCATTTTACCCTAAGTTTGCATCGTTATCAGTTTGGATTAGTTATACTCACAACTGGTTTTCATCACTAAGTTAGCATTGAATCTGAGCAATATTCTGTGTTTGCGCTATGATAATAATATATTCCATACAACATAAGTTACGTGAAAACAAACCAGTTCACAGGTTCGATCATTTTGGTAATTTGAACTGCCTTTGAGTGTAACATCCGCAATAAGTGGGTGCACAGCCAGTGTCATGAGGTTATACCGGATGAATATTACACCTACATGGCGCTCTCCCCATGCAAGTGGTTCTGGTACATCTGCCCACGGTGCCGCGTAAGGCCACTCTTTTCTACAGGCTCGCTAAGGTAGGTCGTAAAAGACATCTCAGTAGCTGCTACGATGCCGGCACCCGCACAGACCACTACCCAGGTCCAAGTGGCAAGATTGTCAGCACTGTTCCCTGGACAGCCACACTGATGAACGGTCCAAAAATAGCCAAACGACGGCCGGGTACTTGACTAACCACATTAGTCTCAAACCCCGAAGTCACTTTAAAGGCCAACCCCACTGTATATCGGCAAAAATGAGTGGCAGTGGAAAAGAAGATGCACCCCTCCCATGGAAAACCGCCCACAGTATACGAAAACAGAGGAGTTAGTGACAGATCGAACTCCATCATCCTACTTAACGTCCCCCTGTACCACGATAGCCTTCTTGAGAACAGAGAATCTTATGATAAGCTGCAGGGAAAAACCGTATGCACCATACTGGGACCGGGTAGCCTAGAAGCAAAGTTGTTCAGGCTCTACAAAGGCAACTACTCACCCCGGGAAAAGCCTGCACGGATGAGAGTGACTCTGAGCTCGTCTAAGGAAGCCGACAGATTCTTGTTGCTGTCACACACACTAGTCACCAACAAATCATCCAGCATTAGAGCGAGACCGCAGTAATAGAAAAGTATGCCCACGACGTCCAGCAGTGGCAGTGGTTATCAGCAAGGATAGAGTTAAACGGGATAGAGGTGGCTGTCTGCAGACTCCCATGTCCCTCACATTTGACGACGGTAACATCACCACGGTCAATGGCTGTTAACTTAGGCTGTCAAGAACTTTTAACCAGAGTACTGTAAACTCGGCCCACGGTAAAAGATAACATCAGTGAGAACGTTCGCTGCTGTGAAAGCAGGTCTAGGACGCTGCGACAACGGCAAATGACAGCCCTGTCCAGTGCTGAAGTCACCATCACCATCAAAAGATGTACAAATAGGCCCAGACTCTATGAAACCCCAAGAAACCATTTTGAGAAAAAACGTGATTGGGCCGGTTCTACTGGAGCTGGCCATCCTATAGCAAGTTGCGCCACTGCACATAACCCCCTTCGGTCTGCCAACAACAAGATGCTCAGCGTCGTTAGAAACACATCCAAGTGTCTCTACAGTAAGGGGACTGAGAAGTCAGAGGAGGGTTATGATTTCTCCGTTCCTGCTCTGCTCCAACGATCATGATCCTAACGGAAGCTTGGCTATCACTGGATATTAGTGACACCAAAACCAGTATAGATGGTATGCGTTCGTTCAGGAGAGGCAGGGAGTTTAAGGAAGGTGGGGCGCGACGCTTATAAGTGATGACCTTGAAAGTGGGCGAGCGACTGAAACTCTACTTCCAGGGCTCCCAGACTCCATCTGGTGTCAACTTGAGGTTGAACACACCAAGTACCTGGTAGGAGGCATTTACAGAACTCCTACTAGCGACGTGGGGATAACTGACAACTGCTGCAAGTAATGCCCGGGGTGACGTTCACCGGATATGACCAGGCCATTACATCTGGCAACTTTAATTCTCCGACTCTCAACCTCGAAAAGCACAGGGGAACCTCAAACCGAAGGCTTGACCGAAACCTACTCAACACTATCAAAAAGGCTAGGCTGCACGAGAATATCGGTGATGACACCTGCTGGGGGTCGGGCGGAAAGCCTCGCAAACTGGACTACCTTTTACCAGTGACCCACTGCTGGTAGAGAATGAACAGGTTCAAACCCCCCCGACGGCAGCGATCACGGCGTGGTAGCGTTAGATCTGGTACTCAACGAACAACTGTCATGGGAGGGATCCTGCCCCTGTCTTTGCTACAACAAAGCGAACTACGTGGCGATGAACTAGTACCTATCGGCATCACCGTGGCCCCAGGAGTGTAGCAACCTGTCGATCGATCGGCATTGGGAACCAGCCAGAGATATAATCAAGAGGACCGTCTCTGAAAACGTCCCAGCAGTAACAGCAATACCGCGGAAGCAAACCTCATGGCTGAAACGAGACACTGAACGGCTTTTGAAAGCCAATAGGAGAGCATGGCATAAGTGGAGGACCTACAGAAAAGAGTCCGACCACACCGCCTATACTGCCCTAAGAAGTCTACGCAACATTAAAAGGGGGGATGCAAGAGGTCATTCCGGACTAACCCTGCCCGGAAGCTCCGGGCAAGCCCTAAAAACCCATATCGATTTATGACATCCGGCCGGCTGTGTTGTAACAATGCGAGGTGCCACGTGCTGTCCGCTGTGTAATCTGTTTCAGCACTTCTTGGACAATCACATGCTTCCACGGGAGTGGAAAGGTGCCATTCCGTCCCCCATCTTCTCTGGAGGAGACAGGCAGAACCCAAGATGCTACCGACCCACAACCCTTCTACCAGTGGTGCTTAAAGTGACGGACAGCCGGTGGATGACCGTGTCAGGGAGTACTTAGAAAAGAGGGCAGCCCCGAATTCCTGTCCATGTTATTTTCCTGGATTTCACCAAGGCCTTCCACACAGTCTCACACACCGCTCTTACTCACAAAATAGCAAGGTCTGGCACCAAGGGACAAGTGCCTTCATGGTTACAGGACTATCTAGGCGGTAGACAATTCTGTACAAAAGCCAACAGAATTTGCTCGACTTGGAGGGCATCGTCATCTGGTGTATCACAAGGAGCAATTCTAGGTCCACTGCTATTCCTTTCCTTTTGCGAACGACCTCCCGCTGAATCTCAGCTCCCTAATTCTACTCCACGCTGATGATGTTAAGTCGCGGAGAGCTATGACGTCGGAAGCAGAATCAAGCGCACTGCAAAGTGACCCTAGGTTACCTGCAGAGTGGATGGATGTTATTAGACTTGCACTTAACCTGGATGAGTGCCGAGCCACGCTCTTCCCTACCTCAGACTCTCAGAAGGTGCACTATTCTCTCTGTGGAACACAACTCTCTCACACCACTACGGAGAAAGACCTAGGACTAATACTGACTGACAAACTACACACTAGCTCTAATTATGCAGGAGATACCCACGGAGCCTACGCAGTACTGCACTTCATGCGCAGACAACTGGGTGCCCTGACCCCGGAACTCTTTTGGAAGCTGTATAAGACCTATGTGCGACCTCACCTAGAGGCGCACAGCGTCATTGCACCACCTTATCTGAAAAGAGATGTGAACCTCCTGGAGAAAGCCCAAAGGTGAGCTACAAAGGGTGTCGTGGGAATGAGACGAAAACCATATCAGGAAAAGCTGAAAGATCTAGGGCTCTAGTCCCTAAGCTACCTTAGACTACGTGGTGACTTGATAACGGCCTACAAAATACTAAGTAACCAAGTCATCCGAACAGCGGAATCCTATCGAACGGCCACTATGGCGATCCTCATGGTAACCCAAGGAGAGTCGCCCAACAAAGAGCAAAAACCCGTGTGCGATCACACTTCTCTCTGTGAGTTTTCAGCCGCTGGAACGCATTGCCTGCCAAGACTGCCACTGTTCCGTCTGTTGACAGCTTCAAGAAGAGGTTGGACAGTTACACAGCGATGCACAGTTTGCGCTCATCCAACTGGGATGTGGACTAGGCTGACACGAATTACTAACTCGGTACGACCAACCATTACTGAACACTTTGTGAAACCATTATCACTGACAACTTGGCTGAACCTCATGCTTCCTGTGAGCTGTAGAGTCACACACTTCCCAGAAATCAATAGCCTAGGGTTTGACGACTTTCAACGTCGATGCTGACCTTGATAGTTTAACCGGACTCGCTAAGCTGAAGGCACCCGGTCAAGCATCCTCGCCATTTGGCACGCCGTCGTGTTACGTTGCGCTGCTCGTATTCGACTCTCTAGCCAGTTAGTTGGAACGCCTCGGTATTTTGGCACAACCATCCAAATATACTATTCCATCCGACTACGCTATCGTGTTCTTCCTTGGTCTCGTATTCGTGGGTATATAACAAGTCCGAATAATTAGTGATTGGTCTTTGCGTCTGTCAAGTTCGCACCAGGACAAATCCTAAATTGGTGAGCCCGACGTGATCACATCACGACCAATAACAAATATTGAATTGGTGAGCCTGTTCCATTTTATATTTGTTTATTGTTTTCATTTCGATAACATTTATATATCCATTTACTACACTTTCTCATGTCCGACCACACTCCCAAGCTTATTCGTATTAAGCCGACTACGAACACGATCCAACTCGTGCCATATTGGCCAGACAATGCAGAAACATGGTTTCTGTATGCCGAGGCCGATTTTCGAGAACAGGGTGTCTCAGATCCTCATTCTCGATTTCTTGCTGTCATACGGTCACTACCGCGAGAATTAAACAGGTATGTTACAGCACACATGTTTAATCCTGAAGTAAGTGACCCTTATGCACTTCTTAAGGCCGCACTCTTGAAGAAAAGCGATCTCACAGATCGCCAGAGCCTAGACGAATTGCTTCGTAACATCGAGCTAGGCAGCCACTCAGCTACTGAAGTCCTCGCACGCATGCGAGAAGTAATCGGTGCACGAATATTCGACGATGGTTTCTTCCGAGAACTATTTCTCTCGAAACTACCACAACCGGTGCAAACCGTGTTGGTGACACTCCAGTCAGTCCCACTCGATGACCTGGCAGCCTCGGCAGATAAAATACTGGAGATTTCTAGCAGACCCGTCTCCAACGTATATTCTGTCTGCGACAAACCAGAGCGCCAGGATTCAGAGGTGGAAAAGCTGTGCAACTCTGTGAAACAGTTGCTACGATCTCGAAGTCCTAGTTCACGTAGAACTTCACAGAAACGCGTCTCAGTGCGTCGCAGCAAATCGCGTGGTAGCCTCAAAACTAAACCTAACAGGGTGGAAAACCCTGAATGGTGCTGGTTTCATAATACTTACGGAGACGAAGCCAGAAAATGTCGGAAACCATGCAGTTTTAACAAGGACACAAACTCGGGAAACGGTCACGCCGGCACGTGCTCACGGCAACCGTAGCCGGCGGAAACAGCCGTTTGCTCTACGTCACCGACATTAAAACGAAAGTCCGCTACCTCGTCGACACCGGCGCAGAAGTTAGCGTTCTTCCAGCAACGACAAAGGAGCGTCATCATGACCCATCCTTCAATCTTCAAGCAGCCAACGGCAAGGCAATCGCGACATTCGGGAGGCAGTATGCCTACCTCAACTTAGGTTTACGCAAACCTATCCACTGGATTTTCCTCCTGCTGACGTCTCTATGCCCATCATTGGCATAGATTTGCTAAACCATTACGATCTACTCGTAGATGCTCGCCGTCGACGACTGATAGATAACAACACAAAGTTATCTATTGGCGGCACCACCTATGTAGGTCCGAGTTTAGCCATCGTTAGAACCAAACAATCAGGCGACGCGTCCTACCAAGCAGTTCTGGAGAAATATCCAGAGTTACGGCAACCGAAGCACACTCTTCCGTGCATAACCAGCAATGTTATGCATCACGTCACAACCACAGGTCCACCTGTGGCATCCAAAGCGCGCCGTCTAGCCCCCGATAAGCTCAAAACGGCGAAAAGCGAATTCGACCACATGCTCGAACTGGGCATTATCAGACCGTCAAACAGTCCTTGGGCATCGCCATTGCACATGGTTCCCAAAAAGGATAGCAACGACTGGCGTCCGACCGGTGATTACCGAAGGCTTAACGCCAAAACAACTCCGGACTGCTACCCGATACCTCACGTTTACGACTTGACCGCAACCTTATGCGGCATGAACATTTTCTCAAAATCGACTTGGTCAAAGCGTACAACCAGATACCTATGGCAGCAGAAGATATCGCGAAAACAGCCATTATTACTCCTTTTGGCCTGTTTGAATTCCTGCGCATGCCATTTGGTCTTCGGAATGCAGCACAAACATTCCAACGCTTTATGGACGATGTCTTCCGTGGTTTGAATTTTGTTCATGTCTACATCGATGACTGTCTAATTGCGAGTCCAGATAAGGAAACTCACCTTAAACATTTGGACCTCGCATTCGAAAGACTTAAAAAACATGGCATCACAGTCAACTTACAGAAGTGTGAAATAGGAGTTGAATCACTCAGCTTCCTTGGGCATACCATTGACAACAAAGGTATACGCCCATTGAGAGATAAAGTGGCGGCTATCACAAACTATCCAGAGCCGACCACTGTGAAACATCTCCGCACTTTCAATGGCCTGGTAAGTTATTACCGAAGGTTTATCCCTAACTGTGCCTCTGTCATGAGACCACTAACAGATCTACTTCGAGGAACTGCGAAGTTCGTGTCTCTGGACAACGCGGCTAGACTTGCTTTCTCTAAAGTCAAGGAAGCCATTTCGAACGCAACCATGCTTATGCATCATGACCCCAATGCTCCTCTGAGTATTGCTGTTGATGCATCTGATTCAGCAATTGGAGCAGTTTTGCAACAGTTGACTGACAACCAGTGGCAACCGTTAGCCTTTTTCTCGAGGCGGCTGCAAGACGCGGAAACAAGATACAGTACATTTGGTAGGGAACTCCTAGCCATGTACTGTTCTGTACGCCATTTTCGACATTCTGTGGAAGGTCGTGATTTCATTATTTTCACAGACCACAAACCGTTAACGTTTTCCCTCAGCTCGGCGTCTGACAAATACTCCCCTCGTGAGTCGCGACAGCTGGATTACATTTCCCAGTTCACGTCAGACATCCGCCACATTTCTGGAGCAAACAACTCCGCAGCCGACGCACTATCTCGAATAGCTTCGATAAACTATATCGAGGGTATTGATCTCGTTGAACTAGCTCGGCGTCAAAAGGAAGACCTTGAGCTGCATCATGAGTTGTCGTCCACAACTCTCAAACTGCGACTTTGTCCTGTTGGATCAGACAAGGATACAATTTTGTGCGATGTCTCTGCTAGTCAACCACGCCCAATAGTTCCGAAGAGTTGTCGACGCAACGTCTTCAATACGTTGCACAAACTCTCTCATCCAGGTGTACGAGCCACCATTAGGCTTATCGCACAACGTTTCTGCTGGCCTGGGATGAACAAAGACGTTAAGGAGTGGGCCCAGTCGTGCTTAGCTTGTCAAAAGTGTAAAGTCACGCGACACACGAAAAGCCCTTTAGGCTCATTTCTAGCCCCAGACATGCGTTTCGACCACGTCCATATAGATATTGTAGGACCCCTACCAGAATCTAATGGATGTACCTACCTTTTCACTTGTGTTGATCGTTTCACACGATGGCCGGAAGCAGTACCCATTAAGGATATTACTGCCGAAACAGTTGCTCGTGTTTTCGTCGAAAGATGGATCGCGAACTTCGGATGTCCATCTAACGTCACAACCGACCGTGGGCGCCAATTTGAGTGTGGATTATTTCACGCTCTAACGGCACTTTTAGGTTGCACTCGGTTCCGAACGACAGCCTACCATCCACAAGCAAATGGCATGGTAGAGCGTTTCCATCGACAGCTGAAAGCTTCCCTTTCAGCTACAAACATACCTCAGTGGACCGAGGCTCTGCCTCTAGTCCTACTAGGTATTCGTAACGCGTTGAAAGTTGATGCTGGATGCACTCCTGCAGAACTCGTCTATGGGACCACTCTTCGCCTACCAGGTGAGTTTGTTTCCCCTTCAACTTTCAAACATGTTTCCGACAGGGCATCTTACGTGACTAGGCTTACAAACGCAATGCGTTCAGTTAGGCCTTCTCCGATTAGACCGCAAACGACTGATGTTTTCGTCCACCCCAGTTTACAGAAGACATCACACGTGTTTGTTCGCCACGACGCTGTTCGTCGACCACTTGAACCACCCTACGACGGGCCGTTCAAAGTGATTAAGCGACACGAGAAATTCTATATAATTGAGCGAGACGGACGTGAAGATACTGTCAGTATCGACCGTTTGAAACCAGCTTATTTCGAAGGCAACCCCATTATAAGTGACGTTTCAGCTCGCTACATCCGACCGACGGATGACTCAATTATCGAAATTCTCGACGATGTGCCTGGTAATGCACAGCTACAACAACCATCGGCGCAACAGAAACACGATCAGGTCGAACCGTCAGGTTCCCGGAGTATCTGAAGTCGTATTCAACTTAGCGGTGTGAAATAAACTGTGCCAACCATATTTTTTTACTCAAAATTTTTTTTCGAGGCACTATTTTTCTTATTTACCGGCAATGCACAAACCCTCGTACACTTTGCCTTTTTATATCAATTTTTGCTACCATGTAACGAAACTTTAAAAAAAACGGTGAAAATAAGCGTAAATTTTTATTTTTCGATATGTTTATATACAAATAATTCCCATTTTTACGAAACGTTTTCGTGGTATTAAAGACTTTTATTTATATTCCAGGTGCAACGAGCACTGGACGGAACGTCAAAAGGAACTGAGGACCGCGATCGACGTCCAATTCGATTTATTGTATTTTATTATTTAATTGCCACGACACCCTAGAATAAGTTCAGACAACCAGGGGCCACTTCACGCAGTGAGCCCATCGGAAGAGTTTTACCAGTGGAGAAACCACTGGGTTTTTACTTCCGGCTGGTATCGTCTTAGGGTCCTCACGAACCCACTAGGGGGGAGTGATCTGTAGCGTCACACACTTCCCCAAAATCAATAGCCTAGGGTTTGACGACTTTCAACATTGATGCTGACCTTGATAGTTTAACTGGACTCGCTAAGCTGAAGGCACCCGGTCAAGCATCCTCGCCATTTGGCACGCTGTCGTGTTACGTTGCACTGCTCGTATTCGACTCTCTAGCCAGTTAGTTGGAACGCATCGGTATTTTGGCACAACCATCCAAATATACTATTCCATCCGACTACGCTATCGTGTTCTTCCTTGGTCTCGTATTCGTGGGTATATAACAAGTCCGAATAATTAGTGATTGGTCTTTGCGTCTGTCAAGTTCGCACCAGGACAAATCTTAAAAGGCATCCCCTCCAGTTACCGTCCCCCACTAAAAGAATTACCATATTCCCATTCGTCCTATCATGTTATTTATCATTCTTCCTTCTTACTTACGCTCCCAAACTTTAACGAAACCTCTCCCCATCGCCTATTCCCCATAAACCTACCATTGTTTCTTCTTCCGTGCTGCTTCCTCTTTCTTTATCTTCTTTTTTCTCTCTTTCCTTTTTCCTTTTCTATTTTGCTTCTCTACACTTTCTCCTCCTTGGTTTCTCTGC
Organism: Heterobilharzia americana; assembly: GCA_944470555.2. Taxonomy (NCBI): domain Eukaryota; kingdom Metazoa; phylum Platyhelminthes; class Trematoda; order Strigeidida; family Schistosomatidae; genus Heterobilharzia; species Heterobilharzia americana. The sequence goes on along the minus strand of OX104134.1, from coordinate 107,046,569 downwards.
ACATACTTATCACCTCCTTTTTACAATCAGTCTGACCAATTGTCCGCTGGCATGACATTTGAGGAACCCATCTGCACCACAGTTCTCGGAAGAAAAAGCGAACAAACAAGCAACACCCCCTAAAAATTTGACCAACACCCAACCACCCGTCGGTCTAACCAGAGCCACAACAGTCGAGTGGGTAGACCTACTGCATTGGGATCCACCAAAAACCTGGAACCGCTCCTCTAGACATAGAAGCGAGCGCGAAGAAATAAATTGGTTTACACCAGCTCCCGAAAAGATATTGGACACTGGATTATTTGAACTGGATGTTATATACAATATGAGGCTATACAATGGACAACGTTCTTTCTGCTACAGAAAAGGTCTATCTAGAGAAAGAACGTTAATGCTTCGCGGACAGCGAAGAATGAAATATACACATCAGTATAATTGCTCATCATACTGAAGTAAGCTCAGTCCGAAAGTAGGAATTATTCTGCTATTGTCTGAAGCTTTCAATATTCTTGAAGGTAGGGTGGGCAGTACAGCCGTGACCTTAGGTTGTATGCGCCCGTCATAGGGTTAGACGGCATAGTCCACGCTGACGAATTAGGCAACTAGGATTCCACATGGATGGAGGACTGGTTGGGTAAACCTGAAAAATGAATAACAAAAGCGATCGGCATGCGAAATTCGAAACAGAAGCACGAAAATACTCCGCAAAAGTACACCGACTCCATGGTACATGTGAGTAAGTTCGTTGTACCAACTACAGAAGTTACTTGAAGAGGTATTCAAAACCTACTGTTCACAGTTAACCTTATGAGGAAGAAGACGAAGGTGTATGTGAAAGTAGTGGAAACTAAACTGAAGCCTAAGATATCGCTATGGAATAGAGAGATTAGAGGATTCCAGACCAGGTATTCGCCTGTGTAGAAAACCTGTGTACAAAATTTAGTGAAGTTACAAACATTTAATCAAAACTCGTGCTTTTTGCTGTAATGGTAACCACACTTTATATAGTCATGGGGCTGGATTATCATGCTGTTGCCCGTTGAGTGTTACGCTATCACGGCTATAGAGACAATATGGTGGCGCATAGCGAGCTGGGCTAGTAGACCTGGAGGAATTTTTATGGTAACCTCACTCTTTCACCACTATTTGTCGTCATAAGTACAGGATCCATAGGTTTCATAAAGATATCCTCATAGAGGCAAGGGTAGTTCAAGTTTATCTCCCTACCACCATGCCTGTTGGTCAGTTATCTCCATCTTCGCATGTTTTCACGTTATCTCTTTAATATTTTTGTGCTACGCCCAATAGAGTTGGTGGTCACGAGGATATCTCCAACTGGCTAAGGCCGTGCATGCACCATTGACTCAATCGTCCCTTGGTATGTACCACACGTCAGGCAACACTAATGACCATTATGCCTCTACTCAGGCAATAGTCAAACTTGATTTATCACGCAAAACTGACTTGTACTAATGTACAGCACAAAGACTCCTATTTTATTACAAAGAGAAAAGGGAACGGCGGGTGGCATGTTTATTTGTAGGAGGGGGTAAGAGTAGCCGAACTATGGCAGCAATGAGATTAGAAACAGTAACTAGGATCAAAAGCAAATACCACACGTCCGCATAGGACAGTACGTAAGTCAACAAAAATTACTCACCGTTTGATAAATTCTTGGGTGGTTGCGTTAGATTATAGCGTATTGAACTCTAGATATCTGATGGGCCAATAAGCAACATGGTGTCATCTATGCAGGGTACATTAAGAATCCTGCATACTCGAAGTTCATTGAGGTAGCAGTTCAAGGTCGACTGAAACTGAGATGTGGTCTTGCAGCATCGGACATCATGTGACAGTCTATCCCAAATGTTAGCCTAACGAGTTGTGAAAAACGAAGATGGGCTGTTTGGGCTCATATGGTAGTGTGACTAGGCAGTCTGGGTCTCTAAGATTGTAGGGATTTTTACCAGCGAACTTCAATGTATCCCATCGGTAGTCACTTCATGATGTAGAAACTTTATAGAAAATGCTGAGGTTCAACTTTAGTCGCCTCAACCACGTAGGCTCTAACCGATTAGCATGACATCTGCCCCATATGAATTACCTGGGGAAATAGGTCTGGTAAAGTGTCGTTGAGTTTTCTCCATTTTCTGGTTGTCACTAGACCGCAAGCAACTAAGTACGACAGGACAGTATCCTAGTGGTGGTCACACACACATCTTATATGGAATCGGTTTGGTTTCATTCAGGCGAAAATTCCGGTGAATGAAGCCAATGAGGCGCCGTCATTTGAAGCACTGTGCCTTTGCGTGTTCTGTAAAGAAAAGGTCACTGGAGTACCTTGTTCCAAGGTCGCAAATACCATTTAGCTGTTGGAGTACAATGTTGTTCAGTTGAAGATTAGTTGGCATGCTTTGTTCACCGAAGATCATAAAGCTGGACTTCCGTGTATTCAGAGGTAGCAGCCACGTGTCACACCACCTTTGTAGCTTGTCGAGATTGCTTTGTACCGTGAGAATGATGCTGTTACACTGGTTAGGGTTAAACGTGTACACCACTTTCAAGTCATCTGTAAAGAGGAAGGCCTTCCCTGATTGAAAGGATGCGCATATATCATTTATATACACCATAAAGAGAGGGGGTCCGAGAACGGAGCCTTTGATAACTCCACTGGTGATATTTTTTCGAAGGGAACAATGTGAGCCTGTTTTGACAACTTGGATGCGGTTCAACGGAAATGAGCAGATCCAGTCACGCAACCTGTCACCTATTCTAAATGAATTCAGTTTCCGAAGGAGTGAGGGGTGGTGCGCTTTGCCAAAGGCTTTGGTGAAATCGGAGTAAAGCGGGACAACTACTGTTCCATTGTCTCTGCCGTTAATTGTGTTTGAAGAATTCTAGGTGACATTTGTCTCAAGACTTCCTGGACAGAAACCTATGTTGCGAGTTCATAAGTTTGTGATCTGAAAAGGGAGAAAAGATGGCATTTTTCACTACTTTCTCCATCATACGCGACAGGACAGATGTTATGTTGGTGAGACGGTGATTTTACGCGCAGAGTCTGGAGTCTTTCTTAAAGCACGGGGTAATATGACTAGTTTTCCATGAAGCTGGGAAAGTGCCACAGTTTAAGGACAGGCTGAATATTTTTACTAGCAGTATGGAGGAGTCCGCGCTGCCATTTTCAACGAAAATCCCAGATATCCCATCTACTCACCTACTAAGAGAGGGTTTCAGTGAGTTTACTGCGTCACGTACGTTGCTTAGGTTAAACTCAACTTCCGAGATTTTATGTGCTGCAGTGTCGCTGAGTGTAGCAAGGCTGAGATTACAATTAGTGAAAGAAGGGCTAAACGTTTCGCTTAGTATTTCAAATATCTCTGTGGGGTTTGTAACAGTCTTGTTGCCTACCTTCAACATATTCAGCATGTCAGGTCTATTACGTAGTTTCTTTTTAGGAGAAGTGACAAGAAGACCAGTTTTACTCGCATATTTCAGAATTTTACTCTCAGTAAAGGTTTCACCTTTTTGTCTACGAACTTTCAGGTCACTGAAAACTGCGTAGATACTAAGAATGGCAGATAAGTCATGTGATGCGAAAAATTTTCGCAGTTTCTTTAGTTTTCGTCCGAGTGTGATGGGGATGTAGTCTTTGATGGTAGTATGTGACTTTTGTGTTTTCTTTAGGGCTACGGAGTCGAGACAAATGTTTAAATTGAGATAGAAGTTTGCAAGAGAGTTGTTTAGATCATCGGATGAAAAGAACTCGTCCCAGTCTAGATAGCGTATAAAAAATTGTGAGCTTGGCCAGTCGACGTCAACAAAACTTCTGCGAACGAGTGTTGTAGGCTTCAGTAACGTGGGAGTGCATTTACATGGAGCAAAGAGTTGACAGGCTACAATCTTATGGTCACTTTCCGGGAATTCGCTGCCAGTATGAATGGTGGTTTGTAGTTGAAAAAAATCAGGTCAAGTATATTATTTCGTCGAGTGCGGCTATTATTATCTTGAACCCATTTATTGGTTTCTAAGATTTGACTGAATGGCTTGAAACCAGATGGCCCTTGCAGTGTCTCCCATATGATACCCGGCATATCAAAATCACCACCTACTACTGTACAAGTTGGTAGGGATGACAGCAGCTTGAATATTTTGTTGATATGTTCGTCAACGGCAGGTTCAGCTTGCGGTGACCTATATAGGCAACCAGCGGTAATGTTGAAATGTTGGCAAGTGTTAATATTCACGAATAGCGCACCATCTGCAAGGTCTCAACCCGACGGGAAGGTATTCAAAAATGAAAAGTCGGAGCGAACATAGACGACGCAACCTCCACCTTTAGAAGTACTGCCGTTATTACTATACAAATTGTAATTATCTCTTGCGAGCCTGAGGTTTGAAGTATCTGACGTACACCAAGTTTCAGTGATTAAAATGCGGCATGGTTTGATCAAATAAGCTAGAGATTTCAGATAGTTTAGCTTGTTGCAAACTGAACGTGGGTTAAACAGAAGAACAGAGAATTCTGATAGGGCTATAAAAAGGCTTAGGTCATTAGCGAGATGGATAAAAGTGTTCTTTCATGGTCATCATTTGAGTCAACGGGTTGTAGGGATATAGGCAAGTTCCTTAGCGTTGCATGCCGGACTACTCGTTGTTGCTTCAGACCACGACCGACCATTTATTGGCCAGGGGTATAGGAAGCTGTCACCATAGTATTTCTGCCAGTGAATTGGCTGCTGGCTATAGCTGATAGCAGTTGACTCGAGTATGTCATCATCTGAGTAGCTAGAGGTGCCATTATTTTGTGAAGCCGGAAAAAAAGATGGGTTTTCCGGGGGTTTCAACGGCGTAGATTCTTCATAGAAAGCTGGATGGGTGTTACCCAGAGTAGGTATGAGGTCCCTTATTCCGAAAGCTCAAGGGGATAGTTTTGGGCTCATTCGCATTGAACTGTGCAGCATTGTCAAGTGGATACATTGACTGTTAACTGACTTCCTTTGGACAAGGTACCACAGAAATCTGTTGCATAGCACTGTTACAGATGTATTGCCGTCAGGCAAACTGATCTCTCCGATCTAGTTGTTTATCCAGATTTCCGCTGCATTTTGAAGGACAAGGAATTGGGTAGCAGTTATTGTGCTTAAGGTTTCGTATGCCGTAGCATTTAGGGCACTCGTAGGCAGGTGAGTTGGTTGTGAAGCTGTTCAAGAAACAGGAAGAATTCGGTTTCCAATATTACACACAGAGTCGGATTTTCAACAAGTTGATACTTTTTGACTAAATTAATGCTCAGGATTTTCTCGTCAGGTTGATACTGATAGGAGAAGAGAAAGGAAAGCGCAAGGAGAAAATGGGCAATGGAATACTATGCAGAGGAAGCTGGGAGGGGAGGAGTTCTAATCCTCTTACAGCCATTCCAACTGCATGTAACCTTTAAGTTATGCATATAAGAATAACCCCTGTTTTTCTTGCATGAATTTCACGAGAGTTAACAGATAGACAGTTTTTGTCAGTAAACTTAGGTGGAACAGAGACTATGTATTTGCACTACACAAATCAACCGGATGAACTAGTAATCAAACACCCCTTGCTAGTCCATTGAGGTAAAAGGTACCTGAGATTTATGATAGCCTTGGTTGGCACGCTTACGGGGCCTAGTATGTTTTCATTGGCTTAGAACTCATAGACAGTGCCTAGTCGAGTGATAGACTCATCATGTGTGAGGAGCTTATTAAGAGAGGAAAGAAAGACATAATAATAACAATATTTACTCCTGAATATACAGGTGCGCACCATTTCACAGGTATGAATAAGTTTCTATATAAATTACATGTATCTTCATGGAAGGTAAGCTCAATCCACACCTGTCGTCACTGGAAGATATAAGTGCTGCATGTTCATATAATGAAGCATCCCAGCTGAATAAGTATGCAAAAAATTAACAAGTTCAACAACCGGAAGTATTGTCTTTGTATTAACAAAAAAGCCAGGGTTGCATCTCGACACTACATGTATTACCTGGAGAACAATAAAGCTTGAAGCTAACACTTCCACTGTAACAGTTTGTAATTTTTGCCTGAGATGACGATGATGAAAAGTTTGTGAGGGAATGTATGCACAAAGTGTTTACTTATTGTACTTCGTTGATGATTCCAGTACTGTATAATTCATGCATGTTAATACCATTCCATATCAGAGATTCATAATCCTGGTGAATATTACGACTGGGAGGTGAATATTTTCACCCTTCCAACTCCAGCATCCAGAAGCAATGGACTTGTTTGAATGGGCGAAATGGACTTCCAGGACATCTTGTCCGCCGTTTACACTGGCCGTGACACCCTTACGGTGAGTTCAGGTAGACAGCATGTTGTCATTTAAACTTGGTGTTAAATTACTGGTCAATATTTCGTTCACATGGTCTATGAGACGAGGTTATATTGCAGTAATTTCACTTGAAGTCTTCATTTGGTGTTGTTTTTTGACCTAGTCGTTAGATTTCCTATGCAGCATGTCCAGTCGTCTGACTGCGTTACGTTGGGCATGTCAGCACCAGTTGACTGTCTGCGAGCTATGCTGTGATTGTCTGTGGCATGGTCACCCTGTTTGTGTAATTTATCTATTCATAATGTGAATTTCTAATGAACAAGGAGCATTCTGTGGAATATTTCGTCGTTAACACTTAACTTGCTATTCACGCAGTAAAAATGTATTTGGAAAGTTGAAGGAAGATGTTAGGCTATCATCAGTGTTAAGTGTACTAATATATACATATGTATCTCATTCTTAACTTTTCATGTTATGGGTGGTCTTGTTGTTCATCATGTAATAGACAGTCTGCAATGATCCACTGTCTGTATTTTCATCCACATGGAGAATGAGATTTTGCATGCATCAGAGCATTTGTGCTCCCTGATTAAATTATTGTATGTGTGCTACCCAATAAAGCATTGCAAAGGGATGTAGTGGACCTACTGTTAGCCTCTCATGTACCTTTTTGTGGAGGAGGAGCTGAGAACTCATCCGGACATTAAGCCTTCGGGATAAAGTTACCCAAAATAGTTGACGTATGAGAGTAAAGAAGTTGACTTACAAAGTATTTGTATGATAATAGAGAGAGTTCCCGAAGACTTGGAGTCAGTAGAACCCCATCATAACAAGGAGTTTGGAAAGAGATGTATGTGATTTTTGAGTATAATCACACAAAAACTATAGCTTGTGGTTTTAAAGACGATGGCTGGGGTCGTATTTCCTGAAGGTCCACACGGAAGCAAGGAAAAGAAACCGACTCCAAGAGAACCGTTTACACTGTATTATGTTAGGCGTGCTTGGCTCAACCCAAGAAGAGTAAAACTTGCTGGTCCACCGACTACATGAAGAAATGACAAGTTTTACTGCACTTGGGTTGTCAATGCACCCATAAGCTTATACGACGTAAGTGGTTTTCTTGGGATCGGTGGAACGTTACTAGCAGTTGTATGGACTGGCAAAATTAGAACGGCGTCTGTAACGGATGCACTATAAAAATCCCAAATGACACAGCAAACTAACAGGCACATCTCTGCAAACCCCGTAGGGGAATAACGGAGTATTGTGCTTACTGATTGAACGCAAGGGTACTGGCTCTCTTAGTATGCAGGATCGCATATTCTCCACACCTACTCTGAGGCAGCAAACTTGCTAGCTCAGGAATTCGGAGACAACTTCCGTTAAGCAGAGGATGCCGATTCATGTTTGTTTGCTTGAATTTTTGGAGGCTTTCGACAGGTTGAACCAGGATATTCTGTGTAAGGAGTTTCAGCCTATGGGTGTACATCAGAAGTAACTAAGTTGGCGTAGAGATTGGCTTTACGCTAGGTAGCAGCCAGTCAGAGTTGGCCCCCTGTATCTAACTGGTTCCCGATGCTGGATGGTGAGCCTCAGGGTTCTATTCCTGTTCCCTTACTGTTTCTGGCTTTTATCATCTGCACTCACGCGGGATAACAATAGAGAGATAATACAGCATATGAAACTGTCCTACACTCCCCTGTGTGTATTCTAGGTGACATGACTACCATAATAATTCAACTAGGCGGTTTCAGAAACAGTTTTTTTCGCTGTCGCGACTTATTTTTTGGAATTTTAACTGATACACTGGGTCCGGGTGGTAGGCTGCATAGGCTACACCTGAGACGTCAGGCGCACGTTTTCGTAAAGGGAAGACGTTAATGGTTAATCAGACTTTTCCTAAAGAACTTTGTGCATATGTGGGCAGCGATTGTCGCCTTTCCTACTAGCTGCATGTAAGCGTATACCGCCGACTTTATAAATTTTTCCTCGTTCTACGTTGCAGGAGGGGCATCCCGCGATGAGATCGTGAAAGGAGGATGTTGAAGGAATGACTGATGAACACTTGCTCAGACGATACTCCAAATGGGTTGAATGCTCTTTACCGAAAAACGTATTTTCACAAGAAATAAAATGCGTTTTCTTCCGTTAACGCTCACGAATAATGCCAGAACTATGGGAAGCTAGTAGTGTTGAACTCCTTCGTTAGGTGAGTACCTGTGGAGAGACGCATGTAAACAAGTGTCTTGTTATGATAGTCTAGATGTCTCCGAAAATGTTGAAAACGTGTGAACTCATGGATTTCTCCCCAACGGAAAGCAGAATTACCTATCAATGAAAAAATACGTTTCAACAAACAAATATGAGGGAAAAACGCTTTTTGTAACTGACCCGTGTCCCCAAACATCCCAGACGATAAAGGGCAGTTAACGAAACAGGAAACCAACGGTGATGGTATCATACAGGGAGCATGACTGAGTAAAGTTCATAAAATAATAACGTCAGCTACGTCTGAAATGTTTACAAATCAACAAAACTCGTTAGAACGAAATCAATCGTCCAACACAGACTACAATGATGGCGGAAGATGACCGTAGAATGGCCACGGGATAGCATTCTGAGTGGTTACCGAGTGGTAAGGCGCTTGTTCAATTTGTCCTGTAGGACAGCAGAAGTGCTTTGCGGTCGGCAAGTGCGGGACTTTCTTGATCACTTTTATAATGAGCGAATCCTAGACTTAGATGATTATTTCTGTTTGTTGCAGTTAGGAATTGTGAACGCAGTGAGGCTGGGTATTTTTGGCCGAGGTCTGTTCCTTAAATAATTAACCTTTGCTGATGACCAAGCCAACCATTTAGAACTGAATGGCTTTTCTACAACGAGAAAAAAACCAGAATCGGCAAGCAGAGGAAGAAACGAAGATTCCAACAAACAGACTGCTATCTACGTTCATGTTTCTCCCTACTTAACTTCCCTTGCCGTGGCGCTCATTGTGCTTTTTCTACTGAGTGCTCAAGGACATAACGACATAGAGTTAAGACTACCTCATAAACTTCCAGAATTTGGCTGGATGTCCGTCAAAGCTGCGCGACTCTACTTTTGGCATCTCATGGCCGGCATTATTGCAGGACAAAGTACCATCAATTACTTTATTTTCTGCGCCGCCCACCTGGCTAGTCAGTTCGAGGTCAAGCCTTCTGTGAGGGCCAATACCAAGACAAACTGACTTGTGACACTGTATATCATCATCTGAAGAAAAGGTGTCACCTAAACCCCTTTCACATATGATAAGTTCAGTTCTTTATGCAGGTTCGACCTTTCCTGTCTTTGTTTAGCCTTGAATTCACGAAGCTCTAACTCTTGCCTTTCATCCAACTGTCTTACCTTCAATTCAACAGAGGCCCTACTAAGACTAGTCTCATTGTAGTGAATAATTGTATCATTATCGGAGCCAGGGCATGAAACAACACCAAGAGGGACTTGCTTAGTGCCTGGGGGTTGATCCATGGATATGTCGCCTTTTCCGTCCAGGATTGACTCAAAGAACACCTTGCGCTTGCCAGGTACAGCAAGGACGGTATGTTGAGTACTGTAACAGCCAAAATCCAGTAACCTTGGCCGGAATGCAGGAAATGACTAGGCAGTGCCAAATAGAGCGAATCTGACTAGCTCCTGCGTTCTACTGTATAGCTCCCTAACTTCCGCACAGTCGAAGTTTGGATCAAATCTCGAAACACGGTTTGTAGCAAACCAGCGGTAGATTCGCAACAAAATCTGTGGTACTATCGAAGCATCAACAAGTTATTTCAAAATTACAAAAATGCCTCAATAGTGCAGTTGGGTAACTATACAGTCCAATCGTTCTCGGGCGCAAACATTTATATGCGGTAGAAAGATAGATACATTTTTCCGTTACACTCACCATCTTTAGACTTAACCCAACTTTCTCTGCCTGTACGAATGTTCATTAAGCAAGAGAATGTTTCGCAAAAACTGTGCTGTGAACGAGACAATGGGGTGTTGCTCTCTAGGCGGACTTTGATGGCTTTTTTGATTACTCTTTCCAGGATTTTCACTACAGTACTAGTAAAGCTTATCGGTCTGTAACTTGGTGTTGACGTTTCTGCATTCAGTGTGCTTAATGTCCGAAATGCGTCATTACGATCCACATCCGCGGAGCTTATCATGTCGTATATCAATGCTTCTAATGTTGCATAAGTGTCCACAGAGTATTCCTGGGTGAAGATCTTGACAAAATATCCAACCATGGCTTTTGCTCTTTCCCTGTCGTCCTCAATCAGACAGTCACTATCTGTCCCACTGATTAGGGCGGGTATACCACGACACATCTTATTTCTACAGTTCACACAGCAAAACAACCTCTTCGGATGTTGCAATGCGGCCTAGGCAAGACGCGTTTCAAAGCATATTCGAGACTGGCGGATAGCAGCGACACGTTCATTGCTGGCTTCGTTGTAATGCTCCACTACTTCGGGTATACCGAGGTGGGTGGCAAGACTCCAACACTTTTTCTTGCGTCGTAGCAAGATCCGGATTTGATGGTTTATAGATGAAGGACGGTGTTTCCATCCCCTTATGACGGTCCGCGGAATGAACGGTTAGGTCACTCGTGCATATAACTGTTCAAGGAACGCCACACACCTTCAGCTGAGGCTTCTGGAGTGACTATTAAGCCCTCCGAAGAGGTTGTCAGGTTAATAGTTTCCGTATTCGCCCTCCATATGTTGGGTCCAGCTGGGGCATCGGCCTGGTATAAGGCGTCTGCTGCGAATCTGGAGATGATCACGGCGTGATCACTTTCACCATCATCAATAATAAACCATGATGATACGGTGGCTACTGACTTTTAACTGTACAGTCGCAGTCTGAAAGACCGGAACTTGGTTCAGGGGAATGTGTAACGGTGACATTTGGGTGATGAAATGCCCTGGTCACCCGATGGTAGTTAACTACAATAAGTAACCCCATCCTGAGGGGCCGCCATCATGCTGCTTTCGCGCCTTGTATATACTACAAACAAAAGTATAGCACTGAAACTACTTATGCGAACGGAGGAACGCATCAGCCCACACATCTAAGTACGGTCTGAGAAATAGGGAATGCCTAAACCCCATGCATATGCTTCTGAACATGAAGAACATTTTAGCACAAAGCAGTGAGGTTTCAACCCGGTGTTGCACTCTGGTAGTTAAGAATAAGCGGCCCGTCATTTGTTAGACCCCTCATAACATAGGTCTGTATCATGCTGCTGTTCATATGTTCACCGAATCAAATGTAGTATTATTCGCTCGTAGTATATGGGGCATAGGCATGTGTGGCAGGGGTGTAGGTGAATCACTAGTGCCTGTGTGTCCTGGAACCTTTGTGAAGTGAACAACTCTTCCTCAGTGTTTCACAAAATGCGCTTAACAAAGCTCTGTTTTGGTCTGTAGTGCCCAACAAACTTGGCCATGATTCCTATTTGTTGTAAACCTTATATTCACCATTGACTGCTATTGAGTGCACTCGCTGAACTTTGCCCTCTTGACTTGCCCACCGGAGAGCCTGGAATAAACACTTCGTACCCCTCCAAGTACCTCCTTACTTTCTACATTGTGGCTGTCGGAAGCAAATTATTCCGAACGTTGGTCATAAGCCCCTGATTCCGACGAGTTCTCACTGAGTTTAAACAACCGGCTTGTGTTCACAGGTTTTTCACCATGGCATCCTTCCCCAGATGGGCTGTTATCTACATTTAAACCAGGGTGGCTTTCCCGGGAAGTATGATTCCCTGGCTCCACAGATTTAATTAGAGGACCTGCACAAGCCTTGGACAGGGTTAATAGATAAGAAATGTTTTATTCTCAAGCTAAAAAACGTTTAACATGAGAGAAACCAGTTTATGGGCTTCATCACGTTGATACATCTCAAAATATCTACAAGACTTGAACTCTGAGAGGTACGGACGGAGTGTCATCAAACTCAACTAAAAACTGCTGAAGGTCCTGCTAGTTATGAAAAGAAAAACAACGAAATATTACATTACAGTGTACATAAAGTGTTAAAGTTCAGATAGTAATAAATATTATCCTCATATAATGGGTTTAATGTGAGGGATACCGGTTTACTAGCACTGTCAAATCCATAATTTTTCGAAAGTTTACGAATTGGTATTTGGCATTAAATAATTCACTTATCAAGTCATAAGTGTGCATAATCTAACCAAAATTGGCTGGAATCAGCGAGACGGACATGGATTTTCATCTCCCATCTCACAGCAGGTCCCGCTATCAATATCAAAAGCGCGCAGTGTCCAAAGTTTGCGTTATGACCAACCGACGTTGTTGGTCTATTCACACAGTTTGCTAACTAGTAATATAACTGTCTACTACTAGTAATGATCTTCAGTTTTTAGCTTTGCTGACCGCAAAGAACTCATTTATACAATCTGGAGTGTCAATAAATTATCCATAGTTAAACAACTAATGTGTTCGTCCATATCAATGCATTTCCAAGTCACCATGTTAAGTTCAAAGGAAATATGGATTAGTTCTGCTAGGAATGCTTGTTGTGTTGGATGGAAATAGATATTGAAAAAGCCAATAGTCCTCGGGTATCTTTTGTATTAGCGTAGGCGGCACCATTCGAGCATTGCACTTGATTCATAGTGTTGTGACGCCTCAGTTTTGTACGAAACATTATTATTGATCTGGACATTTTAACGTGTCATTCCCACATCGTTTTTGCGGTATGACTGGCAGCCTATTTTCTGCCTCAATTGTAACGTAATTCACTGATTGGTTAACTTTTACTCTTACTATGCGAATTCCTGCAATTGCGAACAAGGTCACTTTTCATGTGTATACTTATTTACGTGTTTTCGATTGATTCGTTGTTAGTATGCTATGTTGTCAGAGTAATACGCTCTCCCATCTGCCAGCTTCGGTCTTCTCTCTATTCGTCCCGGGGTTGCAGTCAGTGACTCTTGCGTACCAAGTCAGCTGTCAGCTAAGCGCACGTATTATATTCGTTTCGGAATTTATACATATACCATTTGCGCTTCCAGCTCATAACACAGTAAGTTTCATATGAGAAAATCTCTTGGTACAGGGTGCTAAAAAATGTGTAGTGTGGGGCCATTGCAGGTAAGTGACGTTCTGAGCCAATATGTAAATTGGTCTCTGGTTTCATCATCTGTTCAGGATGTCTCTGCTACTAATACTGTTGGGAATGGCCAGATAGTTCGTCGCAAGAAGAATCATGACCGGTAGGTGAGTTAATCTTGAAGATGGTCCAGAGTTTGAGAAAGGGTGAGAGCAGTCCAATAATTATGGGCGCCGATGAGCAGGCATTATTCCCATAAAGTAATTATGTTCAGACTGAATTTGAGCATCAAATGTCAACTTGCAGCTGTTTCTGCAAATGGGAAAAGAAAGAAGAAGCAGATGTGGAAACAGAAATTACTGAGCTATCAATTTCGGAGGGGAGAGGAGTCCCCATTCTTTTTTAGCTATTCGGGCTTTATGCACATTTTCATGTATACGTGTCAAGTCGACCACACAGTTCTTCCATCATGAGGTCTTAAATTCTTTTGAAGTGTACCGTAGCGGCTTTGAGGGGAAAACAGCATTCTTTATGTTCATTATACGGAGAGGAGCCAGCATTCACACCCTCGTATGCAATCGTAAAGCCACCTGCATTAACGGAACCGCAGGGCTTTGATAAAACCGACTGTTACACTTAGAGGTCTCAGTACGTTCACAGTGGACGCAATGGCTTGATCATTGTTATGTGCCGATTGCTCCACTATGCTTCGTATTTGTGGATATAGTGTGAATGTCAAGAAACTTATAGATATCCGTGATATGGAAGAATTTGTTGAGTAGACATCAAAACTGAAGTGGGGACATGCAAGAACGAATAAAATGTGGAACCTTATCCCATAACTTGCCGTACTGTACCGGGTCGCTACTCACATGATGCTGGCAGATAACCACCTGCGTTTTAAAGTCTAATACTTCTTCCGTACATCTAGCTGACTTTAAAACTGCGGGCGGTAAGAATGAATTGTTTCTAAATTGCTTTCCTTGTCGAGGGGACGTAAAAACACGTAAGAATAAAGCAAAAGGAGGGGAAGATGGGGATAACTGACCAGCAGGCACGATGCCAGGGGGACGGACTCTAACTATCCTCGCTTGTATGAGTGTCTTTATCAAACCTACGGCTCCGGTACATACGATGGTTTCTGAATGCAAAACAAAATTCAACTGACGACAGAATGGTAGAAATTAGAAATGGAAGTATTGAGAACTACATACTATTTCAGTCCACCATGTTGCCTCCACAAACCTGATATGATAGCATCCAACAGACAACACCATAGTCATTCATCTCATGACTATATGAAGTGTGTTTTCCGCTATGGCAGAATGTACTGGTTTTCTGCATGCAAACGTATGCCTAGTCCAATGTCTCCTTTCCCGTCCATTCTCACGTGATATCTTCTCATTCGGCTTCATTTTCTTTACTTCCTTGTGTCACTTCATCTTCTTATCTACGAGCTTAACTCCAGACACTTGTTTTGGGATGCCCATTTAGGGGATAACAGATGTCGCAACATACGGATAAACTAATTCATAGTTAATGACCAAGGTCAGGTGTAAATTTAATTCAAGTAACGAACTTTTCGCTTTTAAGACCCGGCATGCGATATCAATAGTGCGGACGTAGGCCGATGGCTTTCAACCTCCCGTGCCTCCCCTTCGGGGCTTGGTTCCTGTTGTTCGGCTTGCTGCTGCAGCGGAAGAGGAGGGCCCTTCTGCATTCCTGCTTTTAGCTCCGGTAGAACGAATGCCTTTAAGGGTTGGTGATTGTGCCTCCGAGGCTGAGTTAGTAAAGTAGCCGCGGGAAGGTGGGAAGATGAGGGGCTCTGTGTGATACTTGCCTGTGTAGGCGGTCAAACGGTGTGGGGGTAGGGGGAGAAAAATTTATGTGGGCGGTTCCTGAAGAGGCAAGCAGGTGGTATGACTCCAATTGCTAGTGAACAGTTAGAAGAAGATCCAGAAGTATCAAAAACCGGAAATGGTGAATGATACGGCGGACAGTATTAGTGAGCTAGTGAGGTCGGCAGCACCATGACTGCATCACTGGTAAGCCACGTGTACTGGCCTAACTGCACAACTTTCTTTTAAATGACTAATAAGAGTATCGTGACTACAAGCCATGACACAGCAATCCGTTCTGTAGGCACTATCAGGACGGAAAGTGTGACTCCGGCCCGGTGTTGATTCTGATACGTTATCCCAGCGGAGTTCTCTTATGGTGACCGCCGTGCTGGAAGTAAGATTAGCTTGTTCGTAGGACTTTCCTGATGGATGATACTGTAGGACACAATGAGGCTCCTCTTTCAGTTATGGCACAAGCTGGATGGGCCTAGGGGCCCCAGTTTCTCGAGTTTATCCTCCCACTATTCCGACAACTGACTTCATCGCAGACCGTTGTGGGTCGTCAGGGCGATTGTGGTCACCCCCCGGTGTCAGACAGGAATTTGAAAATGCCGCAAACAGTTTAGAAATGACGGGATCGAGTTGTTCCTGCGGGAAGCGTGAAGTGGCGTTCACTGCGCGTGACCTTCCATGGTAATTGATGCAGGTGTTTGGGGTGTGGCATAAGCTGAGCCTCAGACCTTCCATCGCAGCCACTTTGATGACAGCACATCTCCCCAACTTGTGATCGATTTCGACCGTCTTTGATTCTCGAGGACCAACGTGTATTAGCTTGCGCTAACCCAGGCTGCAGTTTGAGCCATTTCCCGAATACGGGGGCTCCAGTTGCTGCCGCTTGTGCTGGGTCCCCCACAGTCGGCCTCTCAGGCTACCGCCCTCAAAAGTCTAATGTTGTCACATTACAGCGAGATAGGTTCCGGGATTTTGTATGAAGGATCGTTGATGGGCAACAAGAACCGAATGGCTGCGGGGACGGCCTGTGGGATACTCTCGATGCTGGTGGTCTCCATTCTGACCCTATTTATTTCACCTTCATGTAAAATTATATGGCTATTAGGAACCACAAAAGCAGAAGCTTGCGTATGGCAGCTGATGCCACCTTGTGGAGATAGAGTTTGTGCGTGACGCCGGCAGCTGCCCGACGAAGTGGAGAAAAACGATGTTCACTGGTTTGCTGTTTTCCTGGCAGAGGGTCTAGGGGTTCCAAAGAATCGCCAGGTCGCTGATACATGGACGATCACCTTAAAAGCCGTGCTGAGCGGTGTGAACCGCATTCTCTTTGTTGAGGAGTTTGTGTGCTGTCAGTCTTTCCGATGTCGTGGGCGGTATATGGAGTAGGGCAATGGGCCTGTAGCCGCCAGGACATTTCAAATAAATAAATAAATATTTTATTCTCAAATTGATAGTAGTAAAAAAATCTCCAGTAGTCGAGCTGTCTTGAATGATACAGGAGGTATCACATTAGGGTTTATCATGATATTAAAAGTGACCACAGGTTATAAAAAGAACAGAAAAATATCGCCTCACAGTACGTACAGATTGTTTATAGGTTTCCGTTGCCTCCACTCACCATTCTTTTTGCACGATAAAGTGACACCAAAATCGTACAATATTCGACGTTCGCGTTACATGTGACCTAGATGGTTAGCCTGGAAGTATAGTTCCGCATTTCGTCAGACGAACGTTTATTTTAACATCAGTTCACATGTTTATAGTATCTTTGGCCAAAGAAAACCCACTCCATTGATTTCAGGTAACAGTAAGTGTTGGCATAACCATATAATCCACGTGAGAGTATAAGTCCTCGAATATACAAGGACTTTTTAAACATTTAAGTGCGAGGGAACACCTAACAGGCTCGCATTGTGCAAGTGCTCCTTCTACAAGATTGTTAGATGTAAGTACTTTATCCGGTTACAACTGATGGGTTTTTGTGGCTATGGTTCTCATGGATTTCAGTCGCCTGGGCATAAGGAAACAGGAACTCATGAAGGAAATGGGTGATGCTACTAAATCCTTGTTTCATGACCTTCGGGATTGCGCCTGCAAGCGTGGAAGCAGGAACTAAAACAAGTAAGCATAACTATACATAACTGTATATGCATTTCAATGTCCATTTAAAAATATGTAATTAATTACCTGTTTGTTTCCATTACAGACAAATAGCGGGATGCAGAATGAGACGGAGACCATAAACATCATGAGTTTTTCCCAATTACCAAATTTTTATCAATAGCCTTCAATATGAATGCCATTTATCACCCTTATTCCTGGCGTTTTCAGGTGAATTAGTGCTTGAAAAGAAGTAGAAGTTCGACAGTGACCCGCATGACTTCGGAATCGAAAAGCACAATTTCAAGATGACTTTTAAAGAAACGCTTGTCCGTTAAAAATGTGAATGAAATTATGTGCAATTGAATAAATTAAATCAATTTTTCACATTTCATGCTTATGTGCCGTTAAATTTGGAATGAAATCGGAAATGGCGGGACCAATCCGAAAAGTAGGGGGCTTTTATATAGGCTGAAGTAGGAAAAGTCGATAACTGAGGGGAAATTATGCGGATTTAGGGGGTTAAAGTTGATAATCAAGGGGAAAAGTGGACAAGGTCTCTATAGGAAAGCTACTTTTAGTGGGAAAAAGCGATAAAAAGGGAGAAAATATGAAAAAGGGGAAGTCGGTTGCATTTCCCCACGGATGTCACTTTATTTTACCATGGAGCATCCCCCTTTTTTCCCACTTATTTCCCCATAGTGAGAGCAGCATTATCAAGGAGGTACATTGAATGTTAATTTTCTTCTATCAAACAGAGTCAAATGAGGTGAAGTACCGGAGAAGTTTGTTTGCGAACATGTCTCACTTTGAGTCACTAGATGAGTTTATTTCCGAGACTTGATTGTTTGTCCAGATTTTCGCTGCCATTATGATCGTCCAGAAGCCTCAGATCATTTACTGTAGTTGGTTTTTCGTACATGGTTGCATCAGGCTGTTGATAACCGGACGAGTTTGCCGTGGAACGTTTCAGAAAGTTGAAAATCGGTAGGTGAAGACCAGTTGAAGGATTCTTCCAATAATTTCTGGTATCAGGTATGAAGTAGTACATTCAGCAGGTTGACAATTTTGGTCAGAATTATGCCCAAGGTTTTCTCTTCAACCTTCAGCTGAAAAGAGGAGGGGAGAAGAAAAGCACGAGCAGAAACCGGAGAATGATATACCATACGAGACGAAATTGGGAAGAGAGGAGGTCCCATCGTCTTAGGGACGCTCTAACTGCATATGCACTTTAATTTGTGCATTTGGAAATGACTCTTATGATTTTCCTACGCAAAATTCGTACAGGTCTTTGGATATACCGTGTTTATTTGTAGACGTACAGGTAAGAATGAACCTACATCAAGGCGATATATACTTTACTGATTACACAACCTAAGCGAGTGGGACAACAGTCAAACGCCCCATGCAACAGTGTTAGGGCTCATTAAGGAAAAAGTACTTGGGACTGATGATAGCCTTAATTTACACGTTTAAGGGTCCTAGTGTGTTTTCATAAGCCGAGAATGCATATGCAGTGACCAAACAGGTGATGTACTCATCACCTGTGAGGAGCTTATTAAGTAAGAAACGGAAGACAGATAATGAACCTGCGGTATGTATCTCCTCAGGAAGTCTATACCAAATGTGACAGAACTTATTTAGGAAGAAATTACCTCGCACATTAGTCTTACAACACTCAGTTTTGGCTAATCGTTTGTGATTAGGTATATTGTAAATAGACGTTACAACTATTTTAATTCCTGGACAGCATGAGTGCATTTGCTTACGAAGTAGTTTATAATAAGGTATAAGATTCATTGTAAGTCACCTCTTCCACAGAGGTTCCAGTCCTAGCATGTTACATCCGGAGATGTAGTCAAGGTTGCAGTCAGCTCCTAGGGTTCTTAATGTAAAGTGGCGTTGTATCCCTTCGGTTTTAGTTTATTGTCTATTCGAAAGCTGCTTATGACAAATGAGCAGGATTCTAGAATTGGAAGGATGCATACTTTGTGGAGTAGGACCCTTGATTCAGTACTATAAAAGTTACGAATGATGCATCCTAGGAGTCTGCGTGATTTAGCTTCTCTGTACGCTGCCTGCTCAGAGAAATTCAAGTCACTGGAATATCTGGGCCCTAGGTCTGAGACAGAACTAAGTTTTGGTAACTGTTGTCCAGATACTTTAAATATCAAGTCAAGGTTTCCATTACCAATGCAGATCCATCCACATTTGCTGATGTTGAACCGTAGAAGGGTATAAGCACACCATGAAGAAAGCTTTTCTAGTTCATTTCGAATAGCAGTCATAGTGTCACCTAGCTCATGGCTATAACAGGAGTAAACTACTTTTAGGTCGTCGGCATACAGAAGGACGTCACCTGCGGCAAAGCAGTTGCAAACACTGCTATGTAGATAACAAACAAAAGAGGCCTGAGAACGCTACCTTGCACAACTCCACTTGTGATGTATCTTGGAGTAGACAGAGCTGGATTGATTTTTGTTATTTGGGTGCGATCACTGAGAAATGATTTTAGCCAGCTTGACGAAGCGTTGCCAAGACCTAACGCGTTTACCTTTTCGAGCAGTGTATTATGTGAAACCATGTCACATGCACTCTATATATCGGAGTACGTACAGGAACTGTTTTGCGTGCCTCGCGACTACTGGTGATGAGTCTGAAGAAGTCGAAACGATGCGTAATGCATGATATGTTTTTCTTAAAGGCATGCCGAGACTTTGCTATATAATCCCCTGCAAGTAGGTACTGTCTTTTACTATCTTTTACAACTTTCTCCATAATTCGCGATGGGACCAGGGTTATATTGATGGGTCTGTAGTTGCTGACACTAGCCCCGTCCCCAGATTTGTAGTGTGGAATTACAAGGCTAGTTTTCCATTCAGTAAAATCCGTCCCATCTTCCATCGAAAGAGTGAGTGACTTAAGCAGAATCAAGGGAAGGTCCTGTCCACTATTTCTTAGGGCTCTTGAATCGAGGCCGTCTATTCCCATTCCTTTTGTAGGTCGTAGGCCTTTAGTGGCCCCAGCTATATTTTGGCAGTTAAATTCTACAGTCACAAGATGGTTGCTGGAGGGTGGCTTGCTATTGGTTGGAGTATGCTTCTCAAAACCGAAATTCTCAAACCAGTCACTAAATAGTTCACTGATTGCGACTGGGTCGCTGTAGACTACCTCGTTATCCAGCGAGCATTGTGTATCCCTTGTTGTCTGAAGGCGTTTCTTTGGAAGTGATGTTAGACCGTTCTAAGGGCTTGTAGCTCATCATTTCGGGCTTTTTGTACACGTAAGCCTTTGACTGATTCCAGGGTACCATGGATAGCGTACAGCGAGATGACAAGAAGCCACAAAAAGCCACACCGGCCTGACTGGAAAGTGTTCGAGGTGTTCTCAGATTGGCCTTACGTGTAGCCCGGCTCAGTGCTTCGAGATTGCCGGCTTCGGATCGTTACAATTACGCGACTTGGTTGAACGGAGCCCGAATAGTTTTCTTGACGACTTTCTGTGTGACTGGGATGCGACAAGGGAATTGTTTATCTGTTCAATGTTGTTTCTCGCCGGTGTGGATTTGGCGTCAGAAGTACTAAGCCGCGCATTGAAACGTGGGCTCAGAGGCTCACCTATTTTTAGATTGCTCAGTACATCTTCACCAGGACCTTTTACAGGATTATCCCCTTTGTCAGACATCTTCCTTTTTATATGAAGAAGTGCAAGTTTTTGGATTGCTCTGTAGCCTCTCCGTCACTTTTTTTGATAAATAAAGCTGTCACAATGGATTTTTATATTGCGTCGGCTGCGACTTCTTTAACGTGCTAAGAGGGTGAACTCCTTTCATGGCTAATGCCACCAAGCCGCCTTTTTGTTCGGAGGCAGCCTCTCTACCCCGCGCTTTAGCCATGAGGCTCTCACTGGTAGTCAGTGTACCACCCCCGGCACACGGTGACAGATATCGCCGAGGATTACTTTCACCGTCTACGTATAGCATCCGTCCACTGTGAGACGAGGCCAGGAAGGTGTTGAGCATCTCTGGTCCTCAACCGTTCATAATTATCACGGAGAAGTTTACTACCGCATGATCACCTAGGCCAAGATTCAGCTGCATTCATGTGTTCTCAGCGAGAACACTGCCATTCGGCCTCTCCTCATCCACTCCCTGTGGCACGCTGTCTGTCTAGAATGCGCTCTTGAGTTTCCGACTGAAGAACCTCATTTACTTCCCTTCCCTTCCAAAAGAGATGAACGGTCTTAAATTCCCCGGCGATTACCACGGAGTCGTATTCTGCAGAGGTTGTAGCTAAAGCTGCTTTCATGACCGTTTCTGTATGGTCAGAAGTGGTATTGGTGTACTTGTACTCGACTGTCAATCAGGTGTGTGGTGCTACGGTTAGTAAGGTAGCATTATAGAGAGCGTGGGAGTCGAATGATTGCCATGTCACTGCTGCCTCTAAACGAGGGCCTACGTAGAAGGCCACTCCACCTCCCGCACCTAGCTGTCTGTCCCTGCTGTACACTTCCGTGCCCTTAGGGCACATACCTGCCAAAAACGTCTGGTGACTACCAGGACACTTTCACTTCAGTGACTATGTGTTCGCGAGGCTTCCCCACCTCTGCTGCTTTCCATCTCACTTCTTTCACTTTGTTGCAAATACATGCTAGCGTGTCTCAGGTGAAGAAAGTTAAAAGCCCGGTTGTAAACTCCTTTGGGAGGGGCACTTATTGAATTGGGTTGCAACCCTTGACCACCAGCCTTCACGGAACGGGCACCGCTCAGTTTTGGACGTTCGGCTTCAGTTCTCGGGGGGACGTTGGTGTCAAAAGTGTCACCATTCAGGGCACACGGCGCACCAACTCGTACCTGTGCGACAGCCACTAACTAAAGAGACATTGGCCGTGGCCGTCTGCCATATTGACCTATCAATCTTGGCTTACTTTCGCGTATGCTCATTAAGCAGCTCATAAGGTCTTTAACGTTGTGCCATGCGTGTAGAACTTCAATGGGCGAGGGGTGTAGGCCGAAACGAACTGTTGGTAGTCTACGGATGGGATAAACTTTAGATGGGATGGACTCGGCAGTCTGCTGAAGCTGTTCATCAGCGTATTCTCGAGGTCAACTTTATTGTAGGGCCTCTGCCACTGTCCGACGCCGTGAAGGTACCAACATTTAGCACAGCTTCGTTTGGCAGTCCGGGAATCCCATATGCAACCCTCAAGGCACTTTCGTTTGGATTCCAGACGGAGACTTCTATTTTTCTCTTTCGACGACCATGGCTTTTGGGCCCGGCGTGGATTTTTTAGGTGTTGATGGCGTCCAGCTGGCATGAGGAAAGCAGGACGTTTACAGCTCCTTTCACAGCGTTCAGAAAGGCTCCTAAGGGTGACAGCTTGTGCCTGACTGCCTCCGAATAGGTGACAGTGTCATGGACAGGGAAGAGAGCCCCTGAGTTTTGCGGTAGCTAACGCACGTTTAACCGTCAAGCTGTTCCTTCCTGACCATAAGTGGTTGTGTCAATATATCGACCCTAAAAAAATGATCGGGTCAGCTCACGCGTTACTTGCGTTACCGTTGGTGATACGCCCAGTTTTCCAGTAGGTTTCTCATGGACTCTTTGGGGAGGTTTCACAGTGGCGATATCTGGGACGTTCTGGACGTTTCTTCAAATTTCCCACAATCGGCCTGCCTTCCCCATGAATTTTGGGCTCCGTGTGGCCGGGTAGGAGATGCAAAAGTCTGGCTTAATATCACCTTCTTCTGTGCATAGCTGCAGCTCTAGCTTTGTTTTGCCTTCTCTAGTGTTATCCCCGCTTAGTTCTAGGAAGTTGATGACCTCCACATGATGAAGAGTTGCCCCTCAAGATCTTTTATCTTGAATTCAGCGAGCCTTCAGCATTCTAAGCAGACGTACCGGAACATTCGCAGGGTTGTTTCTTCACGGATTTATGGTACTGTTGGGGTGCTCAGCTGTCACAGTGACATGTACTTACCGTTGGCACAAGTTGCGGGTGGACACATCACCGACTAGTGAAACAAATTTTACGCAGATACTACAGCCATCAAATGTCATAGCGCTGCCCATCGTCGTCGCAGGCGGTGACATTGTTAGCTGTAATCTGCTCGTGGCTAATTTATTCGCGCCTTCACCACACCATTTCATCTTTTTTTGGCCTAGTCTGATTTCAGCCAGGTATGGAACTGCTTTACCTCATGCAGTGGCTACTCTGTGTGACCGCTACCGATGTTCTACAAGCGAGAGGTGGATGCTCTTTCAGGAGATCAGTACAATGCAGTGACCCTACTGGCTGTGGACAGAGTCAAGAGTGTTGTCTCGAGTGGGATGGTATTACCCGCGTCAGTCTTTAAGATCTACCACTTTAGACTGCCACGACAGCAGCACAAAATCCTTTTGACGGTGACAGCGAAATCAAAAGTTGGATGTAGCGGAAGCAAACAACGTAGAAAGGGAAACAGTATTATATTAATTTATAACGTCACTTGGTACTCAGCACGTGGCAAACGAGTTTAACCACGATAGCTAGATGTGTGCACGGGACTAGGATAAATAGTCCCTGGAGGATGAGCCTCAAAGAGAAACGAAAGCCAAACTAGTTGAGGCAACCAAGAACCACTGGAGAGAAATAGATTGGTGGGTTCAAAGAGATAATATTGCTGCTTTACCCAGTTGCGAGGAATGGCTACGTAACACCTAGCTATTTATGGACAGATGAATATTGCAAAAGTCTGGCTAAAATGAACGAAGTATCCCGAATGAGGCTTTTCTAATGTACAGAAATCCTAAACAGCAGATACATGAACAATTTGTATCACCATTCGAAGCATGCATTTCGTGACATTCTCACGATGCTTCAGTTGCATAATGTAGTCAACTTCATTGCATATATTTCAAGATCTGAGGAAAATCTTTGCTATTTGGCAGTATGACACATAGATTTCCATCGTCATTGAATTGTTTTAATTATTGAAACAAACGTTCTTTCTTAAATCTTTCGTTGCTATAGTGCCTAACTGTTAAGATATTTTCAATATTCATTTGTATTTCTAAAGATCCAGTTTTTGATAATTGTGTAGTTCATTCCGTCAATTTATTGCATAACATGAGGTTACACCTGTTTAGTTTCCGGGTAGCTGCTCTAATAGTCAGTATATTTGGGTTTGTGATTTCTGGATTTTGTGACTGTGTTTAATACACTCTCGCTGGTTATCACTGATGGAATTTCGAAATTACATGAATCCAGTTCTTCTTTCTTCGCCAAGTAAGTTATGCAGAAGATGAACATAAGTAAAGTTCTAATCGCTTCCCCATCTTTCAGAAAGACACTTTATTCTACGCAAGAGGTGTACTTGAAAAATTTTACAATCAAAAAACAATGCTAGAGATTCAACACAAGTACGTGTTTTGTGTGCCTTTAACATTCTGGTAACAAAATTCACAGATTTAAGGATTTTTCATCATTATATTATATTAGTCTATGTGTGGAAAGTGTCGGTTATCAGCCAAGGGTAGTTGGGAAAAGTGGAAAGGTGGGGACCTGTGGACAGAGCGGAATTTTCTGAAATGCTATACTCTAACCTAGGTACTATGGAAGATTGCAGTTCTATTCTACTTTGCTTATTAGATGTATGATGTAGTTAATTGGTTTTATTCGCCAAATACTGTTTTCGACACACCTTATTTTTCAAAGCCATATCAAAGTAATTTCACAATAACTTTCCTTTTTGTTGTAAGTATTAAAATTCTTACATATCTGGAATAGGCGCTGAGTCATTCTATTTGTATTTATTGGGTGTTGGTTCCATTTACAAAGGCACGGTTACCAATCCAGTCTCCATTGAAAAGCATAGTAGGCTATTGATCTGTGTCATTCCTTGCAATAATAATCTCTATGAAGGTCCAGGCTTCTCTTGAATGTGATCACCAACAGAGCTGCTGCCATTTGTTTCGGCCACTAGTCTCAGTCATGTCCCTGACCACTCTATGGGAGAACAGATTCTCCACTTGTATATTGCTCAGCCACTGCTTTTGGATTTTCTTTTGATATCCCCTAAAGTGATCCATCCTACAAAGAGTAAAGAAATTTAAAAATCAATTCCCGTCATCAATCAGAGTGCGAAAGGTTAAAACCAGGTCACGTCTTCCTGCGATGAAGGAAAAAGACTTAATCGTACTGACCGCTCTTTATAAGCACGGCAGGCAGGACTTATCACTAACTTAGTGGCAACTCTTTGAACCTGTTCTAGTTTATCAGCTTCTTTTTAAGGCATAGACTAGCCACTTGGACACAATACTTTTAGTGACGCGCCAGCCTAAGTGGGGTATACTATCCGGAACATCTCTTCATTACAGCATCTAAATGCTCTAAGAAATTATTAAAGTATGCGAAAAGCTTTAGCTGCAGAAACATTACAATCAGCAGTTGTTTTTAATTCGTGACTTGCGATAACCCCCGAGTTATTTTGTTTCAAAACCGGAGGTACTTGCTGATCATTCACTTAAGTAGCCAGCAGAACCGTCACACCCGATGAACATTAATGAATTTTTACTGGAAACTATTTCCAAGCCCATCGTTTAGACCACTGTAACAGTTCATCAGTGTCAGCTAGTAGTACAGACCTATCATGACCATGCATGCCCCTCCATGTCGTGACCTTGTCAGCAAAGGGTTATGATGATGGGCCATGCTTCTTTGGTATTTCACTGATGTAAAAAAAAAGAGAACAGTCATTCAAGCACACCACCCTGTGGGACATCTCTGCTGATAGGTTGCCACTTAAACAGTTTACTGTTCACTCTTACTCTTTTTCAATATGTGAAATCTCCTCAAAAACAATGTGACACTCAAAAATCTTGCTAAAGAAAAGCACCATACACACAAGCAGTTTATTGTCCCTAGCCCTAACCCAGTCTTCCCTCCACATGACAAGGCTTGTCAAACAAGAGAATCCAGCCCGAAAACCATGTAGCTGCTGTCTCAGTAGGTTATGTGTTTCTAAATCCTTCAGTATTTAACTATGATACAATTCAGCAATAAATAACTTGTCTATTGTTATTATTATTAACAATATTGTTATTTATCCCTTCGGTTCCTAGTGGAACATACGGCTTCAGCAGCAGGTGGCAATTTCACTCTCTTTTCTGCAGTTTTTTAAAACTCCCTCCACGACAGCATATAAACTTTTACTTCTTCATCACATGATCTCCTCCATATCACCCTCGGACGCCCAACTCCTCGTTTTCCACCTGCCTTTCACTCGAGAGCCTGGTGCGTGATATCCTCGAGTTGTATGCCCACTCCATCTCCACTTTCTTATGCGTCTTTGTTAGGAGATAGGCCTGGGTTGGTTCATTGCCAGCCAGCCAGAGTTTCCTGGTCGCTTTTTCTTATTATTCTGGCCATCTGATCGAGATTCAGTATCGAGTGAGTGTAGGCGGCAACTGTTGATGAATGTCTGTAGTTTGTTGGAAATGCTTTCCGTAACGCGCCAAGCCTCTCAACCATTACAAAGAAGCACTGACTTACTTGACTGAATTAGTGTTGAAAATCCAGATCTTGTTCATGCCTTATGCTGAGTGCAGTAGACCTCGACACTGATTTCAGTTTAATGAAGGCCTGTCTTGCTGTCTTTCCGATCCTGGCTTTGACATCTTCATCTGTGCCACCCCCACCTGTAGTTGAAATGATGCTGCCTAGATGGTAGGTGAAAGAGACCACTTCCTTGAGGTTTCTCCGTTGATAGTGATTGATGCTTGTTGTTGTTGATGGTTGGGTATCTTCATCACTTTCATCTTCTCTGCGCTCACTTGAAGTCCCGCCTTTGCTGCCTGGCCTCTTCTGTTAACTTGTTGGTTTTCGCCTGTAGATCTTCAAGCTTGTGCGATATTAGACAAATCATCAGCGAAATCGAAATCTTCTAGGGTCTTTTCATCGATCCGTCCGGCGTATGCCCCTCTTCTCGCTCCTCACGGCTTGCTGCATGATCCAGTCGACCACAATCAGGAAGATCATCGGTGATAGTAGGCGACAATCTTGTCTTACTCCTGTCTTCACTTCAAAGGCATCACTGAGCTTTCCATAGTGAATCACTCAGCATGTGGCGTCTTCATATAGCTGTTGGATGAAGTTCACAAAGGTTTGTGGTACTCCGTAGTGTTGAGGCAGCAGGTGCCAAATTACTTCTCGGTAGACGCTGTCGAAGACCTTTTCGAAATCGATAAAGTTGAGGTAGAAAGTTGACTGCAATTCTATGCTCCGTTCTATGACGATGCAAAGTTTAGTGTTGCAATTTGATCCGCACATGATTTGTACTTCCTGAAGCCAGCCTGTTCCGGTCGTAATTTTGAATGCAGCGCGTTGATTAGTCTCCTCAGGATGATGCGGCATAATATTTTGTTTGGGATAGACAGCAGCATGATTCCTCGCCAGTTCTTGCAGAGACTTAGGTCTCCCTTCTTTGGGAGTTTGACCAGGTACCCCTTCTTCCAATCAATCGGCAGGTACCTTCCCTTCCTTCCAAACCTTCTGCAGTATTGATGTGAGCATGTCCTCTCTGTTGCCTCTGCGTCTGTTTTCAGTACTTCTGGCAAACTTGTCTATTGGCTCACTTCAATCCAGGACCTAATGTAGCAAGATTGTAGTACCTACGTAGCTGTTCCTGAGGTAGGCAGTTTTTGAACAACATAGTTAATAGTGCACCAGAAATGCCGATCAACAGCAACAGAATACTAGGATCTAGTCCGTCTGGAACCGGTAACTTTCTAGGCTTTATGTTTTTCAGCAATCAAAGGGCTCCTTCTTGATTTCACTAGATTCCATAAGATAAACATTAAAAGCAATATCAGTACCCAAAATCACATTAGAATTGTCAAGAGAAAAAACTAGACTAAAACAGTTAGGCAAACTCTGCCCTAGCCAGATTCAATTCCGTCACATCTTCCGCTCCCTCATATGGTAGCAAAACATGGATCACTACGCTTCTTTCAGTCCTCTTGATATGAAAAAACGGGTTTTTAATACGTCAAGGAATCGTCCATTAATGACCTTTCATATGCCGTGCAACGTGGTTTGGTGATAGATTTACATTTATTTCTAAACTAACAATATTTTAGCCAAAACGCTTCACTACCTGTTGTTATGAATTCGTCGCACAGGAGTTTTCTGCATCTTAACAACCGTGATCTTGATCTTTTCCTGTATATTTGTTCTTTGCATTCTGCTGTGAAGTGTGGTAACTCCAACAGATGCACGTGTATTAGAGATTCAATGTTGATTTTGTTCTTCTTTGTTTCTTGTTTCAAACCGCAACCTACCTCAATGCTCAATGTTAGGTGAAGCAAGATTTGGTTGGAAGGAAGCCCACTATGATCAGGCCGAAACTTGACGATAGTCCATGAAGTCTCTGATCATTGGTCTGAGCCGTGTAGCAAGACGCAGAGTCTCAAGCTGGGGTTTCGGAGATATAAGGAATCAATGATTGGAGACTTTTGTGACCTATTTTAAAACCAGCAAAAAAGGAGCAGCTGCATTTACTTTTTGACACCTTCGGAAGTTTGAGCATTTTTACTAAACCTCATCCTTTTAAGTTCTTACTATAGTGAAATTTTGGTTGCTTCATTATCTCCCTTTCTTACACATTTGTTTTTTGTTGTGTGCTGTGAAGTGTGGTAACGTGAGTTGATACACTTCTGTGCTGGATTCTACGCTAATTTGTATGTCTGTCTTTACTGAAAACCTAGTTTTAGGCTTTCGGGAAAAGTCTAATTGAATAGTCCGTTATTCACACAAAAACGAATAACCAGAATATGGTTCAAATTGCAAACTTAGTAAGGTAAAGTTATTCGCCACCTCTGCTATGTCGGTCAGAATTCAAGCAGCGTCACTGATAATTGCATATCGTACAAATAAGTGGTGACTATTAAAGCTATTCTTCATCACCACAGTGACTGCTAGTTTTTCTACTTCGGTAAATATATGGCAACCAATGGGTTGTTCTTGTGTTGATAGAGATTATGTGGAGAAAATAAATTAACGTTGCACTTGTTCTTTACTTTTATATTAGTCTATCATGGTAATCATCTCCTGTTACTACCTTGACTGGATCTATTATTTCTCTACGCTGACTTAGTTATCCAGTTTCATATTCTTGTTATCTTCAGTTATTTTTATCATTTTGCAAGCTATCAAACTTATAACTGTCCTTCCATAACCTTTGTCACTTCATGCCTCTTGTTTCTGTTTGCCAGTGTCGAAAGCTGTCTGGTCACATTTAATGATTTCATAAGTGCCATTGTCCCGGGACAAATCAACCGTTTCACCCCAAATTTTACTTTCATCCACCGACCCATTAGGTTTACCGCAGCTATAACGGGTCAATGCTTAGACTAACTGTATTGGAATCCACTGAAGATCTGGACTACTGAACACTATTAAGAAGCAAGCGAGATGAAATAATTGGCTTACGTCAGTTTCTAAACAAGATACTGGATATCAGACTACATTTCAGCCACCATGTGTCGGCGATAGGTTCTAGTTTTTCAGCATGTGGGAATGAAGATAAGAAATCAAGTAATTCACATCAACCCTCGTGGTTCACAGTATTATGATCTCCAAGGTCATCTTCAGACTGTCAGAAGGTGCAGCAGTAAAGTTCTAAAGAGAACTGCAGTAGTTCTAACTTGGGTTCTTGGAAATGAATTTTGGACAAGTAGACTATGGTTTGAGAATTTATTTACTATCTTCTCTCACAGTATCAATAGTATCGAGAAAATAATAGGACGAATCAAAACTTGTGTCACTCACTTTGTTACACACAGACCACTTATATAAACACGTGACTTACTGTACCACAGTAAAGAGCGATCAAAATAATCCAGTAGCTGATGCAAGAAAAGGTAATAAACGGGCCTTAACCATTTTTGAAAGTCTGGCCCTATAAGCGGATTGACATACATGGAAAGCGCACCTGTTCGAGTCGGAAAACCCTGATTCCAAACCACTGAGCAGCACCTTCCAGAACAAAGGAATAGTGTATTAAATTTTCTTGGTTACCCGCAACCGTGGAAGTGCTCCACTACCTTATAAATCAGGCGTCATGTCAAAGGCTAGGAGCAGTATTACAGCCTACATATAATTGGTGAATCGGCATTAACTTTGAACACTACTTATCGCTAATCTACTCTTTCGGCAAGAAACAAAAATCACTATGCAACAAACTTTCTGCTCATGAATTCCTTTCATATGTATATCGTTATTTTTATTTCTGAACTGTATTATCTTCTGGCCGTCATTTTTAAGTTTTTCTTCATATTTATTTCTTTAACCAGTTGCTCGTCACTGACTAGAGTTTTGACCTATCTGTATTTTGTGGAGTCCCTAAACAGTTGCTCCAAGAAATATTTGCTTCAGTTAGATTCCCAATACAACTATTCTAGGACCGCTTAAGCCGGCCACCTTCAAAGTTCGGACAGTGGTGCAATCGGACAACAGATAGGTTTGGCTAGGACTCTGGAAAACCTTACTATCGATGCATGCCATATCTCAGAGACCCCCAAACCAGATTCCACTAAAGTGCTTTGAATAACGCACATCTCTCAGCTCATAGAGTGTATTCACAGTGCGCTATATGGCGCTGGGAGACGGCTTCGCTAGCGTTGGTGTCTCACAAAGCACCAAAGCTGAATATGCACTGGATGCCAGTTAACAGTTGGTTGTGTGCTGGAAGATTCGATTGAAGTTATAAGTAACTGGGAAGGGAAATGAGGAATTCTCGTCATCTCTGCCTATGACCCAACTGCCTGAAGTCCGGACGCAGTTAAGAATGAGTTCTCTTATCACCTTAGTGATCTATACCAGGTGCTCTCGAAAGATATTGTGTTGTTAGCTAGGGACTTGAATCCACAGATGCTCGATAGCCGTTACACGTAATGCAAACCAACAGTTATTAAATTCTTTGATATTATGGACCCCTTCGATTCTTCGAATAGCGTTATGCTCTAGAATTTATCTGTTAGAGATGGGTGGCTTTGTGAATTTTGTTAGCATCTTGGAAGTCATATGCTTCAGCAGATAAAATGAAGGCATACGACCATCTGTATGAATTATTCCAAACTGATAGAGGGGTTAGGTAGAGTTTACTGATAGAACCATTTCTCTTTAACTACACTATCGATGAAATTCTAAAGTCACTCCTGAAGGAGATACATGGCAGTCAAGAAGACTTGTTACCAGATGAAAGACATTTTGACCTCGAATACGTGCAGGATATCGTTTCATTGTATGACAACATACAGCCTACTAGGATCGCACCGAAAAAGTCGAGGATCAGTATCCGTAAGCATGGAATATGCTTTGCACTTTTGAGGTTCAAAGTTCTTTTACAAGATTGTTAGGTGCATTTGCGTACAATCTTCCTTGGTGATGAATTACTAGCAGCTGTCTAGAAGTTTATGTACCTGGGTGGTTGTGATTGCCAGTAAAAGTTTGACTATTGAGATTCCCAATCGTATATTGAAAGCCAGAGTGGAATACGCCGATCAGGACCACCATTAGAGCCATCATACTACAAAAGCTTGGGTATTAAACACGTAAATTCGTGAGGTTATGCTTTAAAACTTCAAAACTTGGCCTCTCTGAAATGGAGATGTTCGACAACACTGAATTCTAGATCACAATCACCTCCTCAAGATTACTTGTGTCAGAAATACCATGTAAGTAAACATGAAGTGAGATAACATGTGTTTGAATGTGACGGAGGTCGTAATTCACTGACTGTGTTCATCCTAAAATGCCAGCTTCTCACCTGAAACACTGTGATCAACATTAATCCATGTCGCCTAGAACTTGCCCACCAACTTGGAAACCTACACTCATCAGCCCAATGATCAGATACTATGAACTGATGCCGAGTTTTAGCCTGACAACTCTTCAATTTCTTTCACACAGACCCTACTTCAACTAATATTGAGGATTGCCGTAGATAACTAGGCGTACCTAAAATGTATTCTAACCAACTGAGTCAATAACGACTTATAACCTCATCAGCTGATTCCCCTCTTTTATACAAGACTTTACGTTCAACCTGTACATTACTATTGTGATGGCAATAAGGCATGAAGTCAATGGGATGAAGGCGATTCCATCGTTACCCTATCTTTTTTGCTAGCACTACTTCCCACCAAGTGTGAAGAACGCTGTTGTTAAGCATAGTTCTATTCCACTCAATATATCTTCTTCCGAAAGTCGTTGTCTTTCTCTTAGATTTTCATCTTTTTAGGCCATTCACAGCCATTTCTATTAGTATTTTTGTGTATAGGCTTTTAGGAATTAATCTTGCACGAACCTGGCAAACACAAAGGCCATCACTAGTTATTCGTCCTTGTTATATGCCCACGAGTCCAAGACCGAGGAAGAACATAACAGAGTAGCTAGATGGAACAGTATATCTGATAGCCCGTATCGAATATTTGGCCAGGACATCGCATACGAGCAACGTAACGCGACAGCGTGCCAAATGGCGTGGATGCATGACCGTGTACTTTCAGCTTAGCAAGTCGGTCAAAACTATGAATCTCGTCGAACCTCAGGCTTCAATAATTGCACTTACCTTTATCTTTATATTGTCTATTCTCTCAACTACTCTTCGGTATTACTCATCTGCTTTCCACCTGTTCCTCGTGTACTGCTGTGAAGTGTGGCAAGTTGGGCCGATGGACCTATATACAAGGTTCTACGCCGATTTTGTCTATCAATCAGTCTAGGCTATTGATTTCGGGGAATTATTTGACGCTACAGGGTACTGGTGCCTAACTAACAAGTATTTTTTCATCTTTGATTCTATTTTTCTTTAAGCCGTTTCAATAAATCACATAAGTCTAATAACCTCCTTTGTGGATCGTCTCTCTTTGGTCCTAATATGTGAGTGAGGTAATTTGACAGCTTATATGTAGGTGTATTCCTGAAATCTAATGTTAGTTTAATTGGATAACCTTCTTCATTTAGTTTCACCTTACCATAATACCTAGGCGTATTCGATAATTTAGGCGTAATTTCAGACCATTTAGACTGATCGGTTGCAGGTTCTATTTCTTTCACCACTTTCACTGTTCACTTCATAGTTTTATTCATTGTCGTTTTGCATGATTTTTTTATTATTGAATTCTCATTCATATATTCATCACACATTGCTATGTCTGGAAATCCTGTTTTATTTCCTTTATCTGCTTGAGTAATTACAAAAGATTTACCAGCTAACAGGACAGGTGACTAGAATTTGGGGTAGAACACTGAAGCAGAGTCCAACTGGGCGTCAGCAACACTTTGGTCACCCGACATCCAGCCTGAACCTCAATGGTACTTAGATTTCGGTCACCCAACACCCCTTGAAGTTGAGAAGGCTGTATCAAACCTGAAATGATACAAATCAGTAGGATCTGACAGTTCGCCACCTGAAGTTTTAAAGATGGAAATGGGAAATCGCTAATCAAAATGTCGGGGGTACTAGGTAGCGTAAAGGAATCAAAAAAAGTGCCGTCAGACTTGTGTACTTCATTGATCCTCCTAGTCTATAAGAAGGTGGGGAAATGTTCTTGTCATAACCACAATGTATTAGTTTGACTAGTATTGTGTCCAAACCTCGCCTAGGTAACTAGTTCACGAGTTACTAGCCGGTCCTAAGCCCGGATAAAGAGGGAAGGTTGGGAATAAGGCTAGCAACCGCTAAAGAAACTTCAAAGTACAAAGTAAATATAATAAATTAAATTAAATTTATTCCTAACTGGAATCGGAGAGGCAAAATTACGCCAGTTGGTGAAAGCCTTCGGGAAGCCAGTCGGCCGATGTGTCTTCTCTCGACGAAAGCGAAAGTAAGAATAGGGACATGGAATGTTCGAACAATCTTCGAACCTAGCAAGGCTGCCCAGACTGCAAAAGAGATGAGGAGATATGACAGAGAAGTGCTAGGAATCTGCGAGAACAGATGGGATGAAAGTGGACTGTCCGAACTGTTGACTGGGGAGTCAATAATCTACTCCGATATTGTCACCCAGACGACAACCACGACCACACTGAGTTTTCGAGTGGCTATCATGATGTCACCAACAGCACCAAATACTCTCTCTCATGCAGTGGGAACCAATCTCCTCCTGCAGGATCATGACAGTAAGATTCAACTCAAAAGGAAGGAAAGACACAATCATACAATGCTACCCTATGCACCTACAAATAATGCACAAGAGAAGAAGGAGAAATTCTGCAGACAACTGCTATCAGCGCTGGACAAGGCTCCAATTGGCGACATCAAAATTCTAATGGGCGACATGAATGCCAAACTGGGAGCAGACAACACAGAAAGAGAACCAATCATGGGTCGAGAAGTACTCAGTGAAATGATGAATTAGGATAGAGAACTGTTTGCAGACTGCTGCTCATTCAATGATTTGTTGATTGGAGTCAGGTAGTGTGTACAAACACAAGAATATTCACAAAGTGACATGGATTTAACCAGGACACACTAAAAATCAGATCGACTGCATTGCAGTGTGAAGGAAGTGGAGACGCAGCCTACTGGACACAAGATTAATTGAGATGAGGAGCAGATGTAGGTTCACACCACTTACTTCACTATTAAGTGCAAGGAACTTGCATTCGAAATCAAGTTGAAAGCCTTGAAAGACGTTGGTGATAGACCACAGTTCAAGTTCAACACCTAGAACAGAAACTGAGCTGAAGGAGGAAACTACAGATGACATCTTCACGTCAGTCAGTCATCAGGACAAAATGGAAGACATTAAGCAGGTATCCCTGAAGGGACCTGTGTGGAAGAACACTGGAACTCTCTGAAAGAGACGTGGAAAGAAACCTGCATAACCGTATTAGGAAGGAAGAAGAAGGGGCAAGACAAGGAAGGGATCTCCACAGACACATGGAAGCTGATAGAGCAGGGAGAGGAAGATGGTGAAGCAGAAGATGAACCAGTGCAAGGATGAACAACGAAAAGAAGAACTGAACACGACCTATAAGACACTATACTGGAAAAAGAAGTGAAGAGTGCGCGCAAAGACAAAAGACACTTCTAGCACACACTTGCAAGTGAAGTAGAACAGGCTGCAGGTAAGAGAGACAGAGACCTGACAACATTGTATCAAATAACCAGGTTACTTACTATCTGAGAAGAGATCAACACAGATGAGACCAGAAAAGATAGTGAAGGAAAGCTAGTTACCAAACAGGAAAACTAAGGAAATGATGGGTTGACCACTTCAAAAAACTCTAGAATAGACCACCATCTCCTGCAACTCATCCAGAAATACCAACAGCAGCCCAGTCACAGAACTATCAGTGAACACAAACTCTCCGATAAAAGCAGAAGTGAAGTCCTGAACGCTATTAAGCTGCTGAAGTCTGGGAAGGCAGCAGGACTAGACGGAATTCCACCAGAAGCACTGAAAACAGACGCAGAGGCAACAGAGAGGACATGCTCACATCAATACTGCAGAAGTTTGGAAGGAAAAGAAGGTACCTGCCGATTGATTGGAAGAAGGGGTACCTGGTCAAACTCCCAAAGAAGGGAGACCTAAGTCTCTGCAAGAACTGGCGAGGAATCAT
Organism: Heterobilharzia americana; assembly: GCA_944470555.2. Lineage (NCBI taxonomy): Eukaryota > Metazoa > Platyhelminthes > Trematoda > Strigeidida > Schistosomatidae > Heterobilharzia > Heterobilharzia americana. The sequence continues at coordinate 107,010,573 of OX104134.1, read as the reverse complement.
GCTGCTGTCTATCCCAAACAAAATATTATGCCGCATCATCCTGAGGAGACTAATCAACGCGCTGCATTCAAAATTACGACCGGAACAGGCTGGCTTCAGGAAGTACAAATCATGTGCGGATCAAATTGCAACACTAAACTTTGCATCGTCATAGAACGGAGCATAGAATTGCAGTCAACTTTCTACCTCAACTTTATCGATTTCGAAAAGGTCTTCGACAGCGTCTACCGAGAAGTAATTTGGCACCTGCTGCCTCAACACTACGGAGTACCACAAACCTTTGTGAACTTCATCCAACAGCTATATGAAGACGCCACATGCTGAGTGATTCACTATGGAAAGCTCAGTGATGCCTTTGAAGTGAAGACAGGAGTAAGACAAGATTGTCGCCTACTATCACCGATGATCTTCCTGATTGTGGTCGACTGGATCATGCAGCAAGCCGTGAGGAGCGAGAAGAGGGGCATACGCCGGACGGATCGATGAAAAGACCCTAGAAGATTTCGATTTCGCTGATGATTTGTCTAATATCGCACAAGCTTGAAGATCTACAGGCGAAAACCAACAAGTTAACAGAAGAGGCCAGGCAGCAAAGGCGGGACTTCAAGTGAGCGCAGAGAAGATGAAAGTGATGAAGATACCCAACCATCAACAACAACAAGCATCAATCACTATCAACGGGAGAAACCTCAAGGAAGTGGTCTCTTTCACCTACCATCTAGGCAGCATCATTTCAACTACAGGTGGGGGTGGCACAGATGAAGATGTCAAAGCCAGGATCGAAAGACAGCAAGACAGGCCTTCATTAAACTGAAATCAGTGTCGAGGTCTACTGCACTCAGCATAAGGCATGAACAAGATCTGGATTTTCAACACTAATTCAGTCAAGTAAGTCAGTGCTTCTTTGTAATGGTTGAGAGGCTTGGCGCGTTACGGAAAGCATTTCCAACAAACTACAGACATTCATCAACAGTTGCCGCCTACACTCACTCGTTACTGAATCTCGATCAGATGGCCAGAATAATAAGAAAAAGCGACCAGGAACTCTGGCTGGCTGGCAATGAACCAACCCAGGGCCTATCTCCCAACAAAGACGCATAAGAAAGTGGAGATGGAGTGGGCATACAACTCGAGGATATCACGCACCAGGCTCTCGAGTGAAAGGCAGGTGGAAAACGAGGAGTTGGGCGTCCGAGGGTGATATGGAGGAGATCATGTGATGAAGAAGTAAAAGTTTATATGCTGTCGTGGAGCGAGTTTCTTCAACTCGCGAAACGACCCACTCTAAACATCCACGCCATGAGTTGTAAATGTTTACCTCCATTCTTATCATAGATAAGTCACGTACAAAGATATGAGTTAATGGTTATCTAGTCTTTTAATGGCAAATAGCTTAATTTGGCGAAAATATGTGTTTCCAGTAATCGCTTCACTAGGCAGTAATGTCACATTTTAATTATCTTTATAACGAACAAGTCCATAGGCGTCATACTGCAGTGCCATAGATATTCAAAATTGTATAAATTATGATTTACTCAGTAACTGTGGTTTTAATTTTCCACGCTTTAATGCAAAAATTTAAATTTGAGTATAACTCATTCAACTTTTTTTTTACTTTCCAACATAGAACAAGACTATTCTTGTCTATGGAGTTCATTTTCCGTCTACAGGTATGGATTTTTCTGTTTGTCATGCTTCAAAATGTCAGGTTATTTCTGACAAAACAAAGTGGTATGAAGTTGATGTAATTATTCTTACTGACACCAACTATCCCCAAGGTGCACGACGTTCAGATCAGTTATGGTTTACTCTGTTCACGAATCCCCTCTAAATATCAGAATTGGCGATAATCTAAGGGACAAGGTGAGTGGATATTATTTTCATTATTGTTTTCATATGACATTATTACTCATGAGGTTATTGGAAATGTGTTTTATTTCTTATGTTTATCAATTCAAGTAAGTCACCTAATGTTATCATCTCCTAAAAGTCAATAAGTATCAGCACATTTTTCTAAAACTTGGTATTTCAACGCCTTCATGGAAAGCATGAATAGATTAGAGTCTCAGATAGTGGTCATTACCTAGGAATTTTTGAAACATATATTGATGATAGATGTCAGTCAATGTAACAATGTTTTTGCTTTCCTAACCCATTTATTTAGTTGCTGTTAAGAGATAAATTCTGTTATCTAGTCTCTTTATTTAAAAAGGATTCTCAAACACAGCGTAAGGATTTTAGCTTTTAAGGTTTATTAAACTGTAGTATAAAGAAAAACAGGAACTCAAAGGGTAAATAAATAAATAGAAATATTTTACCAATTGACACCATATAATAAGATCATACCATTTATTTTACTATTTGCTACATAGTTGGCTGATTTATATAATTAATAGAAGGTTTACTAAAATGAGGGAAATGTCAACTTTTAGTCTTCTCTAATGAGTCGCATTAAATTTCAGATATCAGTGGTCCAGCAGTTGGTTAGTCAAGTAGAATCATGCAGATTCAGTAACATTTTTACTCTGGGTAATTCTTATATAATGATTGATAACAAGTTTTCATCAATAACCAATATCAACTAGAGAGCCATAGAATAGTCAGTAGCAGTAAACACCCAATTTATCCTATCTCGGGACTTCTGAGCAATACATATCTATAACCTTCTACTTGGTTGGGTCTAGTACTATTTTTCTCTTTTTGTACAAGCACACCACTATTTGGTTATTGGTTTGGAATTCATTGGTTTACATTTTCTAATCTCTATTAATTCATCATACACGATGACCATCATTCAATATTATCCATACACCATCACCTCCCATTTAGTTAAACTCATATTTCATAAACTTCAAAACCTTTTTCTTGAAACCAGTCAGTTTGGACACTAAATAGTTGTTAAATTAAATGGTTTGCATGAAATCAATACTAATTAATAACTTTGTTTGGTCATCACATTGTATCGCACGCGAATTGACAGTCGTTGAAAGATGTGAGCTATTGAATTCCAAATTAATCCTTAACTTGGAATGTTCTCCTCATAAGATCAAATATCAACTAATTGAGACAGTCTTAAGCTGCATTTCAAATAAAATTATGAATGCGTGCAACTAAAAGTTTCCAACTCAGAAATAATAGTCGTTTAGCCCTACTGACTTTACAATGGTTTTCTAGTGTATACAAATGCTCAACAAAGACTTTAATCAACATAATCCTCTTCCATGCTTAATAATTTCAGTTGATTTTTTCAATGGATAAATTATGTCTGTTGTTTTGATATGTTGAAGCAATTTGTAGACGCAAGAAGAAACTACAATTTCACTAGTCACCTTTCAGACACGTAGGTGAAAATACATTTCATTGAACATGCAACAAGTTGTTTCAATGGCAGTGGTGGCATACGGTGATAGGGAGGGAAATGCAAATTATTAGGTTACCATATCTTGTATACAGTAGCAATAAACTATCCCACAAATAGCATAGACTAATCTAAAATTCATTCCATCTTACTGATACTTAAATGCTTTGGAAACATCATTAAGATTCGTTGAACAAATTAGATATTTCTTCATAGTACTTGCATTAGGAGGGAATATACATGTCTTCTTCAAAAGTCTGTTAATCTAAATTGAATTTCAGTAACACTACTACAAGCATGCATATGATTTTATTGGTCTCTTCGCAACATCCATTGGTGAATGGAGATAAGACTTAAAATCGGCTATATATGGTCGCTTTTTCTCATCAGTTCACTGAAAGCTATAAGTATCATTATTAACTTGGATCTCATTGAAACAGAAACTATCTTGTGGCGTAAATGCATATTTTTCACTGTTACATAAATATTATCTATGTAGATCTAGACGATGATATGTCTTGTCAGTTATTGTCTAGTGAACTATCAATCTTCACATACCTTTAAGATACACATTTGTATTTTCTTTATTTGTTCGCTCATTTTTAATAATTTTGAAATTTTTAAGTATTCTTAACTCATTAACTAACTCTACAGTGAATTTCACGTAGGCATTTTAAAGTAAAACTTACCTTTTACTTTATTCGAACTGCCATCAATAAGCTTGTCACAGTATTCTTCAGCTTTTAACAATATTTTTGAGTTTCGGTTAACCATTTGCTGTTCAATTTGATAAAAATATGCCGAAATTGGAAGCCGGAATATGTAATTTATATCGTAGTTTCAGGAAAATGAAAATACTATTCCGTCAATTCGAATTTTTATCATGAGATGCGGCGTTAAAAAAAGTACAAGATCATTTAGAATTCTTAGCAGAGAAGTGTGGAAAAAGATAAGAAGGCAGCTCTGTGGAAGACTGATACTGGTTATGAGGAATTTGAATGATAATAAAGTTACAACTGCAGTTGATACTTTATCACCGCAGAAACCAACGTTAGTGACTCTACGGAATAAGGCTGAGAGTCGGTTTCACAGGTGCATATTTTTTTACACCCCATCTTAATCTTAACCGTTATATCACTTCCCGTTATGTCTCAATCCTACCTTCTTCTACTATCACTTTCATTGGTTTTTGATTACGTCATTTCCATTCCGTTGATGTTTTATATCTTGATGCGCTGATGTGGAAAAAAAAAATCAGTGGTTGAGTACTCTTGTTGACAAAACTGGAAGTCGGTCACAGTGGCACAGATGTATTCATTTTCTTCATTTTCTCAAGCCTAAAATATTTGCACTAACCGTTATCTTCAAATTTTTTATTCTCTCACACAACTTTGTCTAGTTTGATATCTGTTTTTTTTCCATCCGCTTGTTCTCTGTACACTACTGTGAAGTATAGCAAGTTGGACCGTTACTCAGTAATACCAGCGTGTATATAAATAATGACTCACTGAAATTCTAATTGAAGTTAGTTGAAATTATAAAAAAACTGTGAAGTCATTGTTTACCAAAAAGTGATAAGATATTTAAGCTCATCTTAGATATAACTACATACTTCTGTTGGCCTACTGGAAGTAGACGTGTGACTTGACTGAAAACTAGCTCATAAAAGCAGCTTATTATACACAGTCAGACGTACATTTCAGTTTTGACCATTTAAAGAATATCCTTTGTATGGTTCACCAAAAAGGTTTCCTCTGATTTACTGTCATCTATTTGTGACCTATTCTCGTTAGAATGTTCATACAGTAGTTATATCTTGGTACCGTTGTGTTCTGTGAGCTAGATGGTTTTGTCAAGAAAATTTCATTGTCATTCTGAACAACATCATTAGCGCAAAGTTCTTTTTTAGTCTCTTTCTTTTAGAATATGAAAATACGTACAAATGTAAGAGTTTGAATTTAGTTTTGAGTTACCACGATTAAATTATTAAACATTTTTATCCGATGAACATTTTCTCCACTACCTTGGCCTGGAAAAAGGTGGATAAAAAGTAGTTCATTGTTTCATCATCTAGCGATCGTTGTTTGAGCATTATCGAGTGGATGGTATCAATATTGTCATG